>CM067478.1:13264902-13554272 GCA_034552555.1 Semaprochilodus insignis
TATATATATATATATATATATATATATATATATATATATATATATATATAGTTTGTTTTTTTAGGATTTTGTTGCTCTACACATATAAAAGTAATTACGATGCAAAGCTTCGTAAGTGACTACTTAAATATACATATATGCATATATATATATATATAAGTAGTCATTTACGAAACTTTGCATCGTAATTACTTTTATGGGGTCAATTACACTGCATGATAGGAATAAACATTTTGAGTTCCATCACCTGACACCCTGCTTAATAAATCTATATGCATAACTACCTGTAAACCTGTATAATCTAGAAACTTCTGACTTACTTAATATCAAGGAAAAGGATTATGGAGCAAATGTTTTGAATTCTGTTAGCGTTTGAGGTTTTACAGCATGATAATAAACCAATGGAAAAAAATGTAGCTGGTTAAAAACAAGCTGGGCGCTCCCTTGCTTTGTTGTAGCCAGAAGGGCCAGGACATGCTCTTACCAGTCTGAGAGCTAATCCCTCCAAATTAAAATTGAAAAGAAATTCCAACAATGCTGTGTATTAACCACCAGCAGAATGACCTCTGGTAGAGTATTAATGTACGAGCACATCCCAAATTTCCCCTTATAGGCAATTTTGAGGTTGTGTTTTGATCTGCACAAAGCACTTTAACCATGAGATGTTTCAAGTTACTGATATTGATATATCAGGTTTGAGTTTGCACTCTAAATGTTAACAAATGTACACATGTTGCAAACAAATATACATACATTCCTAATGCCAAATGAGACAATAATAACTTTCCAACAGTATAACAGTATGACACGACAGTATAACATCTCATATTTTGCTTACAAATGCAAATGTGGTAATGATAGAGAGTTTAGAATTTGCAATTCTGAGTTTCTCCATTCGTTTCAATTAGGTATGTGGGGAAAATAATAAACATGCTCTTGTTATTCCTAATGCTATCAGAGTTCAGACGTTTAAGATACTAAGCTTTACTTGACAAAGAGGAATGTCGGACAGTAACAGCTCATTCTTATGGACGTCAAAGCTGTCAGCGTCCCTCTTAGCTTTCACTTATGACAGTTCTCTCAAAAATGGAATCTCACCCAACATGAGGGATGCTTCCATGTTTGGCTCCACTGTGGGCACCAAAGAAAGGTCTAGCCTGGTGGAAATATCCACAGCTTTCACTTCTGGGGCTATATCCCTATTTTATACTCAGGAAAAATCAAAGGATGTGGCTGTCAATAAGTTACTGTAGGGGTCTTGCCCCAACCTCTCCTGCTTTCTCTCTTCCACTGCCCGTGGAAGGCCTGCACACCCCTCCAAGAGCCCCTTGGCAGGGGGAGGGGAGCAGCAGAACGGGAGTCTGGTGACAGAGCCATCTCATCCTCCATCAATCAGGCAGTGGCTGGCCCTTTTTAAGCATGTCTTCGGAAAGCCTCTCAGTCACCACGCGTTTGGGTGACAGCACTGACAACTTCATCTCATAAGACATGGCCAGCTCTGAAGTGAAGGGGGGGTGACAGACAGTCTGTGCCCTAAAATCATCTCAAACATGACAAAACACACACTCACCTCTCATATGGCCATCCACAAATCCAAGTTCATAAAACAGACATTTTTTATTTAACATATTCAAATTGACATACTGATGCATTTGCCTTGCACAGTTGTGTCAATATCTGTTTCAGTAACTGACAAAGCTGTACACTTCTGCTATCAGCAGGGATAACATCATGGTCTGATTACTGGTCTGCACCAGAGAAATTAGCCACACTGCTAGCTGTACTGCACAGGAAACATTATGTCTTGAATTTACAGATTAATAAAATAAATAATATAAAATGTTAAAATTAATTCAGTTGCATGAACAATTATGTAGTTTGGTAGCAATTGTGTTGGTGAAAAGGGGGGAAGTGTAAAAGTATCGCAGGTAATGTCAAGCATTTCGTGTGTCATCTCTGTCTCGTCACATTTCTTCAGCACAAAGTTCACCTGGTCACCAAATAAGTCAACACAGTGCACAATTGTTGAGCCATCATTCAATAAATGTCAAACCATCTAACCACTGCGAAATGTTAAACCGTGCTAGGAGAGAGGTGCTGGTTAGCATTAGCTTAGCTAGCACTGGCTTAACAGATATGCTCACCACAAAATATCTTAGATTCTGGCTAACTAATGCATCAAATCTAAGGGAGTGAAGTCCAGCTACTGGTGTTTGGATCTAATTGACTTAACATTAGCTTAGCAAGGAGGCTACAGACCCAAATGGTGCCACACACCACAGTACGGGTTTGATTCTGAGTACTGGGTGCTCTGCTGATAAAATCTAACTTAATGTCTGAAAGAGCAGAAGTCAATAGACTGGTGTGACAAATCTAATCTGTTCTGTGGTGATAACTTTGTTACTAATTGCATCTTTCATTATGAAGAGAGCATACTTAGTCATGATTTATTGGAATTAGTGCTGCATAGTATGTAAAACCTAGCAAAAAATAAAAAATAAAAAATCCACAAAAAAGATTGTGATGTTGTATTTTTGCCACATCACTCATGTCAAATAATGGACACTCTTTTAGGACACTCTTTTTACTCTTTTTGCAACACAACGACTTCCACATTAGAAGACATATTACTATCTATATGTAGTCTGATTACCAAAATACCACATCATTAATATACATCAAAATACTTACCCAAGCACATGAGCAGAACTTGAACTGATTTTAGGAAATGCAAAGTTTATGGTCTACAATACAGTATAATAGATGTATAGATGTACACAGACGGAGTGTCAAGTTGTGTAGAAAAACACCCCCTTTAGCTTCAGGAGCAACTTGGCTCTCTCTCACTGGGAGACAAGAAAGACTCAAACAGGCTGAGGAAATCTATTTGACAAGAACAAGACATGAATTCCTCAAGGTGTCTAGAGCCAGCGGTGCTCATCATTATGCAGGGGGCTTGCAGCACAGCAGGCGGCTGCTCGCAGCTCATTTGCTCTGAGTGCAAAGTGCTAGCAGGAGCTGAAGCCACTCTTCAGGGTCTAGCTCTATCTCACGTGGATATGGAGGCTCCATGTTTCACTCCATGGATCTGCACAGGGTACCAGCAGCCCTAGGCTCACACACTCCCTCACTTCTTCTCACATGAGAAGAAGCCCATGGTGGCTAATCTCTCAGAGACGCTAATTAAATGCTCGCCTTGCGTTCTGCACAACACGTCTGGTGTCTTACTGCGTTAGGAGGCGTAAAGATTGACTGATAGGAGAAATTTCAAATGACATTGACCCTAATTTTTCAAGGATACCAGTTTGTGATGTGTTAGGGCAAACACAGTAATGACCGGCTTTAACACTTACTTCCCAACTTCATCTATCACCGGGGCCGGGCACAGGAGGAGTGTGTCTTCAATGTTTACAGGTTTCTCATCTGTGAATGAAGAGCACAATTATCTGAGCTGCTCTGATATGAAAGGTCTTTATGCATACCCAGCAGTTGTTGTTGTGCAAAAATAGATATTATAGTTTCAAATGGGTCAAATGCTTAAAATGCTGCATAAACCTTCCAGAAAAGTAATTCAGAGTGGTTTGATGTGAAATGCATTTTTCAAGTGAAGGTTGTCTGTAGCATTTGATACCTCTAAAATCTAGATTACAGAATGTTTTACACAAAAATGACTGCAAATACATTGTCTGATGCCTGCAACAATGTTTTATGAGATGGTAGCTAAACGATTATGGGCTAAAATGTGAATTTAAAATCCCTGGTATATGCAGGGCACTATAAGGTAAATATTTAAAAACCTTCATGTGTTTAATTCCAATGTCAAGTATACTGAAAAGAGAACTCATTTGATATCACTATGTTCATAGATCATCTTAAAATAGATCAAGTTAAAAGCCATACTAAACTAAACTCTTGAATGATTGTGTTCTATAATGCATAACTCTAAAATTGATTTCAATATTTGTGTATGCAGAAAAAATATCTACTATTTCCTTTTCTCTTTCACAGCAGGGGCTTCCTAGAAGAACATACATACAAAAACATTTCTGAAATAAATGCATGATGATTCAGACATTTGGAATTAGGAGAATAAATACAGCTGCAAATAAAATGACAAATTATTTCAGTTTTTGGTTAGTTTTTTTATGTGTCTTGGTCCAGTTTCCGACAGGAATTTTCATTTTGATGCATCACTAGTCTTAGCCATGTTTACTGGTTGTTTTGGCTAGTAAATGAGATCACTATGTTTGTACTGCAATCCCAGCTCCTAACACCGCCACTGTAACGAAAGAATTAGATCACACAGGAAGGAAGTGGTAGAATTCCCCTTACACTGTTACTTACTCACGGTGACGGTGTCATTGACTTTGAAGCTGCACAAGACCTGATCGCTGTTTCTAGCATGCAAAAATCCATTTCCCTTCACAACCACTTGGAACGACTCTGTGAGAAATGCACACCAGAATCATATTAAATAAACATTCAAGCTGCCTCTTTTCTGCAGAAAAACAGTGCATCAGTCATTTGACTTGTTGGTGAAAATATGTAAATATTGATTAAATCAAAATACTTTGATATACACAAATTGTTTACAATAAAATTCCACTGGTCTATAAACAAAAACATTCCACCAAAAGGCAACACCAGGTCTTTCGCAGATCTCTCTCTGTTGCAAACCTTCTTGAAAAAAACCTCGCACTGTGAAATCATAAAGTCTGTGTGGCCTGAGGGCTGGTTACCATGCCCGCTTATTTGTTCCATCCCTAACCTTTCAGGAACACTCAATTCAACTGGAGAAAAAAAAACACAGCATATGCTCCAGTGGTGCTAATAATAAAAGTGATGCGGTTCTCAAATCTCTGGGAGTCCTTTGGCTGGGGGGGGACTGTGTTGGTGGCTGGCAAAGCTGACTGGCTGACCTTTCCGCTTCCTCAGGCAGCGCTGGAGACCAACTGACGGCTGCTAAGCAGCATATGCTAGGGAGAAAACCACGCTCGCTTAAAACCTGTCTCAGTGGGCGTCGGCAGACACTGAGTGAACGCGACCTTACTTATGGCACTTTGTGCACGTATGCATAGGAGGAATCAAGGAAGCATGTAGAAGCAGAATCTTTTAGGAGGATTCTTTGTTGTATGCATTCTTCCTTTCAAACAAATTTACTTTACGCCTTTTTAACTGCAAAAAGTTCACTGAATAAAAAACTTGTGAAAGTGCCATCAGGGAAACACTGCGGTGTGTAAAGGTCAAGCGAATGCCACTGCTGTAAGAAATAACCTTATGTTAGTTGGCATTTTCTCTCTTTTGCTGTACCACATTAAATGTCCTGATTTATACATTTCAAAACATACTACTGAAACATTTCGGCTTCTGCATTGATCTAAATAACCTCTATTAAGGCAACTTTACAGGAAGACGAAAAAAACGTTTTTTTTTCCCCAACTTTTTTAATGTACGTGAATGCAATGCACAGGTACAATTGCCTTAATTTTGTATTGTTTCTATTGGCCCACGCACTATGAAACACTAACACGCTGGTGTTTTCAAAGGGTGCATAAAATATATATATAATGAAACTAACATTAATGCTTAAGTTTTGATTTAAGAGCAACAATATAATACTTTGTAACATCTTCCAGAAAGAATGGAGTGGAGATAATGTGTGCTAATGTTGCTGGAGGAACAACCTCCTGAGATCTTTAGATCACTGAAGCTCTTTTATGTCCATTATCTAGATTTAATTCATAAACAACAACATAAATTCCACCCTCTCCCTATAAGATTAACCTGTCACTACCTTTCTAATTAACCCTGTCTGCCATGCTAATGCCTCTTGTCTCTCCGCCGCCTCTGCCCAGCGTGCCTCGGCCCAGCCTGCCTAATGCGACGTCTGCACGGCTGAAATCGTTAATTCCTTTTAATTTCAGGGGCTGCGGCATGCACGTCCTTTTCTTCCCGTGTTACTGTCAGACGTGCTTGTTGGGTTGTGACAGGGCAGTGCGGGGGGAGAAAGGTCAGTCTTGGGTAGGCAGTGGGCAGCGCTGGCAGCAAGATGGTGGGCAGGGGCTGGTACACTGTCGGCACGCGCCTCCTATGCCATGCCGAGCTGACGATTCCCATCCACACCTGAGAGTTTGATGGACTGGGCCAGTTAGGGAAGGGGTGCCATGTCCAAGCATGGGCTTTTCAATCACTGCCAGAGGTGGGGGAGGGTGTGTGTGTGTTGGGACAGGGGCTGTGCTGGGACCATGAGCATTAATCAAAGCAACGATTGCTGTCACGTCAGATAGTAGGCTCTGCTCTTAGTGCGGACAGAGATGGCCTGTTTGCAGGCTGTGTGGCCTGGTCACTTCACATCAGCCTGATCCCTGAGCCATGACACTGTGTCCAAACAGAACAGCAGGGCCATTGTGAACATTATCTTGAAGATGCCTCTCAATGCTTAAGTGTTCAGGTAAGAATTATGGCTGGGCGATGGGACAATATTTTATCATATTGTGATAAATTAGCAGCATTTTTCGTTAAAAAAGATAATAAGGTAATAAATTAAGTATTATATTAGGTATAATGATAATTTAGCAGGATAGGTGTAGGTGTAGTTTTGACCAGTTTTGGTCAGTATTTCAAACCAATAGAGCTGAAAATATAAGTGATGCTGGGATCCTATGCTACAATTTTAGCATTTTTTTTTACATTATATTAATTTGACTGACTTAGTAACACTATATATAATAAATGTCTTTGCAATAGTAATACAGGTAGGTGTTTTCAGTTGCTTTTTTTTTTTTGCTTCAGACCAGAATTGGCAAAAGACAGGATTTTGGCATCTGTCCACCATTCCCATGGTGGTGCATTTCTAACTGGTCCTGTTTAATTGGATTTGGTGCAATGCAATACATGAAACAAATGTAAATCCTTGCACTTTACAGCAGGTAGTATACTGTTTACTTCCTCAGGTGCACTGACAGCGCAATGTGCAAAACACACTACCATCAACTGAGTGACTGAACTAAAGATTCTTCTGTCACGTCAAATGAAAATAAATAGGAGGAGCTGCCTGATCAGTTGCATCAGATGGCATTGTGGTCTCCCGGCTTTGTCCACACAACAAGTCATACACCAGATGAAATTTATAGCGTATGACTGTAAACATGTCTCATGGTCAGAGGCCTGAATATATTGTGAGACAAATGACTTGATTATTTCAACAAAGCTTATTTGCATTTCCCATTGCACCTTAAATGTATGCACCCGTACAGGTGCCAGAATGGAACCAATATCAACCAAATTAAGGTGTGACTCAACATTTAGCACCTTTTTCGCCAGAGAGCAATACTGACATATGTTTAACTATTTATTGTTCAGTTTCTTGTTTTAAATGTTTTGCATAATGAAAAATGACTCTTATTAAAAAGTGAAGTGACATCCCAGAATAATACGCCACTGTTAATCTACTAAAATATGTTTATGTAAATATCTAAAAGAAAATGTGACCGTATTTTTCAATGCAACACTGCTAGTTCATTCTGTGTATTCTTTAACTAAATGTTGCATGCAGAGAAAATGCATTCAAACATGGTAGTACTGTACTGTTGGCATACTGCCCACTTATGACTGCATTGTAAGCTAAAGCATCGCTATCTGCATCATCACTTTCTACTACCTGATGGCATCAATTTAAAATCATGATGAAGGGGTAGCTCTAGTAAGAATACTAGCCTTTGGCAAATTTTTGTTTCTGCAAAGAATTCTACTGCATTAATTAACACTGCATTAATTTCTGAGCAATATGTTCCACTAATTATGACATTCATTGTCATGTAATATCTCCTTTAAGCATTAAGTTCATTAAGCAGCTATGTAAATGTGACTGGTTTGGGGTCATTAACTTTAAAATTCACATTAGGTCTAATGTATTCTCCAGAAATGACAAGCTTGACATAATCATATATGATTAAGATCATATAATTGGAATGATTAAATACTCATTTAGTTTAATATCTCTTAGCATGCACTGGTGACTCCACTGTAATCATATGACTGAAGAGCAGTTACGTTTTTCACTTTATCAGTCATTACTTGACAGCAGTCACAGAACCTGCACTGTTTCCACTGTGCTGCAGAGTTGATGTCCCTTAAAATGACAGAGAACTTATTGTTGGGAATGATCAAGTGATGTTAGAGAGCTGTGTTTTTGCCTGGCTGGTTCTTCTTGGCCTAGTTTGCCACATCCGATCTGTTAGAAGGCTGTTTGCTGCTGAGTGGCCACGCTGCAGCCTGGCCTTTAACAGTGAAATGCCCATTTGTTTAATTGACTGCTGCTCAGTGGACAGGCCTGCCACACTGACTGCTGGTGTGTAGAGCGCAGAGGATGGATGAGGCTTGACATGACCTTATTAGCATGCACTTAATGCACGAGAGTGCACTTGCAGCGCAGTCTCGGTGGCAACGCAGCTGAGCGGATTAGCTCTGTCCAGACATTATCAATTTTCATTTTCTGATGAGCGCTCTTCACTAGGCACGTTACACCACTGCAGCTAGCCAATTAACAGAGAAACACTCGTCTCATACTGCCTTCTCAGTTCACCATCTATTCAGCCTCTATATATTTTCAGTTTACAAATTTACTTTATGAGGATTATACAGTCATAAGCAAAAGTCTGATCATATAAACAAATACATAAATAAGTACACATCCTCTACAGAGAACACACTACACATTTTTTATGCACAAATGCTAATTATTTTCTGTAGTAAGAGTAAAAAATAGAACATAAATAAATGCAAAAGCTATAATATATGTAATTAAATGAACAAATATAAAGTATATACACAATAATAATAATAATAATTATAATTATTATTATTATTATTATTATTATTCTTTTGCATTTTATTTTTATTCAGATTTTTTATGGGGGCTGTGGATGTGAGTGTGCAAAGTTCTTACCTCCAGCGCACACGCTTGAAGGCTCGGCCGCTAAAATCTCAATGCATGACTTTTTAATTACCTAAAAAAAAGTATATAATGCATATATAATACAGCAATCACTCTATTTGGGCTATAAACATCTGAGCTGAGACTAACACGACAAATAAACTCACAGAATCGATCATCCCCCTCAGGGCCTGGAAACCTCCCACGACAGGAAACACATGGTCAACAGTGTCTGCAATAGTGGCCAGCTAACAAAAAGCACAATATATTCTTATAAGGTCGTTCAGGCCTCAGACCAGTTCTGACAGTTCTGATATATGCTGGCATATGAAACAATCCTTAGTATAATTAAATGGCCTTGGCTGGCCTGATATATGTATTGTATTTTGTACCTGTGTCTGATTGAAGTCTTTCACCCCCACACAGTACACTATGGCTCCCAAGGACCTGGCCCTCTGTGCCTGCACATAGATAATCAGCATCCCTTTAACCCTGACAATGTGCAAATGCTAGACTGAATTAGGGAAACACTGAGATAAAAAGCTGCATGCAAAATGACAGCACATGCTTGTTTACTTGCCTCTTGCTGGGCTGAGAGGTACTGATACTTATTTAATTCTCCATCTGTCAAAGCAATGATAACACTGGCTGTCTCTGTGAAGCAAAAAACAACAGACAATACAGGCTTAATTCTACTTAAATATCTGTACAAATACACAATATAACCTGTATGCACTGAACTCATTGTGGCACTTACTGTAATTTCCATGATATATTTGCTCATTTGCCTGTAACAGTAAAGCAAGTATCACATAATACTGAAATGTAACAGTGCCACAGTTTGATACGGTTAAGTACATTTTAAGGACTGAATGCATAAACAAGCAAGTTACCTTCTGCAATCCAAGATTCAAAAATGTGTCACCTCCTGGTACCTCTCTGCTCAGAACACTCAGGCCTTTGGTTATTTCATCTCTACACAAGAGGAAAGGTGAAACAATTTTATCTTGTCCATAAAAACAGTTAGGCCTAGGGCCTGTAATTTTTGAGTTGCTCTGATTATCAAACATGTCTAGTGGTATATAGACCAACCTCTGAAGTGTATGTATATCATACCTATTCTCAGTTAGTTTCATGATGATATTTCCACGTGTAGAGAAGACAATGAATGACATCCTTAGCATTGGGCTGCAACATTAATAGTTATGAAACACTGTAATTAAGGATTGTGCAGTAGGTCGGGATGCCCAATCCTAGTCCTGGAGATCTACTACAGTGGAGATTTCAGATCCATCAAAGCTGGCTCTAATATGCAGGTTACCTGAATCAGGTGTATTGATCAGGGTTGGAGCTAAACTCTCAGGGACTGGGGCTAAATCTGCAAGACCAAGTTTAGGCACCCCTGCATATCACTGAATCAAAGCTCAACATGAAAATACAATCAAAAACAGAGCAGAAATTACCTTATAAATTTCTCTGCTAGATGTTCCACAAATGAGTAGATTTCAATCCAGTGATTTTTGACACTTCCAGATCTGCAGTGAAATAAAGCAAAATAACACATTTTTCCCAGATCTGAAATAGGGCAACCTGAGTTTTGAAGTGTCCCCTTTACTGTTTTTATTATCTAATTAGTATGTGTTTTTTAAATGATCTGAGTGAAGAAACTCCTTGGCCACCCAGTACAATGAGCACAGCTCACAAATTAATTACAGGCCCCAAAGCACTGCCAACACGGGCTAATTGCTTTTGTGCCAGATGATTCTGTCTCTAGCTAACAGGGATCAAGACCCCCTCCCGCTGGAGCCAGTCATTTGAATTGGAACAGATGGCAAGGGCCAAGTGTAACAGGTTGGGATCCAAACTAGAGCTGGCATCTACACTGACACCTGAACGTTTACACATTCATATCTTGAGAAAGGAAACTATATAGAATGTTGAAGATTTTTTATGTCATTTTAAAAGACTGAAATTATGATAAACTGATTAACATCACAGTCAAACGTTAATGTAATATAATTACAAGCATTCATGCTAATGTGATAAAACAGTAACTACATTCTACCATGTTTCTATTGGGATGCCTACAATCCCACTGTTATGTCATGGCATATCTGCATTTACGTCATTATATTTTCATCAGAGATTATTTCAAATTTCAAGATTTATTATTTTTTGTAATTTCTTATATTTTGTATTTTATATTTTGTATAACTTTCACTTTTGTCTACCTCTTGCTCTGTATCTGTTTACTTTATATTCTGCTGTAATGATTCAAATTTTTTAAAATCTTAGCTTAGCTTAACTTAGTTTAGCTTAGCTTATTAGCACCATAAGATAACAGGTCTTCTGAAATATATTTAATTCAGATCATTTGAGCACACGATAACTTGACTAGGTGAAGCTATATACTGGGTTCCATTCATGCAGTTTGGGTGAGTTTGGGCTCACAGCTCATGCTGGCTGTTATTATTCTCAGAGCTAAGGTCAGTGTTGGACTTCAGCATCACTTTCTTTTGTTAGGATTAATAACTGCATTGAGTGACCACAGTTTCTGGGAGAAAAGCCTGAAGCAGCTGGCATTTTTTCCACCAAAAGGAAAGAATGAAGGGAAACTGTGGGCAACAGATATGATCAGCACTGTAAAGAAAAATTCATTATTCACAGATTATTTTTCAAAAGCAGGCATAAAAAAGAGACACAAACATAAAATCATGTCCTTTTTATGTTATTTCTCTTTGCATTCACAATGCTAAAAATGCAAGGTTTTTTTTTTGCTACATGGACTGAATTTTACATAGAAATTTATCCCTGTTCATATGTGTTTTAAATCACTTGTATTAGTTTATGACTCTTACATTTCATCAACCCCAAGATGTTTTTATCTGTGAATTTAGTTTAAAACATAACACGTTTGACATTAGATCAGTGGATGCTATATTTAAAATGCTAAAACATCAAAAAATCAGATTTGTTTAAAAAAAATGTGAATGTGCTGAAACTGCTGAAACCAGCAAAAACATAACTTCATGTTTGACGCTATTCTGGAGGGCATTCTAAGTGCAGAGCAGGTTAGAGCATGTTTGGGTATTCACACTTGCCAGGTGCTTAAAATCTGATGTGATCAAGAAAAACACTCTTAAACAATACTAAGCCATCTGCAGATGCAAGCAACTAAGAAACCTGCAGTGGGTTCCTCCCACAAAAACAATGGCACTGTACTGGAGATGTATGATAGCACTTTTTCTTTTCTGATACTGATACCAATACTGAAACCTTTAGTATCAGAGTACCAATATGACTTCCCATTTTTTAATTACATTGAATTCAAGCACTTCACTTAAAAGTAGGCTAACACAACTGACCTACTCAAATACCCTACCATGCAACCAATACACAGCTAACAACACAATGCCATATATTGAAGTCATGTGCTATTTCAGGGTAGATTTATTCTTTGGATTCGACTCATTCTTTCATATCCGATCCAGCATTTTCTGCTCTTATCAGCCTGATACTGATACCCATGCATACACTGATATGCCATTTCTACATGGTAATATACTGCAAAAGCAAAGTGCTTCTGATGGAACTGAGTATGGCCTATGATTTATATCAGAAATGCCATATGTACAATACTTACATTTCCAGCAATTCTGTTGAACATTTATTAAGGATACGCCAGCTTTTTAACAATGAACGAAATAAGAAAATTGCCTCGACTCGACTAGTCTTGCTCTTAATTCTTAGAAGTCTTAGTTTCTAGTTATTTTGCTTCAGTCTGCAATAAATCAGTGAAACAACTACATGCTTTGAAATATAAATCATTTTTATTGATCATATTTATTCTGAGGCTCGACCACCCCCACCCTCTCTATGGTATGACGGCTAGTCCTGATGATCCCTACAAATGTTTGTTCAGTCTACAGAACTATACTCATATGAATAGGTCTCATGTTTTTCTCATATCATCCCCACCTCAGTGTAAACCACAGACAAACCCCAACAATAATATGGACAAGGTATTGCTGCGTGCTATGCCACCGCCTTGAGCAAAACGACAACACAGACTGTTTCAGCCTCTCCGTCCTGTTTCAAACTGCTCAGATCTTGGTCCAGGAAAGAAAATGCCGGGAGCAAAACAATTTGATCTCCTTCCATCACTGTCCAGCCACAAACAGCAGCAGAGCAACTCAGATCTCCTGTCCTGTTAGACCTTGCCAGGTACAATGAAAGCCTAACATTGGGCTTTACTCTGCACATCCTACCAGTTGCCCTCAGGGAATATCTCCAGCTGGATAATGCATTCCCTGCACATCAGGACTGTTTTCTTCAACGCTGGATGACTGAAATACCTCAAGTCATTCAGCCTTACTTAACTACAACTGCTCTCTTCATGACAGCAACACTGTTTCTGTGAGGAACAGACAGGCTGGGAAACCGGCGCTGAACATGATTTCAGTGATATTGAACGTTCTGACAGTGCTGGATTTAAAGGCTTTTATTTTGAGGACGACCCCAGTGGTCGCGCGGCGATAAGGAACATTCGAGATGCTCTAAATAGGAGGTCCACTTACTTGTCGAGGACAAAGTACAGGTCGAAGGCACCTTGACAAGACCTCTCCTCCTCTTTAACACCAGGCTCGGCTTTGGAGTGTGGAGGTCTGAGCACCAGCGCGACCAGCAGAGCCACAGCTAGACCAAAGTTAGCCGGAGAGCGCGCCATCTTTCCCACACACTATTTTCTCACTCCAGAAAAGAAAAGGCACACGACAAAAGGGAGGTTTCACATGTTCCCTTAGAGAAGAAATAAATCTCTGCCGGCAAATGTATTCCACAAACGTGACCGTGATTCGTTTTGTCACGGTTTTAAACGCGAGCGTCAGGTTTCCAAAACATCGGGACACCCCACCTCCCCACCTCTTCCCAAACACGCCGGTATTCCGACAGGCCACGCCCCCTGGGCCGTGATTGGCTTATTCGAGCACGCTCTCCTGTGCTAAGATGCCGCTAGTGAAGTCCTATTTGTCAGATTGCGTGAGAGCACGAATTAGTGTCCGATCTGAGAGCAGGAGGAAAGGCTTGACGGAATATGGGTGGGAAATCAAGGCGAGTGCCGCTGGATACCGGACGGTGCTGATCAGGCACTGATAATGTGGAGACCTCCCTTTTCCGGGAGAGCTTGATAATAACCCTAGAATGTTTCACACGAAATAGAGGGAGAGAAATAGAGAGTTTTAATAATAGTCGGTTTAAGCAGCAACGCTAAAAAAAGGACACGAAACGTGTAAAAGACGGGAAACTGAATGGACTGTAGCATTGATCACGATAAGTCTGCATCGCTTTTATAAACCAGCAGCATGCAATATATTCAATTCGTATCTTATAATAAGCCTAACAAGCCTTGTGCACACGAACACGTGCACCATAAGCCGCTGTTTCTAATGCCCCACTGAAATATTGTTTAGTTATGTTAACGGACAATGCTATATTTATATAATAATACTAATACTAATAATAATAATAAGAAGAAGAAGAAGAAGAAGAAGAAGAAGAAGAAGAAGAAGAAGAAGAAGAAGAAGTAGAAGAATTACTATATTTTTCCTAGGTTGGATTTGCTTTGTAAGAAGTCGTTTTAAGAATCAGTATAATACACCACTCTGCTGATCTTCTTTGAGCTGAAACATTAAATTTTTTAATTTATTTATTTATTTTGGTGGTGGTGGTAGTGTGTGTGTGTGTGTGTGTGTGTGTGTGTGTGCGCGCGTGTTTGTGTGTGATAGGGGGTTGTGGGGAGCTACTTATTTGCGATTTCACTGGTCATCCCAGACCGCCCCCCTTTTCTAATTAGTCCGCCTGAAAAGCAGCAGAGACAGAGAGGAGAAGAGCAGCAGAGGCTGAGAGCAGCAGCACACCGCACACAGCACCACACAGAGCGCGCACGCACACACGCCGCCGCGCTCAGTCTCCACGCGGAGCCGAACTGGATGCCACCGATCACACACACGCGCGCGCCTGCTCAGAACATCGACTATCTGTAAGTGGAGCTCTTGCATTTCAGAGAATTGGCTTCATTGTAAATAACTATTTAGCCTGCACACCGGAATAGACATTCTTTAATAGAGGTTAGAAATACGAATATGACAGACATATTGCATTGTCCAGTTACCTTTACTGTTATTAGGCTGAGATTAAGAGAGGCGGTTGCTTTCAGAAGCTTGATAACTGAGCTAGTTATTTATGTGACACGCTAAAGTGAATTTAAACTAACTATGCTTTAAAGATTATTATTTTTCTCGATGAAGGATTTAAAAGTATATCTATATAATAGCAAATGAGTCGTGTGTTCAAACATAGGGTGTGATTATTAGTATTATTAACCCTCAGCCTGCCGGTCTGTTTAGCTTAATCACTTTGGCTCACTTTTCAGGATACGAACATGGAGCCCACTTTCACGTCGCGCTCTCTGTGGACTAACGACACCAAATTTCTTCCTCACCACGCCACTGATTTGTTCACCAGTGTCCAAGTAACCCAGGACATCCCGGCTGGAGCGTCTTTCGGACCTTGTCTTCTCCACAATACATTCTATGACACTATGGCTTTCATTGCCCTTAAGTCGTTTGACAAGAGAGAGAAATCCTACGTGTTCAGGGTGAGTTCTTCCCAGGTTTGTACTTCAGTGGTATTTAGATTCGCAGTAGACAGAAGACATAGTGTGGTTTTGTTTGGCCCTTATAGGCCTGTGTGCATTTATCTGATGAGTACGTCCTCCATCATCAACAGGTCGACCCCGAGGCTATGAAGAGCTCCCCCTTAGCGGTGCCGTGGCTGAGGCTGGTGCAGGCTGCGATGAACACGGCCGAGCAGAACACCGAGGCTTTTCTGAAGGCAGGGCAGCTGTATTTTCGGACTACTCGCCACGTGAGGAGAGGAGAGGAGCTGTTCGTGTGGTACGACGAGGAGCTCTCTCACCTTCTGGGCCTGAGCGACATTAAACCTCGAGCTGCGGCAGAGGGTGAGGAGCTTATTGATGCTACATACATCCACCGTCCAAGTCCTTTGTCAGATGTAACGTATCTCTCAGATTGACCCCTTAAAAAGGGGTTCTTTGAGGGATGACTTACATCAGTGTGGTTCTCAAACTGGTTCTCAGGTTCTCCAAGAAGGTCCACAGTTTTTTGCTTGAAGCTGGAGTTGGTTTGGAGCAAAAACCTGAGAAGCACTGCCCTACAGAACCAGTGTAAATGAGGTGTGTGAGAGTGAGGAACCTTTACAGGTATAAAGAACGTCCACCTAATGTGAAGGATCTTCACCAACTGAAGGTTTTTTTAACTTTAGAAAGGTTCCTCACACTCACATGTCTTATTTACAAGAATGGTGCTTTTAAGAACCATCCATTGAAAGGTTCTTTAGAGAACCAAAAATGCTTAATCTATAAGACAAACCTTTATGGCACCTTTACTTGCTTAGTCACCAATGGGAGTCCCTAAATACCCAGACGACCTGTTCATTCATTGATTCATCAGTTCATTCATTCATACATTTTTTTTTGCTTGTTTTGATTGTTTGTTTGCATATTTTATTTTTCCAAGTGCGGCTCTGTGAATTCCCATATACATATATAGCTGTGATGAATGTACTTATTTTGTTCTATATAATTATCAGGAACAGTAAATGCAAATCTTAGAGACATTTAATGTCATGTTCTAGACATTTTACTAACTTAGCATGTATTACAGCTGTCCTTCCGCATTTACTGCCCCAGTGAGTAGGCCATTCGTAGGCTATAGGTGTAGCCATGACCAGATGGTGTAGCCATGATCTGGCATCTGTTTATATCTATGACTTTATTTAGTTTATTCTTCCCTTTATTTATCCAGGGAAATTACATTAAGATCAAACATTTAATCTGTGAGACATTCATAACAGCAGCAGCAGACTGAAACATCTTCCACTTTTCTCTCTCTTTCCCTCTCTCTCTCTCTTCTCGCAGGTTTGTCGTGCGGGAGGTGTGGTCAGGCCTTCAGGAATGAGAATCCGTTCCTCGCTCACTGTCGCTTTCTGTGCGCTCAAGTCAAACCGGCCGTGATGCGCGCGGACGCGGAGCAGAAGCGACAGCGCCGGGTCACCATCGACTTCCACAACATCGCCAGAGATCTGGAGCATCTGGAGCAGAAGAAAGCTGAGGACGCGCACACTTCCCGAAAACGAAAACACGACGAATCCCTCAGCCCGCGCAGCAGAAAGCCCGTTTTACTGGAGAAGACCAACCTCGAAAACAGGAATACAGCCCACCTCCACAAAGACCACGCACACGCCCACGGCTCAGCGGAGCCCACAGAGAATCGGGCCGGTCCGGGTAAACCGGCTACCGAGGTAAAGAGCGGCAAATTCAGCGCGTTTGCGGAGATTAAGAACGCAGCAGAGCCGAAAAGGGAACAGCATTCCCGGTGTGCGGATGTAAGGAGTTTCCATGCGGACGTTGAGGCAGACGCGACCCTTCAGTCCGACTCGAGCGCGTTCTCGTTCGTGCTGCCCGGCAGCGCGCACGCGCACCAGAAGAGCGCCTTTTGCAAACCGCATAAGCGCGCCGTTGAAGGCCCGCAGCATCCGGGTCCTCCTCTGTGCAACCCGCACGAGCTGCTGGACGACATTTCAGAGCCGTTCAACGCCAAGACCGCCGTAGGCTACAGAAACCTTCTGGCCTCTCATTTGTTTCAGGCTGACCCAGCCAGCGTCCAGACTGTGGCAGCCGCACCGATCCTCTACGCTCCGGAGCAGTGGAGCGGCGGAGTGAGCGGTCAGCTTCGCGCCGCCTCCTCCCTCACTCTTCTCCCCGCCACCTTCGGCTCGCTGCAGGGCGTCTCTGTGCAGAACTGGTGCGCCAAGTGCAACCTCTCCTTCCGCATGACCTCCGACCTGGTGCTGCACATGAGGAGTCACCACAAGAAGGAGTTCGCCGCCGAGTCTCAGGCGCGCAGGAGGCGGGAGGAGAAGCTCACGTGCCCCATCTGCCACGAGTACTTCCGCGAGCGCCATCACCTCTCAAGACACATGACTTCCCACAACTGAACACGACTGTCCCGTATTGGAATGCATTGTTACCTTTAACGCGCCTTGTACTGCACCACTTTGGACAAGATGCATCACCATGTTGTAAGCTGCAGGTACCCAATCCTGGTCTTTGAGATCTACCACCCTGGATAGTTCAGCTCCATCAAATCTGACTCTACCATACAGATACTCCTGAAGACCTTCATTGCCTGGATCAGATGTGTTAGGTTAGTGATGGAGCTGATCTCCGCAGGGTGGTAGATCTCCAGGACCAGGATTGGGGCCTCCTGGTGTAGGCTGTAGCTGATGTTCAGTTAAAATGCTGCAGCCATGCGCGATTGGCTTAGCTCACCAACCAAGGCCAGCTAGGCCTATAGAGATACAATAAGCACTTTTCTGTGGGGCTTTTCTGCAATTTAGTCTACTTCTTGTGTCCTCTGAATGGTGATGGCCTACTGCACAGGCTTCACTACATGCTCGAGACTTATTCAAGGCCACTTTCTAGTAGGCTAGCCCAGTGTTTCCCAACCAAGGTGCTTGAGACTCCCCATGTCCTGGTAATTTCACAGTTACATACCTTAACCTAACACACCCACTTTGTGTCCCTATTCAGTTGTTGGTGCTGATTTGTTGCATCAGGCGTTTTTCAAGAAGAGGAAACACAGAGCAGGGAGGTCCAAGACTGGGGTTGGGAAAAATGGGCTACATCAGTGGTCACCAAACCTGTTCCTGGAGAACTACCTTCCTGCACAGCCTAGCTCCATCCACAATCTGCCACACAAAGTTAATTAGAATTAGTTTCAGAATTAGAATTTAGAACCATTTGCCAATTGTGCTTGCACACACAAGAATTTGTCTATCGCGTTTAACCCATCCGTGAAGTGAAACACCCACACACACAGACACTAGGGGGCAATGAGCACACTTGTCCGAGGCAGTTGGCAGCCTTAACAGTGCCCGGGGAACAGTTGGGGCTTAGGTGCCTTGCTTAAGAAAACTTTCTGGTCACAAGACTGGTTCCCTAACCTCCAGTCTTAATGTTCTTCAGATATCCTTGATTGTCTGGATAATATGCATTACTGTTGGATAAATGCTGGAACTGTACTCTGCAGGAAAGTAGATCTTCAGAAAGAGGGTTGGTGACCAGTGTTCAACAGGGTACACTCTTATGTTGCGTGCTTAAAAGGTCCTTTGCATGGTGCAATGGTTCTTCAGATGAGATGGATGAAGGATAATAGCAGGATCTCTTTTTGGTGCTATACAGAACCATTGTCAAAAAGAACAATTTCCTCATACAAAAAATATCATGTAAACATGCAGTGTCTTACTAAAGAACCTTTGAAGGATCTTCATCTTCAAGAGTGTACCCTGCATGAAACCTTCAAATAGCCTACTTTGGATGTGTTCTTGGAATGGAAAGATGTCTGTATAATGGTATGAAGTGGCTTGGATTAAGTGAAGGTGTATAGATATGATGTGTTATGAGAGAGAAATAAGACGTCTTTATGCTCATGCTCACACTGTTTTTAAATCAAAGGCTGTATAGTAGGACTGTGGCTTAGTGAACATGTTAGGCTACTTGGACCATTCACTGGAGTGTTGTTTTCACAGACGTAGAAAAGTTCTGTATGAGCTGAGTGTTGTTGCCTGATCGTGTCCTCAGAGTAGACTTCTGCTGATGGGCATCAACAGTGAGCTTACTTTCATTGCAAAGTGTCCCCACAAGATGGCCACAGAGATCCACAGAGGAATCCCCATAATCCACCGTGTGGCCACAACCAATGTCTAGTTAAATCGTGCCTTATAAATCTCAGGAACAGTAAATGTAAATATTAGAGATGGGAGACATTTGATATTAGATCCTAAACATTTCATTAACTTTACTAACAGCTTGACTAAAGCATTTAGTTATAGCATTTATTCAAGGCAAAAATCCTTCAGCAGTCGCTGCCTCACTGAGTGTCCCTGTCTCTAACCAAATTAGCTGTTGAGAGTACTAAAGTACATTTCTTTAAAATGTTTAGGACGTGTTCTGTGATGGTTTCTTCACAGTGTCATGGACAGAGAATATGTATTTATTTGCAAAGGGGTTTTTAATAGTGAAATGTAGCCATTGTGTCTGCTGTGGCACATTGTGTGATTAAAAAGTCTTTCACTCTCTGTGAGTTCTGTGTGTTTGACATTTATTATTATTACAGTGTAGTCTTAGCACTTAAAGGTTGATTCTGACATAAATGACAGATTTCAGAGTTTGCATCCTTTTAGTGCCCATCAGTGTTTTGCATGCACTACACAAATGCATACAACTTTTAGGAATCCTCCCCAATTAGCAGGGAACAGTCCCAGAACGTTACCTACAAGTTCAAATAAAATTTTAAAGAAAACATTTTAAAGATGTTTATAAGTTCAGATAATGTTCCTACATGGTTAAATACTGACTAAGACATAAAGTTTTAACTGCAACATCCAGAGGATGTTTTGAGGATGTCGATTATATTACATGATAAGAAAAGAAGAAGTACTGCAAAATCCGGAAAATGTTTTATGGATGTTATTGAGACCTGAGATGACCGAATGTTTTTAGAGAACGTTCTCCTACCTTTAGAAAGAACATAGTGGGAACCAAAAGAAAATTCAGCACTGAAAACATTACAAAATCTTAAAACAAAACAATTCTAGCTGGGTCTCTGCAGCAATAATGAAATCCACTGATGCACAGGCTAGTAAGTACAGATGTGATGTCCGGCTTTTTCTTTATGTATGCAACTTCTTTATGTATCCATCGTCTATTCCAGTGAAGCTCACTATGGCTCACTAGGTTTCTATGTCACCTAAATCAAATAGTTCTACTATTTCTCTCTGATAATATTCTGGATATATATATATATATCCAAAAAAGCACAAACTTTCTACACATAGTGAATCACTTTATTGTCTTGGTAATTGGTCATTTATAACTCATTTATCTCAAATTAATTCTACTTAAAGGTTCTTGACTTTGTTGTATGTAGTTTTAGGACAAACTGTAACTAATCCACAAGCTTAACATGAAGACGAGGTTTTATAAAACTTAAAACATTCATCTCATTTACAGAAATGGTTTTATCCTTTGAAGGGTTCCAAATGTGTTTCGTCTATAGCTTCAAAGAACCTCTAAAGTAGTATCAGCATTAGTGCACTTTAACCTTACCACACTGTTGAGTATAACAGTCAGTCTGGAAAACTTGTTGGAAGTGTATGTTCCAGAGAACCTTGCTGACAATGTATCAAGGACAAAAAGGACAACATGTTCATCAATTACATGGTTGGTTGTCTAGCAGCTGATTCTGCTCTTTCATACGTCATCCTTGTCTGAGTCTCGACTGAGACAGTGATAACTGGCCTCGCAGGTGTCACATTAAGAGCTGAACAGATGGGCTTGAAGGATCCCGGTTACTAACTAGTATAGCTGTTCAGTCAAGTGACAGTAAATCCCTAACACACACTAACACAGTTCTACTGGTGTTCTTATTCACAGCCGGGTCTTGCTGACTTTCACAGGACTTTTTACAGTCTCTCACTCTGTATTCTGGTTTGCTCTTTTGCTCATGAGCGTAGCAGAAGTGAAAGCTGAGCACACTGTAAAGAAGATGTCATTGTAGTCTGATGAAACGCGCTTTAAGGGGAATGTGCAGTGTTAGATCTCTCCTTCAACTGTAACAAATCAATTTTATATAGTTCATAAATTCATAACTCCTTTTGTGTTCTCAGAGACTAGTCAAATACTTGATAGAGGGTCTGTTTCAGTGTTAATAGATGGGGAAACAGTAAATATATAAAAATGTAAAGTTAAAACAACGATAAGCTAACTGATTACACAGCTTTTAAAATTTTTACTTACCTCAATTAAAGACACTAGTGTTCACCCAACTCAAACTTTTAGCTGAAAGTTCTCCTAACATCCACCTTATTCATGCAAATATTTTTTTTTTCATGCACTCTGCCACAGCTTCCATTACACCATTTAACCAGGTTCCTCCTGGGGTCCCAGATACAGATGTCTGCGGCCTCACTGAGATATGTAAACAAATCATTTGCTAAATATTAGCTTAAAATTTTAGTTTGGCCAACAAATTTAACCTCAGTACTAGGAACACATGAAAACGTAAATAGTGATATCATTTAAATTGAGTCAAAATTCAAGGCTGATCTAAAAATTTGAGTTAGTTTATTATCAAACACTAAGTTTAGAGAACAACAACCTATGTCATGCGTTATGATGTAAACTTACTATCTGATGTTCAGTAAACATAAGAAAGAGATGTATGTTACATTTTCGATAACTTTTATTTGTGTATTTTTTTACAGTGTATTAGTCAAGTCAAGTTTATTTATACAGCACCTTTTACAACAGATGTCGTCACAAAGCAGCTTCACAGAGAATATGGGTCCAAGCCCCCAGTGAGCAAGCCAAGGGCGACAGTGGCAAGGAATAACTCCCTCACAGCAAGAGGAAGAAACCTCAAGAGGAACTAGGACTCAGAACGGGTACAAAAGCATAACAATGTACAATTATTGCAAATAGCAAATATTACATACATTATAACATTCATGGTCAAAGGAATAAGAGTGAATTCAGAGATTCCTGAGTACTGCCACCATATCCAAAGCATTCACCTTTATAACAGGAGACAGCAGTTTGGTTAAGTGACTGAAAACACCCTATGTCTTTGTTTTCAGCCTAACTGAGATGTCAAAGTTAAAACTTGATTTAGAACTTTAGGTCAAACTTGGAGGTTCATGTGGACTCAAATATTCTTAAGTTGAGTCCAGCTTTATAATCAGTTACTTTATCATTTTCAGTTGATCTGGTTGACTTTTTTTCCAGTGTATGCACTCCTAGTCCTGTAGAGTGTGCTCTTAACTAAGTCTTGGAGTAAAGGGAACAGGATTTTTCTCATTAACTCACAAGTGAACAAACAGAAGGTTACATATGGAACACTATAGTTATAACTTCTGCTGTGCGCTGTGCTATTGTAACTACATGTATCTCTGAAAATATCCTCAGGCTTTTCCTCACTAAAGCTACAGGCCAGCTCTGTGACTGGTAAATGAGGCGAGTCCTGGGTAGAAAGAGAGCACTCAGAGAGAGTTCATGGAGAAGTCAAGCTTTCATCCTCTGCACAGAGTTCCGAAGGCTACGTCGTCATCGTTTTGTAAGAAATTAAACCGTTGAGCAAAATACCAGCATAATACTGCCATGATTAGTGATCGGCCTGTTTTCAGTAGACTCACTTGAGGAAAGAGCTATTTCAGATGTGTACAGAAAATCCTCTGTCCTCTCATAAGGGGTTCTTTCTTAGGCATTAATTGATTTGCCCTCATTTGGGAAACTAAATATTAGTTTTCATTTACTGCATAGTATTTACACATAACATGAATCCTCCGTTGTCCACAAGTCAATTGGAGTGTTATTAAAGTGCTTCCCTGGAGAACTGTGGACTGGGGATTCCCTCTCAGAGAGCCCATCTACTGTTGAAAAGCGGTTTCAGTGGGAAGTGGTTTCTGGCAGTTGTAGTCAATTGCAAGAGAATAAATAGTGTATATATATATAAGGCATAAACTGTCCTCACATACTGAAGCAGTATATTGTCTATGGTAAAGTATAACTTGTTTGACTTAAATAAAGGCTTCTCAAAGGTTCTTGGCTTTGTTGTATAGTTTTAGGACCAACCTTTAAGTAATCCAAAACTTTTACATAAGCTGGAGGTTTTATAAAACTTAAAAAAAATTAATGTCATTTACAGAAATGGTTTCATCCATTGAAAAATTCCAAATGTGTTTCGTCTACAGCTCCAAAGAACCTCTTTTGGTGCCAGGATAGATTAAACAATAAGTGAGACAAAGAAGTTGGTGGCGACTTTTGGAGATGGAAGGTGGCCCTATTGTGTTAACTGTGTTCTCTATAGATGTCTAGTATAGTAATTTATCAGCATATAAGAGAGAACAGCTAGTAGTAGGCACACCCTCCAAAATCAATGGTTGCAAATGTCCATCTGTTGCCTCTATACATGCCAGAAGAATGGAAAAGAAAGCATTAAAATCAATGCAGATAGATCATACCCAGCTCTCTTCCAGCAAAAGGTTTCACGTAATCTTATGTAGAACATATTAGTTCAATAACAGCACCTTTGTTTTCTCTATAAGACTTTTAATGTTGCTCTTATTGTTTTTAATTGATTTTAATGTTTGTTATTTTATTGAGATCATGAACATATGTATATGAATGTATATTGTTGCATATGTAAGTGGCAGCAAAAGAAATTCCTCTCAGTCAAGTCCTGACTGACACAGCAATAAAGCGTTGAAACCTGACACTTATTAATATAAGCATTCAGATATTAAATAATGAAATCAGCATGTGATCACTATGTACTTTTTTTGGATAAACCAACTAACACTAAATTCTCAGAACAAAAGACCTGCAAGTTTCATTGTGTAATAAAAGCCCTACTCCTCATCCTGAACTTCTTGTCAAGTACTGTCTCTTAGCACAAAGCAAGTAGTGTCCAACATGTGAATGGAGCTTCAGCCGTTCTGGTTCACTGTGTCTTGAGTCAAAGAGTGCTTAAAATGAATGACATCATCTGTTGGAGAACATCAACATCCGGCTCTTGGCGTCTGGTTCTTGAAGTGGGTTTGAAATGGGGACAGAAAGAGGTAAGGGCTTACCTTTGATGTTCAAGTGGAGAGATCGCAGTATCTTTCAGGGAGCAGTAGATGTTCCTCTGCATGTGCTATTCAGGGGTCTTTACAAGAAGTTTTTTTAATGAACCTCTGTATGTTCAGATATACGTATACAGGACAGCATACTAGTACAAACAATAAAGGCTTTAGTAACACAGCTTGTACTTTCTTTTATTCTACATTTGAACTATACATATGGCTAATTTCATTTCATAATTTAACACGCACACATGTACAAAAATACATCCTCTACAATATATCATAGTGAATCATATGGTCATCATATGTTTTACATACAGACACATTCACTCAACATATTTCATACTTAACTCACTTATTAAATACTATTATACCAAAATGAATAAGGAGATAAAATAACATGTGTTCTCCTCATAATCCACCATGGAGGCTTAGAATTCTTCTATTACATCTCTAAAAGCAAGACAAACTCTCAGAGGATTTAACGTATCAGCGACCTTGGTGAGTAGTCTACTCGTGACACACAACCACTTGGAAATATTCCAAATATAACTCCTGAATATGAGTCGATTATTGTTAGTTCAATGCTTAACAGTCATGAAACCCAAGCCTGGTTTCAAAGCCTCTTTAGTACTTCTGAGACAGATTCGGCAGATAAAGTTTAGAGTTCTGCCAGTGCTATCTGATACATGCTCGACATGAAAGCTCAGATGGTTTAGGAGCTTGAAGGTGTTTTGAATTTGATACGAAGTAACTCAAACCAGTATTTTGGTTACTTAAACGTATAGCATTAAGAGAGCCAACCATATGGACATGGATGTACATTCCAAACATTTACATAAACTCTTCTTCCTCCATGAAAGTTCTATATGGTACTTTTACTGCTGTACTAATGTTAGCTCAGTTAAGTATAGCTCAGGAACAATCAGTATGATCGAGAACAATCTTAAAATAATGGCTCGCTGATTTATGTACAAAAAAGCAGCAATGCAATAACTGGTGAACATCCAAACCATGTCTTCAACAATTTTTTTACACACATTGTATGGAAAAAAGTTCACCAAAATGGAACACACGTCACAGGTAGAAAGAAAGTTTGGGTTTAGACAACTGGAGGGGTGTGTGGCCCTCAACAACACGACCTTGCAGTGTGCATTGTTCAATAAGTGTGAACTAAAGACAATATGCCTCTTCACGTTTAGTTTCGGTGTTGCAACCCCAAAACCTGTCAATGTAATGACTGCTCCATCAGGCCTATCGACAAGCACATGTCTCCACAGACATGTTGGGGTAGATCTTTAAAACAATGTTTTTGTACTCGTCCAGGAACAGGACGCTGAGGGGGTTCATTTTCTCAGGTACACAGCAGGGCTCTGGGATGCCTGGAACGATGCCAACTGTCTTCACTATACTCTGGATCGTTGCGTGGTTGGAAGGGCGAACCACCTACAAGGAAAAACAGATTCAGAATATAAAAAAGGTCTGATACAGTTCAAGCATTTTGGGAATCTTGCCTAAACTCAAGCGAATGAGTTTGTCAGTGGGTTACAAGAAACAACGTCATATGCCCCCCATTTCTCCAAAACTGGTCTAATCCAGGAAAATGTGTCCAAACCTTTAAAGCACCCATTAAGGTTCAAATTATGTGAATGCAATTACACATAAAACGTGTGTGCTTCAGTTATGCTGGAACTGAATACCCTCTGAAGGGATTCTTTGTTCAGAGCTTCTGGCTATAAAAGTCATTTTTAAATACTTCAATATGTCTGAACTATTCACTCTGACATATGTGACCAGCACGCTGGAGGACTTTCTGACCTTAGGTATGGGGAATTCACACGTTCCGGCGCAGTAGTAGGCATCAAAGGACTTTGGGGACAAGATCCACTCGCTCCAGCCAATGTCTGCAAAGTCCACCTTCAGGTACCTCCTGGAGCAGCTGCGAGGCTCTTTCCATTGTCTCTTCCGTGCTTTCTTCATGGTTTTCTCATCAAAGCTGAGAACCTGAGACTTATTCACTCCATCATGCTCATGCTCTTGAACTTTCTTTCTCCTTTCTTTCTTGGAGGGCTTCGGCTTCAGCACTTGGTAAGTGCTTTCCCACGTATCGTGCTGCTTGAAAGTGTCATACTCCACCTCGGGGAGTTCATTGTTCTGGATGGGGTCAGGAAAATACAAGTCCCGCTTGACCCGCATATCAGGTGAAGAATTTGGAGACCGTGTAGCCTGCTCATCTGCAGGGAAAGGGTCATACCTCTGTAAGCTCATGGCCACACTGTTTGGCTCTGAAATGGCAAGGTCATTGGCATACACCACGATGTATGGTAGGCTGAATGCTGACAGCTGTTCCTGATACCTTTGATACTTGTCTCCATAATCAAACTCCAGTGTTATAACAAGCTGATTCCTAGATCTAGCCTCCCGTATGATGTGAGACACATCCTTGGTCTGCCATATGCCCCTCCTGTGAGGGTATAAGGTAATGTTCCCGAGCAATGACCCCAGAGGAGAGCCTGAGGAAGGACTTCGGAAAAGAAGACGAAAGGAAGGCAGCTGGTGAAGGTTCTGGATGCGGCAGGAAGGGTTCTTGAAGCGCTTGCAGAGCCAGGACCTCTGGCGTGGGCGTTTATCGAAGAAGAAATGGAGCGTGGTCGTGAGAATCACCTCTGACTCCTGGAGGGAAGTTAGATTTAGCTGGTACAAAACTCTTTGCTCCACGTTTTCTGTGGGGAAATGGAGAGCAACTACTAAGTTACATATTCATGATGAAAATGGACTGGAACAACAGCCTTCTTGTTCAGATTGAGGAAGCACAAAGTAGTGAGGTGATATGTTACTCCTGGAGCAAGTAGAACCATATGGACGCGATTACCAAAGTTTCCTTATGAGCCTGCTTAGAATCTCATAATAATTTGATCTTGTTAATGTTATCAAGTACTTTTGCAGACAGAAACATTAGTTAAATAATTTAAATGATATACAATTGCTTCTTTGATGGAGACAATAAGATAAACAAACAAACAAGCAAAACAAACAACAAACAAATAAGCATATAAATAAATAAATGAGTAACATCTGTTTTGAATTTAGTGAATTCTCTGATGTCTGGAAAATCAACTCATACACATATACACACACACGCACACATACACACACACATATATATGTGTGTGTGTGTGTGTGTGTGTGTGTGTGTGTGTGTGTATATTCACTCTGAAGTTCAGCATCTCGATACAGGACAGCCAATCATTTTAGAGCTAATTTACATATACATAAGTCTTAAAGACACAGTAACAGAAACAGCCTATTTAATGCTAAGGGTTAAAGAGAGTAATAATGAATGGTCACCATATTTGGTATATGAAGCCAAACATAGATAAGAAAATCTCAAGGGTAAAAAAAACAAAGAGATGTAGGGTATGGGTCCTTTAAGTAACGCCACTTTTTCCTGTATCTTTCAATAGAAAATATCATATATTTTTTTAAATGTGATGTTTACGGCAGCTTAGGGATCAGTGACTTTCTGGTGTAAGTCTTCAGATATTTCTAGAGTCCTCCTGTTTCAGACACTAAAGGCAGAGGCAAGCCCGTCTTTACCTGTCAGCTATATCAGCTAAGTATTACCTGAAGTGCTTCTCACGCCTCCACAACCCTGCTGAAAGAGTCGGCCTAGATCAGGATAGATATCCTGCTGGTCCATGCTGGTTTATGCTGGTTGGTGCAGCAAAAACTTGATCAAAACACAACAAACTTTTTCTTTGTTTTGAACACGTTTTTCAGCAGGCAATGGAACCATTTCCAAAAAGGTTCACTTTTTTTATCAATCTGAAGCACAATCTCACCATGCAAAAAACTATTTAAGTATGCAAATGGCTCTATATAGAACTAATGGTTAGACCAATTTCCCTTACTAAGGAACCCTTGAAGAACCATCTTTAGGTGCACTCTAAAATCTGATGGTGCCACCGAGAAAACACTAATGAAACCGGGCTTACTCACCAGGCCTTGCTTTAAAGCTTCTCACAGTATTCCCCTCTTTAGGTCCGGGCAGCTCTCTGCTGTATTTCTCGTACAGTTTAAACATGTGCTGCTCCACCACGTCCGCAGTCGCGCTGTCAGTGCGCTCATCAGCTCCACGCGCTGCCCTCCAAGCCGAGTCTGACGCAGAGCGGACCGCAGAAATCAGCAGGTGCAGCAAAAAGACGCATCTCAGCGCCATAGTAGGCTACCAGGATAAATACAGCACCAGGAGGTCGAGAGCTGAGCGGGTTTTCAGATTAACAGCACAAGGGTCTACAACAACTAAAGCTCTTTTAAGCGCTCAGTACTTTGCCCATGCGCAGTGAACCTCGTCCAGAAAGTATTTTCCATTTATACAGGTTCCGATCCAGCTCTTTCTTTTCCTCCTTTCAGTGACGTTCAAAACGGACTAGTGCTTCCTAAGCGCGCATTCCTCTGCATCTCACTCAACCTGTTGAATTTGCACTTGTTTCTTCTGAGCGCCACAAAGTGTGGGACGGGCCATATGCTGTCGGAGAGGGTGACGTCAGCGCCTGTCAGCCAATAGGAGGTGGAGAGCGGTTCAGTGGGGCCACAGCACACCCCACAGCCTGATGGGCCTCCAGAAGAAACTCTGGCTCACATGTGAAACCTGAAGCTCAGTAATGACGGTGAGCTCAGAAGGGTCTACAATGCAGAGAGTGAACCAGAAATCAGACGGTGTTTCAATCAGACTTACAATATCTCACTTTTTCACATCTGCGCGTGCTTTACAGAGCGAGGCCTGCTACCTTCAGCCCCAGTAGGACTTACAAAGGACTTCTTTTCTAGCACACTTATATAAAGAATAGTTGCACCCAGAGGGAAGTGTCGGATTGCAGTGTTATTCGGAGGGAAGATAAAGGTTTCTAGAAACAATAAATGATGATTTTTAGACACATACAGAAGTAGTGTCTCTCAGTATGGTGTCGGGCCGCCAGACGTCTCGGCATGGAGTTGTAGAGGTTCCTAATGGTGTCCTGTGATAATCCATCCCATGCAGCTTTAGTATTCTCACATAGTTCCTGCAGATTTTGTGGTAGGGGTGGAGGTGGAGTGACTCGTGACAACAAACCGTTCATCCTGGCACTGACCATGGTGCCTCCACACACAGATTCGTTGGTCAAGACAAAAGCGAAACTCGTAAGTAAAGATGATCTGCTACTAATACATTCTGAGTCACTCCATGACGGTCTGGCACGGCATCATTATAATCTTTGGTGATGCTGGCGTGGTGTTAAGGGCAGCCTGTGTAATGGTCTGCATGTATGTAGTCCTGCGCTGTGCAGCCGTCTACTAATGGTGCCGGTTACAGTGAGGGCATCACTGCTCGCTGAATGTCCACAAATGTGGCTGTTGGGTCGGTCAGGTACAGCGATAAGGCCCATCTGTGCCTACGTCACATGCGTGGCCAAGCATGAACCTTGAATCATTCAGATGTCCCACAACTATTCAGGGCCGTCCACTCAATATTAAACTTATGTAGAATGTTTCAGCTCTGAGTGCTTTTCTCTCATTTACCTTAGCGCAGTCTTAAAGGCACAGTAACAAAAGGGATCTGTTTCATCTAAGGGATAAAGAGAGACTGAAAAATAGGCATGTAAAATGAATTATGACCAAAAAAGCTAACCCTCAAGTAGAAAAAAAATAAAATACAAAAAATAGGATATGGGCCCTTTAATTGGTATATAGCATTTGTTTTCAGTGAATGTTCTTTAAATTAAACATGAAATCTCCAAACAGGGGTTCTATAGGGAACCAAAAGCTCTTCTGTGGTAAGGTCCCTTATATCAGTGACCAGCAAACTTTGATGATTTTCCTCAGGCGTTGAACTGAAATTCGGTTCATCTTCTGCTGGGCAGGCATATGCTGGTATACCGTATACACAGTACACCACAATGTTAAAGATGCACATTAATGTTAAACAAGTGTACTTGATCAGTGAAGTAGTCAATCTGCATGAGTTCTTCAAGTCCAGTCCCTGTCATATGGCACCACTTCAGAGAAGCCAATTGTTCATCATTAGTTTCAAGAGTGTATGTTAAACTGAAATAAGCTGATTATAGAGAAGATGCTTGAATCACTTTTCTGGGACATATTTCTGGCTTTAGCTGTGATGCTCATTTTAAAATGTATCGTATTCTCTTTGTCTGATTTGCTCGATGGCATTCAGTCCATGACACCCTACCAGGGCAACTGCCCAGTCACCTCTGGTTCTCTTTATTTATTTATTTCCTTTGGTGTGTCTGCAGCACCATGCCAACAATGCAGTTCTGTGAAAGCTCTGGGTTCCAGTGGAGAGGCTGTAACGAGCCAGTGGCAGTGCACCATTAAACACCTCTGGCCCTCAGGGGACCCCACTGGAGATTCCCTTTCACTTCACACTTGAATGTGTCTTAAATCTGCAGTAAAACTCTGGAGACCTTGCCCACTAGGACACTGTTACTGAGTGAATCAGAGAATAAATCATGTAGGGGAGAGCTAACACTCCTGCTGCTGTATTTCCTCACTGCTTTTTATTGTCCAACTGTGGGTAGACTGGACTATTAAGCTTCAGAATGCAGCACCTCTTTTAAACACAGGGAAAAAAAGGCACAAGGGTGAAGGAATTCGAATGAACTCCGGGTCACAGAGTATCTTCCATTCTTGAATGTGACCAATGCGTACCTATGAAAATTTTTGGCCTGCTGTTATTTTTATTTCTTATTATTGTAAGTGGTTTCTTAATTAAGCCTCTTGCCAAGAAATGATGTTATTAAATAGCTGAAGTTCTTGGCCGAGAAGAAGTCTCAGTGGGAGTCATCCTCTTAATATGTTTGTTGCTTATTTCCAAACAGATAGGGGCCCCTTGGTCTTGTAAACTGTTCCATTATTTCTGTTTGGCCTCCCATCCTTTCATAGACGTGGTGGTGAGTTTGCCGTAAAGGAACCATATCTGCCAGTGGTTTGAATCCAATAAAGATGAGAAATTGTTTATGACTTATCTGGATTGTTTCATGTTTATATTGGAAGACTTGCTTCAATCAAAATACTCACAATGAGGTTTATAAACAGTGTCGCTCTGAAGAAATCACTATCATTGGATTTACTTAATTAGAACAATATTACTTTCTTTTGATTTACAACACTGGTCGCTTAACAAACAATCACACCAGTGAAAGTGCAGCGTTTGTATCTTCCAACCAGTTTTTTTTTTTATGTTCAGTCGTTTGCTATGTGGTGAACCACTCATAATCAAGAGCATGCTGTTTAGAGAGGAGATTGAGAAGCAGTCGGGATTGTTAAGACTCAGAAACCAAGCAAAGGCCTTTGAAATGGTCGTTGTGGTTTGCATGGTTATTGTAAAAGGAGTGTTCAGTTTCCTTAGGCTTTTTAATGCAGTCTGTTTGTAAGACTCAAAAGCTTAGTTCCACTATGTGGTAAAGGCCAAAGCCAGAACTTTGCCATTATGTGCCCATTTCACTTACTGTTGAAAGGACGTCAATACTGTGATGCAAATGTTCATTTTGACATTCAGTCTAAGAAAACGCATATCTTCACTGCTCACATTACTGAGAATCCGGTTGATCTGGGGCTTCCCTAAAACCACTAAATCAGGGGTCAGCAACATGTGGCTCCGGAGTCTTTTACCACCTCCTTGCAGCTCCAAGTAAGCTAAAAAACCACCTCTCTGATCTAGAGGGTCCATACAAAACCCAGAAAAATTCTTTTGCTCAGGAAAAACTACTTCAGTCTTTCAGAATAAAAGTCCTTTTCTAAACACGCTACAACCATCAAATGTAAACATTTCTTTCTTTTTATTTTCTAATGAACTATGTACATGGCAATGCCACAGTATTGTACTATATTTTTAGCCCATATTAGGACATTAGCACCTACTGTGAAATACACACATCATCAGAATAGCTGCACCCAGAAGGAAGTGTCGGATTCAATGCATTTCAGAAAGAAGGTTTACCAGGTCACCAGGAACAATAAATAATGATAAATTTAGACTGATATGGGCAATATTTATTGAGCTACACATACAGGAGTAGTGTCTCTCACTATAGCGTTGGGCTGCCATGTTTCACGCTCACGCAACATGCCAACGTCTCGGTATGGAGTTGTAGAGTGTCCTATGATAATCCATAATCCATATCATAGTGTCCTATGATAATCCATCCCATGCAGTTTGAATATTCTCATGCAGCTCCTACAGATTTTGCGGTAGAGGTGGAGGTGGAGTGACACCAGACCTTCTGGATGTGTGACGTGTGACAACAGTAACAAAATATCCAGATTTATCGCCCTATAAATAGTTGATCTGTGTTAAGGGTAGTCGTCATAACGGTGTGTGTGTGTGTGTGTGTGTGTGTGTGTGTGTAGTCCTGCGTCTTCCAGGATGATTTATAGAGAGCATGACTGCTCATTGAATGTCTGCAATCATGGCTGTTAGGTCAGTCAGGCACAAAGATAAGGCCTGTCCTTGCTTAAATCAAATGCACAGCTGACCGTGAAACTTAAATTACTTGCATGTCTAGTGATGTCAAACCTACCCACCAATTTTCATTCCTGTCAATTGATTCCTTCTGGGTGTAACTATTTGTGCAACTTTTCATTATATGATGAGTGTATTTACAGCCAGTTTTACCATAAAATGTCTCCCAAGATGATTTGCTTACCCCTGGCCAAACCATGGCCATCATTTTGCTTATAACGCTCCTCCCTAATTTGCTCCTAATTGCACTGAATTAGTCATTCTTCTCTATATAATTCGGTCGCCCTGTTCACAGGTCTCTGAAGTTTCCTTTAGCGAGCATGTTCCTGATGATGACACGGTTTTCCAAGTTTTATACTGGGACTTCACATTGAGTGTGGCACTGGTGCAAATATATATTAAACAGCCATCTGTAACTGTCAGAAACTTCAAGCCATTCTGAAAGGGAGCAAGTAAGTTATTGGCTGCCCTTTCTGTTTGTCTTTGCCCTTCCCAGTTTGTACTGGCTATATGGCAATGTGAGGGAAACACAATTAGCCTTGCAGTGCTTTACTCTATCCGGCTGTTCATCAATCACTTCATTCTGAAAATACTGGGCCTTGTAGTCCATCATGCAATCAATGGAACACTTTCAAATGCAACACTAAAATGCACGCCTGAATGGCTGTGTGTATCCACTCTCATTGTTTTGCCCTCCCTATAGTCTCTTTCAGCAAGCAAGTGGAACCCCAGATAGAAAATGCTGTAAAGTGACATTTGTTGCTCAGTAAAATTCTTTTTTTGCGGCTACAAATATCCAGATTTATCGCCCTATAAATAGTTGATCTGAAATGCAATACAACATAATGTCATATATAGGGTTTTTGTGGACAAATGGCAAATGACAGGCTGAGTTTTATAGAACTGCTTCAGTGTTGTACATCGTAGCCGTCCAAAGAAAAACAAGTATCTCCATAACTTTACAGGAGAGGGCAAAAACCTAATTTAATTTTGATATAAGTTAGTTGAACCAGACTTTTAACCAACCAGTTTTGGGCCATTTCTGTTGGCCCATATTCTGAAATGTTCACACAGTGTAAATGGCAGCTGCTGTGCTCAACAGACGCATGAAAAGGTTAAACTGATGAAAATGGAGATTCATGTTTCTCTTTGGACAGCGGCGATATGCAAATCTACAAGAACAAAGAACATTTACATATATACATACGATATATGCCACATATAAATACAATAAAATAAAGATATTATTACAATATAAAAAACAATAAATCTAAAAAAAAATTTTTAAATACACAAAAAAGAAAGAAAGAAAGAAAGAAAGACAGAAAAATAGAAAGATGCCAAAATCATAAAGAGAGCATGCAGCTGTTGTGCCAAGTGGTTTCTCCTCTTTCTGATACAACAGTATGTTTTTCTTTTCCCCCTCAATACAGAGCAAGATAAAACAGATCAGTCTCAGCACAGACAGACATAAATCTGATCCAAAAAGTGACTGCATGTCCATGATGTGCCCACAGTCCTAGGGAGAATTCCATTCACATGGCCGCTTCCCTCCCGTCTGTCCGGTTCAGGCCAGTGGCCCAGCAGCAGAGGGGATGAGATAATTTGGCTGTGCAGGGGAGACGCAGCGTGCCCCATTGTCCTGGTCCAGAGGTAATAAAACTCTGCTGCGTGGTGGCTAACATGATTTCACCCCTCTGTACTATGATCGCGGGGCTTCCTGCACCAGCCTGGCTTTGATCTTTGGCTCCCTGTCAATCAGAATTAGTTATCCTTCAATACCGACCCCTCCTTGCTACATGTAGAGTGCAGCCTCAGAACAAACCCCGCTTTGTGCTTGCCGTGCTTGTCTTCATGAAAGAAGCCGCACTATGAGGTTGGTATTTCTCGGCAACCATATGTCAGCTTTACTCATCCAAACCTTTCACTGTCATTATAGATGCAGCTCAATACACGCTGCATTTCTATACATCTGTGGACATCACAGTAAGTAGGGGGTTGCTCGTACAAGGATGCATGTGATTTAGGCGGCAGCAGTAGGCTGGAGTCTGGGATGATGATGACAACTCCATGACAAGTTGACATTCTGAATGAGGTAAATGACAGCTAAGCCATTTCGGCACTGACCCCTAGGCTCCACTTGGCAGGAAACTTCAGACAAAAGACCATACATTCATGCCATGTAATGGGTCCAAATCCAGCTGATGTTTATATCGATATGCTAAGAGGACAATTTTGTCTTTCAGAGCGCTAAAATGCATGGTTTAAGTAAATTTTCATATGCTATTCATTTGGACTCACTGGCTCAGAGAGTGTTCCTCAGAACTCCTGGCTTAAATCTGGCAAGAACCATGCACTGAGGAAATTACTTCACTAAACATTTCTTTTTTATTTAGCCCCTTTTTCTGGCAAAATTGAAAATTCACAGTTTTGCCATTCAATTAATCAATGACCTCTAAAGAGCGAACACCGTTCTTGCCTTAGGCTCTTCCGAGTGCCAACAAATGATGTCATAGTTCTCCAACTCTGCACTAACATCTGTTATTTTGTCTACATCAAATGCAAGTTGCCTTTCATTACTGTTCATTAATGGTGCATATGCTGGAGATTGAGTTTAGATTGAAGTATTTGTGTTAAGGTCTGCAGAGGTTGGTAAAAACCACTCAGTCATAAAGATATTTGATCCCACCTCTCGGTTGTTTCAGAGGAAGTCCATTCATTTCAGAACATGTCTTGCGAATCAGAGTGAGCGAGTTAAGTGGAACTGGAGGTTCCATTTACGAGCCAGTTGAAGCATAAAGGATTTTGGTAAGCATGATTACTGCTGACAAATATCTGCAACAAAGTGTGAAACTCTAAATTTTAAGCTTCTATGTCCAGCAGGTAGAACACACATGCTTGAACATGCTCAAAAGTGCACATTTTAAAACATCTACTTGCAAACAACTCAGTTCATTGAGTAAACCAAAAATCATTTGATAGTTTAGATCATTATAAACAAAATCTAATCCTTTTTAAAATGTGGGGCTGTTTAATCCTGCTATTCAAAAGCTTTCTATATGTGTTAAATCTAACTTTATGATATGACTTATATAACAATGGGTCTAGGTGTGGGAGTAATCTCATTGTTTTACACATACATATGGCTAATACATCCTCTACAGGACTACAGACTTAAAAATGGCATTTTTCTGCATTTTAGTGCACACATTCTTGTAATAATGTTATAATATGTAATAATATGTATAATACATATGTAGTAATATCAACTTTTGCACAGATCGTTGTATGGTTTATATTTTCTACATATTGTTGCTGCCCAAAGAAAAACATATATATACATATAAACACATATAAATATCTCCATTTTTGTTGAGATGAACTTATGTATCATTTGAACACAGCAGCTGCCATTTATATTGTCTGTAAAAATTCATGATGGATGAGCCAAAAGAAATGTCTCAAAATTGCTTGGAAAGAAGTGTGGTTCCAGACTTGACTTACAATGAAATTAAATTAGATCTTTGTCCTCTACTGTAAAGTTGCCATTTTGGAGATACTTGTTTTTCACTGGACAGCGATAATATGTTAATTTCAGCAAACAAACAATAGGTGTGCATTAAAATATACATTAGCGTGTTCTTTATAAGACTTATGTAAACAGATGCAGGAAAAAAATTATATGCTTTTTTATGGCACATTTTTTTGTCTCTTTTGGCTTTCTCCTTTATTTCTGATCAGTTTTCAGCCCAGGATCTGAGCAGCAGAAAATATGAAGGCTTTCAAATTTTGCTGATTTTGTCATGTGAAAGGATTATAGTTTTATTCCACACATTTTACTCTGTGATATTTAATTAACTAAAAAATAAGATCAATTACTAATTTGTAATTAGTGATGTCCAAAGGTTTGTAACACTCTCTTTGGCAGGTATCAGAGCTTGTAATTCTTTTTATAGCCAGCATGGGAGTCTTCCTACTGTTCTTTTGGGAATTTTCGCCCACTCTTACCCTCAAAACACTTCGACTTCTGCCGTCTTCTTCCGTTATCTTGCATGTTTCAGATTTACCCACAGATTTTAATTATATTTAAGGGGACTGTTAGTTTAGTATTAATTTACTTTACTTAATCAATCTTCACTTAATCATTACTTAATCTTTACTTAATCAGTCCTTGGTACTTGTTGTCTAGATGTTGTTTTGCATACTTCACATGTTGACTATTGTCATGAAGCCGCAGGTAAGTTTTTCTTCTAATTACCCCCATGCAGCCAAGTAGAATGGTGCACCACCCCTCCTTTGTCAGCTAAACCTTCCTTCAAGACCTTGACTGTCATTTTGGGGTTTTGCTTTGCCTTTCTTGTCAACATATGAGCAGCTCTGTGAGTTTTCATGGTCTTCCAGAATTTGCTTTGTCTTTCACTGACAAATTCTAATGACAGTTGACCAGCCAATCAAGGCCTAATGAGGCTTTCCACCTGTTTTATTTATTTATTTATTTCTAAATGTATTTAAATTTGATCTAAGTGACATTTGCAGAAGGTGTTACTTTAAAAATACAATCCTTATTGTCCACCTACCAGCAAGCTTGGCATGCACTCACACAACGAACAGAGAGCTTAAAAAGTAAAAACTAAGAACTCTGAAATGTCATCCTCAGGCCTAGCTTGTGAAGGTGGATCAGACTCAGGATTGAACTCTTGCTCAAATTGATACGGCAAAACTGATGCCATTGTAAGAATAGACCAGTCGCTTGACCAGTCAAAACAGAGTGGGCAAACTGACCAATCATTGGACACTGGGCTTATTGTAAGGCATGGCTTAAAGACAAAGGAGCTTAGAAGGTGAATACAAATATTTTGTATTCTGCAACTATATTCTAATAGACACCAAAATTAATTATGAATATTGAAAATGTTCCCCTTTTCAATAAACTGCCTGTGTTTTACAGAATGATTATTGTTATTATCATCATTAGTAGTAGCAGCAGTAGTTGTAACAGTTGTAGTAGATCTCCCCCTAATGAACTGCAGAACCATCATGTGAATGAAAGCCAATACAACTGTTCTCAAAAAAATATAGTATGTTACTATATGTTCTCACGAACTGCCAGCCACTGAAGCCCAAGTTCTAACTGTAGGGTGCATATTTACTTGACCAAGCTGTGCTTTTTACTAATAGTGGATAAATGAAGGCTTTGATCCAGTATCCCCATGATATGAACATACCTCTGCACAACCAGACTATGATTCATTGTGCAGAATGACTTTACTATGGCTTTACACCCTACATACTTTTGCTGACAAACAGTTTCCCTATAATTTCTGAAAGCCTCGCAGCAAAACATGCCACAGAAAAGAATCTTGTCTTGAAGGTGAATATGAAAACTACCTCAGCTGTTGGTTCAAGTTAATGTGAGCTCCTACTCACTAATAAGCAAACCATCAAAACATACTTTGCAGTGCCTTATTTCAAACCTCAAAAAAGCATTCCCAGTCAATGCACCACAAAAGAGGTCTGATCATACCCTGCGAGCAGAGTAAGACGACTTCACTAACCGATCCAACCTCAAACGTCTAGACGCATTCGACACGTTTCTTTACCTGTCTGTTTTTTTTTTTTTAAAGTAGGGCTGTTTCAAAGACTTGCCAATAAAAATATATAGACTGCCACAGTTACAGAGAGGGGGAGAAAGGGTAATGCTACCTTTGGGTATTCAGATTCATTGAGTCTGTAAAATATAGGCAGCAGCAAGAAGAGTCATAGCAGGAGATAAATCTGATTAGTGCTATCATGGGGATATGGCCATACAAGCAAGACACTGGACCTTTTTCACTACTTGTTATTTATGGCTGTGTAAAATTGTTTGCCAGTTCATTTTCTTTTATTATCCTACATCCGATACATATTCACAGGCTTCTGCATGTCAGGGGAGATCGTTCTTTGTGCCTTGAACACCATAGCTGATGACTCTAACAGAGAGAAAAGATGATTGTATCCCTGGTAGACATGTCTTATATAGAGGTCTTAGCACAGTTCATGCTGATATCATATCAGTCAAACACAGTGTTCTCCAAAGTACCTAAACACAGTTATGATAGGACCCCTCTCCATATAACGATAACAACAGACTGGAAGAGGCACAGCCATTCATTTCAAAAGAGGATGTGAATGAAAGCCCTTTTCATTAGTAACAAATCTGTAGATCCTTTTTTTCTTGTGAATTGAAGTGAATAATGGTGCAAGCTTTAGCCTTATAACAGCCCTCAGTTCAGCTGCTGGGCATTAGGTCTAAACCGAGGGACGTCATTGAGCATGAGATCCGAGGCTATTTGAGTAAATTGCTATGTAATGGTGAATGCTAGACTCCAGTTACACCTGATATTCCCAAATGGATCAGGAAACCAGCGTCAGAGAGGCTGCAGCCCAGTCCTCCACATGAGAAGGAATAAAAAAAACTACAGGAGGTTGGAGGAAGTGCTGACCTTTCAGAATGTTTTCTTGAGTGTAATATTTGTGTAGGGCGGTCAACAACAACTTGTGCTTATTAAAAAAAACACATTGTTGGGTAAGTCTGTGAAAAAGTGGGAAGGCCTACTTAGAGGATACACACTGTTCTCCTGTAATGTCATAACATCAGCCTATTAATAAAAGCAGTGCCTCACTCTTCCTCTACCAAGCCTTCTGCCTTGTGCTGATACAAAGCAATATTAATCAAATAGAATACTGGTTTCACATAAAGCCAAACAACAACACCAGAGCTTCTTTCCAGACCCAGGACCGCTTGCTCTACTTGCAAGTTTGGTCAAATGTGAAAGCTGTTTTCGAGCCAGGGAGGTGTCCAAAGAACCGATCTCTGGTCTCCCTGAAATCAGTGGTCTGGGGTCCGTGTCCAGCAAACTTTGGTATGGTGCATTGTGCAGGTGGGGGCCATCTGCTCCCATCACCTGTTTTTTTTTTTTTTTTCTTTTTGTAACATCACATTTAGGAACATAACTACATTTATAACATTTATCTCATTGTAAAAACTTTCTCATAGAGAATGGCTCCCTGTTTGCAGCTGCTCATGTACTGTGAATTACCATGTATCCAAAAAGTGTGTTTATATCCAAAAGCAAACCAGTTTTCTACTAAAGTGTTTAAGTGATAAAAAAAACATACTTTTACTCATAACTTTTTCCTAATGAAGGGTAATCAGACAGCTGAGATGTACAAAGACGAGGAGGAACATCCTAGGCTAATGCTCACTGTCATAATGGGCATGAAGAACATTTTTGGACGCATGATGTCTTACCTTTGATGATTTGATGCACTGAAGTAGACATTTTATTTAACATTTTGATAAAGCCTATATCAGCTTTTGTGGTAACCCAGCACAGTAAGTATCAAATTCACGGAAAATCGATGACAAAAGTGTTTGTTTTTATTTTTTATCTTTGGATGTGTAGAAACAAGACAATGAGGATGGAGTCTCACTTTTACAAAGCCCCTGGAGCATCTTTTCAGAGCAAGTGAAATTTCAAACACTAGCTTGCTGACAACAAACTAAAGGCTTAAGGCAATGGTGGATAGCAAAGACTGCTTAGCACTCTCAGAAAACAAATCAAATTTCATTACCATATCCATTACCTTAAAACAGTGCAGCTTAGTTAAAGTGTCTATTTGATTGTGCTGGCGTGTGATAAGTAGACCTCCAAGAAATACCCAGTAATTCCAGCATCCCCTTCTCCACTTTTAATTGCATCTTGGTACTGTGTTTTTTTTACTTAGTTTTATTCTGCATGATCCATGTTGTTAACATAATTGTTTACTTTCTTAATTCAATATGAGCAAGAACACTTTACAATTGTTCCTACTACAAGGAAAGTTTCACTTGGAAAATCCTCACATGTTCCCAGTTTGGGCAGCTTAGAGTTATAATCATTCGATATGATCAAGTTTTTTTTTTTTTTTTTTTTTTTTAATTGGCATCTGCCAATAATTTCAAATTGTGTATTTTCTATTTCCAACCATCCACTAAAAAGAATCAAACCTTTGTAAAATGTCACAGCACTTGTATTGAAGTTGCATAAGCACTTAATTCAGCTCTTGTCATCTTACCAGCTCAGGAAGGAATAGAATGAGCCAAAGGATTTGGTGCGGGGAAATTAGGAATAATTAGAGTCCATCAGGTGTTCACCGTTACTGTGTCAAACAGTTTGAAAGTCATAAGGCTGTTATTCAGTGAATGTGACTGATGAGAAGATTAATCTGTTTCAGGAATACACAACAGATTTGAAACAATTTACAGCAATTAGCATTCTCTCACTATGTATATATGACGACAACATAGAGATTTCATTAACAAACAATGCTTCTGCAAAGGGCGGAACAATTAAACGATTTAGTGTCCAGTCTTATGAGTGAAATTTCCGTCTTGCCGCTAGCCGGCTCCTCAGGGGGGCTTAAGGCTTTTTGTGAAGGTGAAGGTCATGGGCCTCTGGGACATGTTCAGGAAACAGCAGCTCACAGTATAGACTTTAATGAATATAGCTGTGTCGATATAAATACAACACCAAGTCTGTGGCTTTGGAGACTGCCTTGTTGAATTTTCCTATTTGCAAACACATATCGGTGGACAGAACGTCGAGTGCTATGGTTTCACACGGGGGAGGGGGGTGGTGTGGTGATGCATTCAAGGACCCCCGAAACCCACTGCTCGCACTGCAAACCATGAGTCAAGACGTGGCTCATATTCCAAAGGGATTATGTTACCCCCACAGAAATCAAGTCATTTATATTTTAGGGCCGTTGAGAAGCCCTTTCTTTTCTCATTGCCGGGAAACGTCAAGAGCCAGAGCCCACTCAAAGACTTTTTTTTAAACACATGCCACAAAAAAAATGATCAGCCATCATAGTTAATACAAAACAAAACATTGATGGCTCCCCTCAACATAAAGTGTCTATTGGGAGGGGAAAAAACCCACAGGCTTGAAGCTTTGGTGTCAGAAATGTAAACAGACATCACTTCTGCGGGAACACGACTGACCTCCGTTGTTTATTCTCTGGAACAGGCCCTCGCGCCGAGCAATTAAACTTAAGCACACTTCAAAATGCTCTTTCAGTGAGAAGCTGTTGTCTGCAGCTATCTCCATTCATTCTCTGGGATAAAACACAGAAAGAGCCTTTATTGTTTTAACAGTCTCTTTGGCTTTTGTGGACCGAGGTGGAACGCAATTAAAGTGAAACATTACAGTGTCACAAACCAATTAAAAACCAAATAATAACAGAGAGCGCTGCTGTAGTGGGTCTAGGGGAATTTTTCCACATACGCCAGCCAGGCAATCGGGGCAAAGGCAGGCAATCACAAGAGCAATTGAAGTCAATCTTTCCCCCTCCATTAACACAAGAGGCCTCACAAAACTCTGGGCCACCTGTGTGAACTGCGGTACAATGCCGAACATGGGCGGATTTGGTGGGGGGAAAAAAAGAAGTCACACAAAAAAACTACTTATTGAGACAAATTCTGAGAAGGAAGAAAAATATTTGATTAGCTTAGTGGCGAGCAGTTGGCGGTGTTGGTCTAGCCCATGATGATACGAAGGGGAACAGCAGGCCTTTGTTTGCAGACAGAATGGCGCTCTCTATGGGGTCACCACAGGATTCCAAACATCAGAGACAAGGGAAAACTATACAGTGGAATTCCTCTCCCTCTATGAATGTTTTATTAGCCATGTGAACAGGTCAGAAAGTCACCCCCACCACCACCACCACACAATCACCCGTTCTGGCACTGGGGGCAGTTGTGCATGTCTGTGCTCCAAGCTCCAGCTTACAGGCTCCTGGCTGGATCAGCTCGAATGTAGCCAGCGTGATGAAGACAGGATCACATTTACAGCTAAACCAACAGCATGCCAAAATCCTGGAAAAGGATGTGATAATAGAACGCACATGTGAGGGCCATAAAAATCCTTAACAGCCAGACAATGTTGATTATTCATAAAAGTAAAAAATGACTCCAGTATTTTAGCTCAGCTGATGCCTTTCCATAGCCGCTACAACAGCCATTACTGGCTCGGTAAAATTCATATAAACTAGAAAACCCACATCACTCATTTTACATTGCAAGGTGATGTTTCTGAAAATGAAATATGTTATCATGTTGTAATGGCTCTCAGGAGAAACATAGACAAGTTGATGTTCTGGACCATAACTCAGCTGTACTTGGCTTTACACAAAAACAGGGCAAGCCTGAGGCTCTTACTGTTTGCTGGCTAGGCTCACTCTGTTCACTGCTAGGCTTTATGAACCAGATCTAGCCTTCAAAATGAAGTGTCCCTGAGCATTGCATAACAAATGCTAACATTATGCATAAACTAAATAGCCTGAAATAGACACGAATGTCTGTTCTTATTTTTGGAACCATGCATGGTGATGGCACATATGTTCAGAGTGATATATATAAATGTTCAGTGCATGTTTAAGGTGCCATAGTGTGTAAAACTGTTTTTACATTGGCATAGCTGAATAGGGAGAGCTTGGTAAATTGACACACTGTGAATCTCAAAACTGCATACTTCAAATACAAATCCTTTTTTTTCCCAAAATAGGGCACTAAAATGTGTCCAATCCGAAATCCTAGACTGACCTGACCTATTTATGTACCAAAATTTACATATGACAATCAAGCCATGAACTCTCAATGGGTATGGCTGAAGTTCATCATTAGACATAACTAAAGTTGGCTTTCTACTCACCAGCTTCATCACTGAATGTCCCACTCCAGTTTTAATGCTGCAGCTTGTACAGGGGCCAGAATGCGATACCATTAAAGTTGGAATAAAAGTTTACAAAACAGGTTGGTGGGTAAGAATCCAACTTCAGTACTCACACCTTTAACAAGATCCTGGAGTTTGAGGTTGTTAGTTTGCTCTGCATATTTCACTTTGGACACATTCTCAAATCTTGAATAATATCAAGAAGCTTTGCTCGTTGTTTCACACTGAGGAGATTGAAGAGAGATGCTGTTCAAACTTTATTAGCATTGCAACCTCATTCACAACCTGTAGCAGCCATGCTGTTTGATTTTATCCACTTTTTAAGGTTGAAGTAGATCTTCTTAACCTGAAAGCTTCATAGTGAGCTAACAATAATTTACTTTGTGCTGTTGTCGAGATTGAAAGCAAGTAGCAGGTATAGATAACGTTAGCATACTAACAAGCGCCAAGTAATGTTAGCCTAACTAACTAAATACTTATATGTATAAATAATACATAGAGATCATTTTAATTTCCTGCCTTTGTCTATTTCAGCATGTTGCTTCTGTGTGAGCCATCCTGGTGTAAATCATGGTGCAAGTCAACTCATCAAATTATTTGTGACCTCAAACAGCTTGTTTTATTTTAGGACCAAGTTGTAGGGTGTAAGGGGGGGCACATACCTTCTATGTAGACATAGGAGAACAATTAAAATGCTGAATAAATGCATTCTATGACTCCTTTAATCAATCATAAATTACTAACTTTGCTCAATTACTTTGCTCAAACAGTAATAGACTTACAAGTGCTATGGAAAGTTATCTAATTACACATTACTTTAGTTCTACATTATTATGTTACTCATTTTTGTATGGAGAAGTACCTTCTGGACTTTATAGCAACCATTACACCATTTACAACTCTCGAACTTTACTCAGTACTTAGCAAAGTGATCTAACTATTTATTACTTCCACATGATGCTGGAACACTGATGCTACTACCAAATGGACTAATTAAAAAGTGAAAATCCACTGGAAAGTCCACTAGTCCTTTTCAGTAATGTATTCAGGAATACACAACCAATCAGAAAGAAACATTATTTCAAAGGCCTGTCATATGCTAATTAAAATGATAAATGACTGCTGTTTGTAAGCCTAGAAACTAGCCACTAGCAAGGGTCCGAAACTGTTGCCTCAAAATAAAATCCTTATGAACACAAAACTTACAAAACCGCATCAGGTCTGTTTAAGTTAGGTTTGGTCTCTGTCTTCTTTAGCACTGAGCTTTTAACCATCAGTTTCATATTAGCATGACGCTTTGACCACTGGTTCGTTGAGTTCCCGCACTTGCACTGCTCATATTCAAAATCACGCAGACTGCTGAAGCCGGTGGCACAAGCACAAACAAGGACAGGCATAGAAAATACATATAGAATTAATTCACGTTTTAAATGCATCACATGTAATCAGAAAAAGTTGGGACAGCATGGGAATTGCAAATAAGGAAAGGGTTTAATTTTCTTTGACTTTTAGTTCATTACAAACAATACAAACCCAAGAGATTTCATGTTTTATCTGGTCAACTTAATTTCATTTGTTGATATACATCCATCCCTGCATTTCAGGCCTGAAACACATCCCAAAATAGGGAATGTTGCCATTATAATGTTGCCATTCCTTCTCACAACAAAAATATGTTTTGGCACTGAGGGTACTAAGTTATAGTGTATAGTATACAGTGTTTAAGGTGTTATTCGTTCCATTTTTCCTGCAAACATATCTTAAGGTGTGCAACAGTACAGCGTTGTCGTTGTTTTCAAAATTCTCCACATATTCTCTACTGGGGACAGGTCAGGACTGCAGGCAGGCCAGCCCAGGACCCATATCCTCTTCATCAGCAAGCTATGCCTTTGCAATGTGTCAAGCATGTGGTTTTGCATTGTTGAGAAGTGTGTGGATGTTCCTGGAAAAGATGTACTTTTCTGCGTTAATGTTGTCATCACAGAAGTGTAAATGACCTTTGCCAAGGGCAGTGACACAGTGAACCCATACCTTGGCAGACCCTGGTTTTTAGACTTCTTGTTGATAATAGTCTGGATGGTTCTTTTCGTCTTTGGTCTGGAGCACACAGCGTCCATTTCTTCCAAAGAAAGGCCTGAAATACTAATTCGTCTGATTCGTCGTCCACAATACCTGTTTCCCCTGTGTAATGGTCTATTTCAGATGCCTCTGCGCCTAGAGAAGTTGACGCTGCTTCAGGACATGGTTAATGTAAGGCTTCGGTTTTGCACAGCACAGCTCTGCCCTACTTGCTTCTCAGACTTTTTTTTATAGATAATGCTTTTGTACCATATCATGATTACAATTGCCTGTTGACATCACCTGCTTGAAATCACATCATAAATTTCTTTGCCTCATTACTAGCCCTAAACTGCCCCTGTCACAACATTTTTTGGAATGTGTTGCAGGCCTGAAATGTATGTGTATTAGCAAATGAAATGAAGTTGACCAGATTAAACATTAAATATGCTGGATTCATACTGTCTGCAATTAAATAAAAGTTAATAAAGTAAAAGTAAAGTAAATAAGAAAAACAGATTATTGATTGATTGATTGATTGATTGATTGACTGACTGATTGATTGATTGCATTTTCCATACTGTCCCAACTTCTTCAGATTTGGGGTTAAATGAGACAAAATAATTTCATTTTACTGTAAACCAGGACTTCTTAAGTCTTGCGGCAGAAATTCTTTCAGCCTTGTGAGCAGATTGGTTCTGTAGATCCATTCCTGTATTAGGGCCGTTTGTATTGGCCTCATTCTGTGATGAACATGCATTACGCTGCATATTTCAAGTGCCCAGCAGAGGAAAAGATTATGGCCATATGTCTCCAGCGATATTTCGGCTTCCAGCAGCACGTAGGCCCACAGTCTAGACCACCATGTTGGAATCCCAGGGCCAGAGGCAGTTTGGGCAGGTTTAGCAAGGTGTTATATCAGGAGCTTTTCCAGAAGCAGCCTCCAACACCTTCACTTAACGAACCCACACTCATACAGTACACAAATCCCATGCCACCACCTTCCTCGGTCGCTCTGTAAAAATGAAGAAAAGACCGCCTGTTCCAGTTCCCAAAAGGAAAACTCAATAATAAGCATTTTCTTCAATAGGACAGCTGCATCATACTGTAAGTGAAAGCAGAAGAGAAGAAAAAAATATTCTACGAAAAAAATAGCCCACAAAAAATAGTATTCTAACAAAAGACAGTCGTTCACTGGTTTAACTTCTAATGTACCTCTTGTGCATTTACAGTTCCATCAGTGGTTAGCAAGGTGTCTGGAAGAGAGAGACAGCTCTTTCCTGCTGGAAAGGAAAAAGTTTGTCCAGGATTGTTTCATCAAGCTACTGATCAGATCTGTAACATCTGTATGTCAATTTTGTCATTTGTATGTGTTATTCTCTGTTCCACTTCATCAGTAGCAATACAAATATAGTGAACAGTTATAGTGAATGGTTTATACAATTATGTATGGGAAAATATGCACAATATATAAATGGACAATTCAATGGTACCAATGACATGACTCATCGATGTATGAGTTAATGACACTGATGATGTAAATGGAGGCTTTTGTGAAAGTTCTGTCAGAAAGACTCTATTTCATTAGATTATGTATTCATTCATTACTCCTTATCAATCACTGGCCTACACCTGTGTTTAAAATTCGATTTATGTACTTTGCCTCTTCTAGTGTTGCATGATCATCACACTTGAACGTTTCAGATCTTCAGACTTTTTATATCAGACAAAAACCCAAGAAAACACAAAATTCTGATTTTTCATTTTGTTTCATTTATTGTAGGAAAAATGCTTCCCAGCCTTTACTGGGTCTATGTTCAAAAACAGTTACCCACTTAGTTAGTAAATCCACCAGCTAAAGCAATTCTGTTGGGTTTAATTGACTATTGGGTTTCATTTCAGTAGCCACTCCCAGGCATGATTCATGCCAGACCTGCTGAATGTAAACATCACTTCACACAAAGTCATTAAAATGTACCACTGCAAACCGCAGTAAGACAGTGGTAAACCTTCTCAGGAGTGGCCAGCCTATCAAAATTTCACCAAGAGTGCATCAACGATATCAGCAGTCAGGTGTGGTGGTAATTTGATGATCTGGGGCTGCTTTGCTTCTGCAGGGCATGGACAACTTGTCATAACTGATAGAACTGTGAATTCTGTTCTCTATCAGAAACTCCTGAAGGAGGATGCCTGCCCATCAGTTCATGATCCAAAGCTCAAATGCTGTTAGGTTATGCAGCAAGACAATGAATCAAAGCACACAAGTAAGTCCACCTCTGAATGCCTTCTAAAGAAACAAAATGAAGGTTTTAGAGAGGCAGAGTAAATGTCCTGACTTGAATCCCACTGAGAGGCTGTGACAAGACCTTATATAGGCAGCTCATGCTCAAAAACACTCAATGTAAAAAAAAGCCCATACCACTGAAAAACAACCTTTCCTTGTTTTTTTTTTTTTTTCATTTTAAAAGAATCTGATGTGGTACATAAACACAGTTAACAGCAAAGTTACTGTTAGCTCCCCAGTCAGTATCTAGAAACTAAGCAGCAAAACAGACTTCGAATTAGTTACTGTATTTTTGTGATGTCACAAAACCAATGCATTTACAAAAATCTGCCTAGTCTGCCTACAAGAATAAAGCTTTATTCATTCACACGGAAAAGATAAGAAGTGTTTCACAGTTTTTTTCACGAAGCACAATGCAGGAAAACCAATCGGAACAGAGCTCATTAACAATACACCAGTCTTAAAGGCACGGTAACAAAACTTTTTGCTATGCAAATCAGTTGACTAGAAAATGTAGGATATGCACCTTTAAATGTAACACACTGCAGCGTAGGGGACACACAATAAAATACTGTGTACAGAGTTTGTTTATTTAAAACCAACTTGGTAGATAAAAATCATTCTTATTTCCAGATGGAGGAAACACGCTCTTTAAATCTCTAGCCTGGCCATGGCCACTATAAAATCATATGGGGGTTATGAATCAGGACCCTGGATGATGCCAGCAAACACTCCCAAACACAGTACCTACCTGAGCTGTGGCATTCACATGACCTGATTTATGATGATATCACCACTTACTTAAAAGTACGATTTAATTACTGTTACTGGAACTAAATACAGACCCGGCTAAGCACGAGCAAACCGACACGGGAACCCAGGCATGCTCTGATGCCACAGCATATTAATATACAATACAACAATTTAGTACTTGGGATTAACTCTATGCAAACTGTGAATAATTAGGGACAGCTGGGTTTGTCCTCTCGCAGGAATGATTGAGTGAGTATTGTTGAAGGTAATGCCTCACATTAATCTAGCACTAACCAAGGCGAAAGGCCGATGTAATTTAGTACTCCTGTTGAAAGTTGGATGAGGCCGTGTTGCTCCCTGTGCGTGTTTGCCTTGACCTGAATGCCCTGCTTTCCTCTGTCTGTTAACCTCTCCCTGAGCTCGGAGCGCTGCTGTTGGTGTAAACAGACTCTAGTGTCGAATGGCCATCCCTAAATCAAATGGAATAAAAAGAGGAGAATAATGTTTTAGGAGCATGCAACGGAGTGACTCACGCCCTTTGATCTGTGTGAGTTTGTGAGTGTGAGTAGAGTTCTCTGGTTTCAAAAAGCACACAAACACGAAGTAAACATCAACGCCGGAGCTGCTATGCAGAATGCTGCAGGAAGTGCAGATAATGGGTGATGGTTGAAACCAATTATGTATTTTAACATGTGTCAAGACTAAAGAACGAAACGAGCACTCAAGCTCAAAATGTGAAACAATGGAGAGACGTTAAACTCGTACCAAGCTAAACTCGCAAAAGGTCAGACTAGCAATGGCGATTATTATGGTAGGGCATATTTCACTGGTCTGGTCTGAAATGAACTTAGCAAAATGGAGTTAGAAAAGGACCTCACAGAATGAATAGACAGGTTTTACTTTAAAATGTAGTATAGCCAAGAACTTGACCGCCAGTTTTAGACTTAGTGCTGGTGATGATTTTTGTCTTTAACAAAGTGGCACCAGAGTAAATGCTTACTGGAAGTGAATTTTGCACTGAAATGTGCTGGCTTTGGTCCTTGTGGTTATGTGCCGATGAACGATTTCAAGAGTTCCTCTCGCTGTTCTCCCAAGGCTTGGTCATAATACCCTTTTATAGTCCCTCAAAAAAGGTTTCTTTTTTTCTTTTTTTCTCTGTACTTATTTTTTCTTTCCCCCCACAAATCCTTACTCCAGGTTGGCGGGGTGTCACGTGTGCTTCCACTGCAGGTCAGTGGGCTGGAGCAGATAGAGCCATTATTTTGCTAGCTCTCACACCAGCTGGCCTTCTCAGCCTGTGAATGAGGCTGCCATTGTGGAGGATGAGGGACCTGCTGGGCATGCTGAAAACACATCCACAGGGTGAGGAGCTGGGAAAGTGACGGCCTCTGCGAAAACAGAGGAGCCTGAGGCCTCTGCCAGCACAATCATGGCCACACTCGAGTGCTGGCCAGGCCTTATCCTAGTGACAGGCCTCAGAGCAGAGAGGAACGCGCTATATTAATGTAGGAAACCTTCCCGCTTATTGTGGGCTCTTCCTCACGAGAGGTAGAATCAACAGGCTGAAAAGGCGGAGTGGGCCAAGGGGGTCTTAAAGCAAACAGAGCAAAACTAGCGTGTCCCGCGGCACCTTCTGGACTTTTGAAAGACTTATGTAACTGTGAGCTCTTTGTCTCCAAGCAAAGCAAAATAAATGAAAGGAGAGTGCATATGTAGAAATCCAAAAATGGGCTTCATATATTATTTAAGGATAAAAGAACACATAGCATGTTGAGAGAGAAAGCATAATAAATCCACCTCCATGGTGGCCTGTGCATGTGATCCAGTGGCTTGTCTGTCAATTTTGGGCTGTTGAGGTCACGACAGCTCCTTGCCACAGTCCTGGAAGGTCTCGTAGTGAAGCAACTGCAGGAGATTGATAGGTCAACTGGCATTTTTGGTAGAATTTGTGTGTCAGGTTAATGGTGTGGTGTTTTGAGAGGGAAAGTAATTGATGTCAGCTGAGTCCATTCGCAGTCCAGGAGCAGGTGTGGGATATACTTACCTGCAGATGCAGAGCTAATTTTTTCGTCTTTGGTAGAGATTCAGTTAGGAAGTGCTGAAACAGCACCAATGTCCTTAAGAGCTACTGCCGCTGAAATATTTCAGTGTCATTTCTTTCTGAAGAACCAAAATTATTGCTGCCAATTTGAATAGCTTCCCTGTTAACATCAACCCTCAATTTCATGATGAATAGACCAATAGAAATGGTCCAGTATTTTTCTTCTCAAATAAAATGACCCTTGTACCCTTAGTTTTCAATTCAATAATTAAACTCATGTAGTATATACGTTATAAAGGGTTGGGGCCACCATATCAATTTCTGGGTCATCATTAATAATTAGAATTTGCTTTATTTATTACTTTCCATTTTAAATGAAGGAGAATTGTGCACATTGGTCTGTTATTTGAAACTGCAGTCCTGGTTAGACTTAATTTTGAGTTGACATACCCCTTTTCCACTAGTTAACATAGGCCCCAGGGGTCTTATTGAAATGTCTGTGCCATGCCTTAGTCAAAATACTGGAAAGATCAAGCACCACAGCCCCCTACCCACCCTGTCTAAACAGCCCTGTTCAGAATGGCCGGTTTGAATACCTGTTCCTTTAAGTTATAATGAGCTCACCACACCTCCCTTCACTTTGCGCTACCACAGAAAAAAACCACTAATCATCCATTCTCTCATTTTACTCACACGTCATTCATGTGTTAATAAGATTACAAACATTCATCTAACAAACTTACTAGTGTTACCATTAAGCCAAGAACTTGCCAAAAAACTACATCTAAGTTAATATATACCCTGAAATGTTGGTGTTAAATGGTGCTAAATGGCCAAAGAAACACAGAGCATCATTTTTTTAAAAACACTAACATTATTTCCCTTGTATCGTATTGATCCCTCTTTTAGGAAAGGTTTCAGAAATTGGCTTCTTTTCACACTCTCAAATGATACAACAGTTAACAGCAGTTGCCTGAGGTGTCAGAATTCAAAATTATTAAAAATGAGTCTATTTTGTTACAAATGAATATACAGCATTCTGTAATAGAACACTTCTTATAACCCCAGCCCTAAAGTTATATAGTCATGAGTGTGAGGATGGAAATCTGGGACTACCTACGGGTTCCTTAAAGTTTAGAACAGTGGTTCTCAATCTTGCCCTTGCAGAACATTTCACGTGTGAATAAGCACATCCTGACTGCTTTGCATGTTATTTTTGATGTTATCGTATTTGCAAAAAAATGTGTTCACGTGTGTTTCACGTCATCATGTTAACCTGTAAACATTGAAAAATTGAAAACAAACACTGAGAGCACAGTAAAGTTAGCTTAGCTCTTGTCTAAGAACAGTATTTACTATCAGTATTCATCTGATACTGGCAAAAATGGCTCCTTAGGGTATCGGAAGAAAAAATATACAGTACAGTCCAATATGGATTAAACTATCACATACATGCTTAACTAAACTTTTGCACAAAGTTACACTTTAAAATACATTTTGAATGTTTGAGGGTAAAGGTTTTGTGTCTATAAAAGTTTCAATAAAAAGAAACAGCAGTGTAGTGAACTTATCTCATACTATGAACGGACACCTGAACTCAGATAGCAATGTGCAGGCTCACTATTAGTACCTAGAATTAATAAAGTTACATCAGGGGGCAGAGCCTTTTCATAAAAAAGCGCCCCATCTTGGGAATAACCTTCCAGTTAGTGTTCAGGACTGACACAGCTCCAATCTTCAAGTCTAGGCTTAAAACCTAACTGTTCAGCCGAGCCTTTGGTAATTAGTTTCCCTGCTAACTGCTAACACCATATAGTGCTCTCAGTCCTTCTGTCAGAGCTAATTGTCTGTGTGTTCTTCTTTACCGGAGCTGAGCTACTGCCCAAACTCTGTGGTCTGCTGCAGAGCTACTGCCCATCCTGTGTGCTCTGATGCCATTGCTTCACCTGCCTCGGCTGGGTACCACTGCCTTCCTGCTGACCAGTTTGCCTATCATGAAGCTTCTCCTTGTCTTGTGCAGTGAGGGGGCCTCACCTGCATTGCGCACGGTATCTGATGATCATGCTATTTAATCACAGACTAATCACACATTTCTTCCTCTGCCACTCAACACTTCTCCTATTCATCCTATTCATTGCCTATAATTGTAAACTCTGATCTTTTTTTATGTTTGTTGCTATCCGGGGTCGACCTGAGGAGGATGGGTTGCCCTTTTGAGTCTTGGTTCCTCTTGAGGTTTTTCCTCTTGCTCTGAGTGAGTTTTTCCTTGTGACTGTTGCCTCTGGCTTGCTCATTGGGGGCTTGGACCCAGATTTTCTGCAAAGCTGCTTTGTGACAGCATCTGTTGTAAAAAGCACTGTATAAATAAATTTTACTTGACTTGACTTGACAGTGTTGCATATGTACTGTGTACTTGTGTACTTCTTCCTTTGAATATTTGTTTCATAGTTTGTGCATAATGTTATCTAGATACATGTATTATTAACAGCATAGCTATTTAGAAGAGGGAAAAAACTGTACTGGGTTGGTATCGGTATCAGTATTTGCAGATATTCAAGGTTTGTGGTATCAGCATTAGCAGTGGTAATAAGTTACTCACACAACTGGATAAGTAACACCCCCAGCACTAGCTCATTTTAAAGTGTAGTACAGTGTAAATACAGACAAAAACATATAATAGGTGTTGATGTTGGATAATTCTTGAAATTTCAACATTAATATCTGTACTGGAAAAGAACAAACAGTATCGTGCCATCTCTGATTAACACTAAATACAGAAATCTGAGATAAAATCACCAGTGACTGTAGCTAAAGGTGCCAAAGAAATCTCTGTGCAGGAGTGGGTTTTTTTTAGCTGTGTGCAGCTCTGTTCTTGTGCTGCTGGTTTTTGCAAAGCTGGTGTTAACCACTAAAAGCTCCACTGCTAAAAAAAACACAGGACCCCAAAATAAATCCTCAACTGGCTTTCTATTCAGCACAGAAACACGGTGAGACAATGGCTTATGCAACATGTGCTGAGGAGGCAGACTGCAAAAAATGAATGTCGAAAGTTACGGTTAAAAGTGACAGTGCTCCTTTTTTATGCTGCGATTTATGTTTGATTAAAAATCTATATATATATATTTTAAAGTCATGTTATAGCATTCAATAAAGTTACAGAATTAGTTTTTTCAGTGCTAACCCCATGTCACACATAAACGTCTCACAGTAACATAAAAGGGCAAGCTATGACCATTACATTCACCGCCAGGGTTTCCACTGGTGGCTAAAAAAAACACCTTTGCGTGTCAAAAAAACTCATTTGAAAACAGATTTCCCCTCTAATTTGTGCATGAATAAGCACATGCTCCCTAAAGGCTTTTACACATTCCTGTGTAAACAGGGGTAGCCCCTGACACACTGGCCAGTGCGGAAAAATGCCAGCGTTTCCCTGTGACCCATGGACCCAGCACACTTCAAACAGGGCCGGAAGCCTCGGCAGTTCGCATCAATGAGACTTTTCTCCAGGTAAAGAGCAAGCCCTCCGGCCTCAGCCAGGGTAAATGTCAGAACTCCAGAGAGAGAGTTTATCTTGGAACAGGCTGATATTTTTACACCTTTCATAAAGGCCTGGGGCTGACCACTGCACTAGCAGCAGTCTGTCACTGGACAGGGGTCTGTTCTCAGTAACCTGGCAAAACCTCACATTTGTCCTGTCATGCCTGAACACACCCATACAACTCATCATTTCTATTAACTAACTAAAGCAGGAGCACCAACACCATCATTTAGTACATCCTGGTTGTCAAACGTTTAACCTTTCTAACCCTTAACCTTCCAAAAGTTCATCAGGAGTTTTTTTGTTTTCTAAGGCCAATTTGTTTTCATATAAGTTTCAAGATCTTTCATTTTGTGCTGGTTTGGGTTCAGCATTATACACTCATTGGTCACTCTTATGTCTAAGAGTGTGAAAATGGCTCAGAACATTTATACTGAACATGGTGATTTAACTACAACACTCTTCATGACAGCATACAAAGTCATATGAATTTTCATTTGACATAAAAATCTGCTTATATTAAAAAGTTATTAAAGTGACCACACATGACTAAACTAACTTAACATTAATGTAATTAGTCATAAGGATAATTTATAATGCATGCACACATTTTTTGTTTTGTCAAAAACATCTCAGGCTAATTACAAAGACTCTATAGTACAGTGCAAAAGTATGAGGCCACCCTCTCCCTTATTCATTTTTGACTTGGAGAGTCAAAGGTAATCCACTTGCATTTTGCTGCTGTCAGAACAAAACCATGTACCTCCAAAATGCTAAATTTACAGAAGAAGGAAACCATACCTTATTAGTTAAAGTAACCGAACGTTTTTACAAATGCTTGTGGGTAATTTCTTTTGGTCCATTCGTGAAGAGATTCATGCACAATATTAAAAAAAAAAGGTGTTTTAAAATGATGTCAAAAACTGAAAGACAACAAAAATGCAGATGTGAGGTTTTGTTCTGACAGCAGAGAAAAGATAAATAAGTGGGAAACAAAACAGGTGTTTCCAAAACTGTAGATTATAATGTAATAAAAGAATAAAAGTCCAAACACCTGTAGCCATATCAAACCAGTCACCATCAGAAAAACAACAGTACTTAAAACTCTCTTCTTTTAAAAGAAACCAAGCTCCACGTTTGCTTCAGATCTAAAATAGTCCACAGTGTTTCTGTATATCCTTCTACTATAAGAACACAACCCAAATCTGTGAGTCTGAAACGATGTGTAGCTGTTGAAAAGACAAAAAAGCAAATTAGATTTAGAGTAAAGCAAATAGATAAAGAAATGACCCAGCTAGCAGGGAACATTTCCAGAACTTTGGCTAACGTGACCTACAGGTTCTAATAAAGTTTAAAGAAAGTGTTTAAATCTAACAATCAAAGAACATTTTAAAGATGTTTATACATTCATATAGTGTTCCTATAAGGTTAAATGTTACCTAGGACATGATGTTTTAACTGCAATGTTCAGAAGATGTTTTGAGGATGTTGTCAGGGCCACAGATTATGTTATATGCAATGTTCAGAAAATGTTACAAGGATGTTACAGAGACCTAAATGTGTTTTTCAGTGATGCTGAAAAATTAATAACTTGTACTTCAAAGCCATTTTCACTAAAAAGGTATTAAATGAATGCTCCATGACTCTATGCCAAGTACTGTATATTCTTAAAAATAGTTAATATACATTAATTATGATAATTAAATTAAATCAAATCTTGGTGATGTGTTTCCTAAAGAATCACAATTAAATCAAATCATGTATCTGATTCTCATTTAATTGTTTAATTTCTGAACATGTAATGTATAGTAGCAAAGTACAAAGTACAAATCATGTAATAGCTAATTCACAATAGGAGGTCATATCATCTGACTTGGTAATCTTATTCCATCTTTTAAGTGGGCTTTAACATTATGCAAATCTACAACAGTGTGTAGCCTTTATTGTTGGTACATGCTACATGGTCATGTTTCTGTACAAAGTATTTAACTGCTCTTAATTTGGGCTAAACTCTTATTTTCTCAGATGATTCCGTTTTGGGATTGGAGTAAAGTGAAGAGAACAGACAGTTTTCCCATGATGGCAGCTGTTGTTTGTTTTTTGCTAACCTGCTAAGATGTTTGAGGTCTCTAAAATGGCAGCCTCTGCTTCAGGCCTGAATAAGACGTAGCAAGTCTGATGGTGCCATATACAATGCCTGTCGTTTCTCCCTGCTGTGCCACCCATGAGCTTAAATTGCTGAAGGCCCTGCCGTGTATAAATAGCGTTCTATACCTAATTAGTCACACTCGCCCACTGAGGGCTGCGGTTGTGACTCACTGTAGGTAAGAGCAAAGGCTTGCGCTTTAGACGCTCCCCTGCACACAATGCATGTCAGAAATCTTTATCATGATCATTCAGTGAACGCTGCTAAAGGTTGCTCAGATGGAAATGAGTACATCTTTGACTGCAGTGTCGCTCTAGATGTTACATGTATGCTGCTTGGTATAAGATGAACACAAATTTGTGCTGTAGAAACTTGTTTAAATCTGGAGGAGAAAACAAATGCAAAGTTGTCGTCAGTGTCTTTCTCAGACTGAGGCATGACGGAGGCCATAGGAGGCTTTAAAGACCAATGGTCGAACGGATTAGCAGTGATTACAGTAGGAAAGCTGAAAATGAATCTGACATGAATAGACATTTAAAATAGAGTTTTGGCCTCCAAGCCTTTGGATCCTCACAAAGGCTTTGTGAATAATCATACGGCCATAGTTATGTATATCTTTGCATTTCTTGTTGTGACACTATGACATTTTTCATGTTAGGAAACCTCAGCCAAAGCAGCAGCTGAATATCTGGATAAAACTTTTTAACTACTTTTGAATTGTGATTAATAGAAGTATATTAGTTGTGATTAATGGAAGTATTTGTTTAAGATTTCTTAAAAATCCGAAAAATTTGGCTGAACTGAAAGAATCAGAATAACTGAAAGTATTGAAAACCATTTGGGGAGCTGATCCAAGGGCCATGGGTCCTGGTTGAGCTAAGCATCATCCATTGACTCTAATGTCATCAGTTCTTGAAGATGTTCAACTTCACACAATTCACTCACTCAATCGAACTGAAGAATGTTTAACCATTTTACCTGTGGTAACTGTGGCGAGAGATCATTTAAATATTTAGGTTTATCAGCAATGCTTGCAATAAATGCACCCTGGTTAAAAGAGGCAGTTAATGCCATGAACCAAAGACAACCCCATAAAGCACGGCAAACTTAACCTAGAGATTAAAGACTTCTAGGTTGATACAAAAACAAACATAAAACGTTTGGTATTCTATTCATTTTGTTTTTGCAGACATGGAGAGGCTGATAGTAATAAAATTGTGCTTGCATTATCTGTGCATGTTGTTAATTTTACTGCTACATTCCAATGTTTAATGCAGAAACATTTTAATGTGTATTATAACTCATTTTTGCTCATCTGGTCGCATAAAACTCATTGGAAATTCTAAGTTGTTAGGGCCAAGATGCACATTAACAAGTGGTATGTTGCTTTTACAATAAAACTTGACCTCTGGTTAGCCTACACTAAAGATAACAATGATGTTGGTTTTATTTAACTTTCCCAGCTCTGTTCCTGTGTAGTTTTATATGTTGGTCTTGGCTTGGCATTGTTGTGTTCATAGTATCATAACTCCAGGTTTCATAGTGAGTCAGTTGACCACCCCCATCCCCACAAATACCATCCCCCACTTTGCACCATATGAATCAGTCGTTAAATTGAGTTTAACAGTTGGAAAGAACTGCTTCAGGAAACTTAATCGAGCTTCCGATCACTAAAATGAATATTCATATACATCTTGTGCACTTAAAACGACAAATCTTTGTGATTTCTATCATGGATCAATAAAATACTGTATTTAAAAGCCTATGTAGTGATATTAACATTTCCAAATCTAAGCCTGTAGGAGGCTTTTCATAAATATTATAGAAAAATTGGTATCCTGAGAAATAATGTGTGTTAAAAATGGCCCACAAAAAGATCTGTGTTAATTATGATTGAAAAAAACAATTTAAACTTTTAAAATATACCTGGAGAATGTATATGTATGTATCTAATCTGCAGCTTTATTTTATTTTTTGCATTTAAACAAAAGTATTAAATTATATTACCAGGTTTTCTAATTTAAATGTTTAAATTTCATAATTTGCTAAACATTCCTGATGTTAGTGGGTGCTTACGCATTATGAAAACCTACTGGATTTTGTCATTACAACATCTGGGAATATAAAGTAAAATAGCTTGAGGCTTGAAGCGCTGATCAAGAAAGGCAGGACCATACAGCCACCTCAGTGCTCTCACTTACTCTTTACTCTTGCCAAGCTAGCAAGGTGTTTGGAGTCCTGAAGAGTGAAAATGTTGTCGTCCCTTTACAAAGAGCCTAGCAGATGGCTGGGCCTTGCCTCTGGCTCTGATGCCCTCACTTCCTCCACTGCTTTTGGGATGTTATATGGGTGGAGATGGGAAACTTAATATTTCAGGACTGGCTAACAATTTGTGATCTTCACACTTCAAAACAAAAGCTACCAAGAGTTCATTGTTGCACGACATTAATCATGGCTTTGAACCCATTGTGGAACCACAAAGCCACTGACCTTATAAGGCAGCAGTAAAAAAGCAGGGGTGCTTTCATTCACTCGAGAGTTCAAGTCTGTGCTCTCAGAGAATGCAGACATTCTATTTTTCTATGGCAGTATTTCATGTCAACCCAGATGGAACAATCCATTTTACAGGTAGGCTTTTTGGAGCTTCTAATCTTAGTGATTCACTATTCCAGTATCTAATGGGAAGCAATTATACAAGGAAATGAGGCCAGAGAAGTATTCTTACCAGAAAAAAAAAAAACTTGGATTTTAGTGTTTATTAAAGCTGCACTGTGTAAGTGTTGTGGATTTGGAGCCCTCTGCAGTGGAAAAGAGTAATTGCATGCAGCGTATGGAAGAACATTTTCGGTGATTTGGCCATGGCCATTCTTTGGTTTACGTCCTTGGTTTCTTTAAATTTTGCCTTTCAGGCTTAAACTTTCATTGACACTACAGAGCTGTGTTTGTCCATTACTTTGAAATATCTTTGAACACAGAGCAGTTGTGATAAATGCCTTCTAATTTCGTTTGTATAGGAACATGAGTTCCACCAAATGTTTGAGGACTTGGCAGCACAAAATATCAGATTCATGTAAAAGTTGAATGTCCCATCTGGCTGTTCACACTGCTGCATACCGAACATGTATTCAAGTTCAATACCACATCTGTGTTACATATAAAGAAAGAGACTGGACTTGGGCCACTTTGACCTGTTGTGTGAAATTTTACTCCATTCTTTCTGAAGAAACGTGTTTAGTGTCTAAGCAGTCTAAGCGAATGATCTACTATTGTATCATTATCATTATCAGTGTAGTCTTGATTTTGCCTGTTTTTCCCCTCCCAACTCAGTAATGCCAGTTTCTACAAAAGCATCTCACAACATGCAGCTTTAATCTGTTGATTTATGAATTGTTGTGCAGTGCTACCACAAGAAAAATAAATGCATATGGCAATGCACTAGTAAAGCTGCTGTAGGAAACCCTTTCAATTCCACCCTCTGCGCCTCCATGAATAGTGCTTTACAGTTAGAGACAGTGACATACATCAAGCGAGTGTTGCTTTAAGAACCTTGGGAAACAGCCTGGTCATTAGAAATTCATGGGGATTCCATATGTGAACATACATCACCTGGGCTTCCCTCATCACCCCAGCGCCCCTTCTTTCCTAATGCTCTAATTTCTGCTGTTTTTGGACTGGGACAAAAAAGGTGTGAAATTTAAGCAAGATGTTATGAATCAATTAAGTTGTTACACAGTTAAATAGCTGGTGAAATGTACAAACATTAAGGCCTTCCTACCTACTCCCGCAGTGTTTGAAGTTCCTTCCCTTGGCTCCCTTTCCAAACAACCCTGGTGCCCTGTGAGATCACTGAGGCTGATGATACTCATGATTATTGACTAATATTAAGATGAAACCGGAGCTGCAGACTGGGGGCGACAGCTTCTCCTTTTGATTGGTCCTGTGATGAATTATGTGGAAGTGTAGTAATTCGAGCTGATTTTGCTCCTGTGTAAGAAAGGCCTGTGTGTGAGAGTGTGTGTGTGTGTGTGTGTGTTTTGCGTGAGGATACGAGGGCTCTCATGTCCCATTGTCTTTGTCTTTATGTGTTTCTAACAGTGGTGTAATGTTACAGCAGACTAAAACACTTGAGCAGCATGTTTGCAAATGTCTGCTACCTGCTGTTGAGTGAGGTGAGCAAGACGCATGTTGTGTCCTACATGTTCTACACACGTCTGCAAGGACACACACACATAACATGTCTATTTGTGACATTAGCAAAGACAGACAAAGTAGTCATAATCTTGCCCTCTCAGAGCTGTTTGGGATGTGGTATGGGGAGTTCATTGCTGAGAAACATTTTTGTTTTAATTACTAACTTTTTTCATTGCTTCTTCTAATCTTTACTTGCATTCCCAGCTAATCTCTGAAAAAGTAATGTACTTCTGAAGGACTACAGGATAAGTGATTTTGTAGAACTTACTACACCAAGTTAGTGATGATCGGTTAGTGGTTAGCAGTTTCATGGTAAAGCACTGTAAACCAATTTACAGTTAGTCTTACCAGTTCAGTTTTGAATTATCATTTAAAACATTGTTATTTACCAAGCTTTGAAAACTCCGGCATCAATCAAAGTCAGCACCCAGATCTCCCAGATGCAGGGCTGCAGACACAGCATGCACCATGGAGTGTTTTGTGTCTTGTTAAACATGGCCAGAAATTTTTCAGCCTTCTAAGTGAAGTTAGTCTGAAGTATGGCCATATTGCTTTGAGTGCAGAGGGAAACTTGATTGAAGGTGGTCATCCTGTCTGCAAAACACGCAGAAAGAACACGACTGCAAAATGCGGCAACAGGTCAAATCTTATGAGTCCTCTTCATGGGCATCACCCACTACTTTATAGTAAGCAGGTTCTGACGAATTGTGGTACCTTGTTTAAATGTCCTACTGTAGTGCATATTTATCAGTAGCTCTACACACAAAAATCAGGGTAGGTATGTGATAGTTTAAATCACCTTAATGAAAAACAGTACTAGCATTAAAACAAGATATAATGATGCGCTAAATCAGCTTATCAGGGGTAAGTAGTAATATGAGTCTGTAAATTACCATTAAAAACACATACTGTCATGCATTAAACATTTCCAGCCCATTTTAACAATACTATAATCATATCACTACAATTGTGATTACATTTTCATGCCTTTTCATCTCTACACCTATGCCATTAGTTATTTGCCCTTAAACATTCACTTTTGATTCCTTGAAGAACATTTCAGAGGACGCTTATTTAAATAATTACATTTGTAAATTACATTAAAATGATAACTTTACAGAAGAGGGAGAAAAGATTAAATCATTTCTGTTGGTCCGTTTATCATGAAAGTTTCACAATGTACTGTAATGAGCAGTCGCTCTATTCAAATGGTGAAGAAAATGCATTTTTAAAATAAATGTATTTATTTTTGAATAATGACTATATGGAGACTAAACTGCAAAAACAGCTTGATTTAAATTAATCATTTTTGTGATCTCACAAAATGTAGTTACATATACCCACCTATTCAGTCTATAGCAGTTTAGCCCCACCCACTCACCCTGAAGTTATAAGGAGTGTTTCAGTCCTGACTGCTTTTTGAAGGGGGTACAGTATAAGGAAGTCTTTTAGTACATTTAAATATCTTAAAGGGACAGTTTCAAAAATAACTGATTTCACGGAGGAACAGAGGTCAATGAATGTTTTTGGTATGTAAACCAAACAAAGGTTATGGGTGGACATCACCCATCAAAAGTCTCTTCATATTCAAAAATCACATCCATTGAAATATTCTTTATTGCACCAGAAGTGGTTCCTCTGTGGCATCGCTTCAAAAAACCCTTTTGGCACCTTTATAGTTTGGTCATGTTTCTGTGTAAATATGCACAGCATTGATTGTAATCAAAGCAGTCCTGTCATTGCTAACTGATAGTATATATTTTAACAGTTTGCCAAGACTACATGATCTCAGTGCTCATTATTCTGCATTATATGCAAGCAGGTTCTAAATCTTGTTTGGAGAACTGATAGAAATCTATTTCAACACAGTTCCTACTGGATACCAGTGAAGCCTCTTGTGCCACCTACTGGTAGACATAGTAGATATTTTGGTGCTTTGTGCTCAGTGACAGATTTACGTGTGTAAGACACTGTTAATATTTAAGGTTGGTTTACAGTAAACATGTTTCTCTGGTATCTTACAAGTTTCCAGTACAGTCTGGATAAATCAACATCCAGGCCCCTCTTTACCTCAGCAATGATGGCAATCTCTCTGTTTCCTTCCTTCAAGCTGATGATGTCATTGGCAGCAGTGTCTTGACCCAAACAAAGAGCCTTTCATTACAGCCTCAGGAACCTATATATTATGGCAGGTGATAAGAGGCACTGTAGCATAGCTTGCCAGCGATGTAGAACCATTCCTAACAAACTGTAAACTAAGCAGCACAATTACTAGATGAATTGTTCCCCTTTGTGTGATGTTTTACTTGTTCTGCAGCAGCTTGATTGCAACGTCTTTTTATGAGCCCACTTTTATTGCTTTTAAGGGGGAAAGAAACCGAAAGGGGTCCACAAGAGGACCCCCCAAAACGAGTACTGCAAACATTCATTTATTGTTAGCTGTGTAGTTTTGGAGGATGTGTTCCAACTCCACTGCCGAAAACGGTTCTACAAGAACCACTTTTGGTTCCCTAAATAGCCTTTTAATAGATGGTTTAGTAGAACAACTTTTTGTAAATAGGATGTACAAAAATGAAGATGTAACCTCTATATGATATAAACATTGCATATCAATTACAGGTTTTTCCTAGAACTCTACATCCAAGTAAAGAACCATTTAGCAACTTACCTCAGATTTATGTTCTATTTATGATTATTCCTGACCACAAATTATTTTGTATTTCTTATTATGACTGAGTGTTGGGTTTTGCGGCTAAAGCTTTGTCTATGTCTTTAAGGTGCCATGAAGTGGCATAGTCAGTATCGTATTGTTGTAAAAGCTTCAGCTTTAATATTCTACTCATCATTATTTATTCATTATTTTGTATATTCATACCTAAACAAGATGCACTATTGCTGTCTTTATGGATGTGTTAGAATCCCAGACTTACTGGAGGTCGGATGTCTAAGAGCAAATGTATTTTTCATCAGGGCCAACACCCACTTCTTCTTCACTCTGTCTGTCTGACAACTGTGTAACTGCATCCCCTCTCACATGCTGAGGCAAGTCCCATTAGACTAAAGCTTTTGTCCTCTAGTCTCTGATGAAGACAGAAGGAGTGAATTTGTCACGTCGGCCTGCTGATCAAATGACCTATGACAGTTCACATCTGATAAAGTTACTCACTTTCCACCATGCCAGGATGGGTTAGCGCTCACGCAGCAGGCTAGGCTATCTGAGCATTCCCTGCTCCTACTCTGCTGCTGATCTCTGACAGACAAGAGAAGGCAGGAGAACTCAGCATCATTTGATGTTATCTTTATGACAGCGACCTACTTCTGAGCTTTCAAATGTCACTGAGATTGTGAATGGAGATTCCTTACATTCACTTAAAAAAGGGACTCATTAGCCACACTGAGACTGCTCTGTCTTTTCTAGCCAGAGTGATGTGCTTGCTGCACCATGGCCATCAATTTGAATGTCTCAGAAGCAAATCAAGCACAAAATGAAGGAGGTAAGGTAACGAGCTTCTCTCACACTGCTCATATGCTGGAAACGAGTGACCCAAATTAAAGGTCTCATCAGCCCTGTCTGCCCGATTGAGGTCCCCCTGCCTGTCAAAGTCACATTTTAATCACAGACGTAATTTGAATTTACATTAATGAAAACAAATGGCTCCCTGGGCTCCCCGTGTTCAGGGTAATGAATTATTATCGCTCGCAACAATCACATTTCTCTGCATTTTTCAATTACATGCCCCTGCTGAGTTTCTCAAGGATAGCCCCCTTTGATGAAGATAAACGATCTTCGTGGACAGACTGCGTGTCTGCTACCTCACTATAATAGTTTTCTAATTTGGGCCCATTTTCTCTGATGCAAGACATGATTTATCTATTTGTATCTCTAGCTTGACACCACAGTAATATAATTGAAAACAGGTGCTAATTATACCTTTGATTGGGCTCAAACGTTAACAAATAGAAGGCCGTATCCCGATTAGCTAGCCTATTTTCAACAAGAAGCAATTAAACACTAATTAACACCATGTCATCAAGTTTTCCCCATAAAAGTCAAACACAGACTATTACTTCTTGTGAATCTTTGGATGAATCTCCTGTCTAGAGTTGTAAGGCATGTGGTTGACATGTTTTTTCTTGCCCTACAAGTGAAGTCTTCTGTTGTCAAATGCCACCACTATCCTAATTTTCATTACTAAGTATGTACGTCTGTCAAGCAAAGGAGCTGGCTTTGGCCAGAAGAAAAAAAGGAATGTGTTGAATTTCCTAGATTCAGTCTCTTCCACATTAATAAAATACATTACACGTTTATTGGCAAATATAAGTAAACATAGTTCAGTCATGTGGAAATCATTAACATTCAAATCAGTTCAGTGCATTCTTGTTTTTCAGCATGCTTAGCAGGGAAAACAGCATTGTTTATCACTGCATTGCTCCTGAAATCCCAATTTTTTTATTCTTTACACACTAGGAAAAACCAAATATATCCCAAAATATACAGCAGAGTTGTTGATTTCACAAGTGAAGTGGTTTAAACACAGCTACATTCAACAAGGAATTATAATTCTGATTAATAACTCTACGGCACGCAACTCCAGTGTTCATCTGAGGCACAGCAGGGAATTACATCAGCTTAATCATCACCACACAGGGATTTGAAGGTTCCCCCAGTCTGGACTACATGAGAGAGTGAGCAATGTGATGTTTCCTAATGGCTAACACTGTGCAGTTCAGCAGAGCAACAGAATCCTTACCGTCTTTGAATAAAGGTGTTCATTTTAACAAGACACGCTTCTGCAGCGCCAACCCACAGTCATGTTAATGACGGGCACTCATTCAATGTCTCCCCCTCCCTGGAAGAACTTATGATAATTGCTCTAATGTCGTGGAAAATTCGAGTTCTGAAGATGGGCTGAGACTTGAGGTCTGCCCAAAAGGCCCGAAAATGAATGAATCATTTTCTCCACTCAGGTTTATGATTTGTTTTCGTGACTGAAAAAAGCCGCTGTTTGCTTTTATTTCATTATAATGACTGTATTTGGAGGGATGAAGGCTTAAAAGTGTTTTTATTCATGCCTAGCACCATGGCAGGCTCCGTTAGAGAGGTTGCATTGTTGACAGTTGGGAACACATTTGGGAACATACGGAGCATTTGGAATGTGGGGCATAGTGGGTACAGTACATATCTGTGGTGTATAAAGCCTGCTGGTCAATGGACGCGGTAGACTGTAAGATACTCTCAGAACTGAAGTGTATTCCCACAGCCGCCCCACCATTCACATTTCACAAGCTTGGCCTCATCTCTGCTGGCACATTTAATCGTGAAAAATAACACCAACTCCAAATGCTCTTGTGTTCAGCCTACAGACACCCGTTTTTGTCTTCAGAGCAGATTCTCGCTGAATGACATAAACGAGCTGATCACCAGAGAGGTTCAGTAAGTGCTTTTCAGAATCATTTTCGCTCATTCCACTGACTTTACATGCCCTTGGAGGAGCACTGAACTCTTTAATAGGATGCAGATAAGACCTGGCTCCCAGATGTATGCTTTGGTTTACCTCTCAAGTCATCAAATTGGTGATGTCTGTTCGCACTTATTGGGCTCTTGGCATATCGTAATATATATGGGGATTGAGTTACCCAGTGGGGGTCCAAGGGTTCATATGCGCTACGTCTTTCATTGAGCGAAGCCTGTGAGGAAGATTGCAGCACTGCGTATCACAATCAATTTGTAAATCCGTTATCTAAAAACTTAAGAGTAACGGAAGGAGGATGGAGCCCCATCAAGTAAAAAAGAGATGCTAAATTCTTCGGTAGAGATGGATGGATGTTAACATATGGGTAGTCATATGATAAGATATGATGAGTCATATGGGTAGATATTGACCTTAGAAAATTTTAAGCGACAGGTGAAGACTGGACAGATATTTTTAAGTGATATTTGATACATATTCACTCATCAACAAAAGAATAGTTGCACAAAAGGTTACACCCAGAAGGAATCAACCAACAGAAATGAAACTTGGTGGGTAGGTTTGACACACAAATGATTCAAGTTTCACGCTCAGCCATTCATGGGAGTTAAGCAAGGACAGGTCTTATCGCTGTACCTGATTGACCCAACAGCCACAATTGCTGACATTCAAAGATCAGTGATGCCCTCTATGAGTCATCCTGTTAGTGCCAGCACCACTGGCAGACGGCTGCATGACGCGGGACTACATGCATGCACACTGTTACGACGACTGCCCTTAACACCACGTCACCCTCACCAAAGACTGCAATGGTGTTGTAGCAGACTGTCATGGCATGACTCAGAATGGCAGCGGGTCATCTTCAGTGACAAAGTCTGCTTTTTTCATGGTGGAAACGACCAATGAATCTGTGTGTGGACGCACCGTGGCCTGGTCTCACTCGACCTCCACCCCTGCCGCAAAATCTGCAGGAGCTATGTGAGAATATTAGCTGCATGGGATGGATTATCGCAGGACATCATTAGGAACCTCTACACCTCCATGGTCAGACATATGCATGTTGCGTTAGCAAACATGGTGGGCCGACACCATACCGAGAGACACTACTTCTGTATGTGTAGCTCAATAAATATTGCCGATATGAGTCCCATAAATAACCTTTATCTTCCTTCCGAAAAGCACTGCAATCTGACACTTCCTTCTTTGTGGAACTATTGTTTTGATGATATTGTATATACTGCATGTACTGCAGAAGAGTAGGATGTTTAGCTGACGCTCGGTTACTGTGCTAAAATATCTGCATTATATATTCATTTTGCATACTACATTTATAGCCCTACAGAAATAAATATTACTTTTCTCTGAAATGATACAGCAATTCAGGTTCCTATCTCTACATTTTATAAAATTATATATATATATCTGCATCAGCAGATATGCTCAGAGGAATCCTGAACCGGCCATTCAGAATCCTGAAGGCTCAAATTGATAACAGGATATTCTGAAGGAACATTATCCACATGGTTACTATGACTTGACATGCCTTGACAGCACTTAATAATAAATAAATCCACATTAGCAGATATGTACATCAAGAAAATTGGATATAAGCATACATCCACAGTTCCCATATCAGTGCATCTATACTCTTTAAATGATTACATTATGCATAACAAGATGCATTTTTATGCACCTGAATGTACACTTCCCTGGACAGTAAGAAGCTGCACCTCCTCAAATACAGAATGCCTTCTACAACATGAACCACTAGTCTTCCAGAACACAGTCCTCTAAACAAGGTGCCTTTGGCTGAAATTCAAGCTCAACAATATAGCACAAGACAGAGAATAAAAGCCACCTCCAGCTCTTCTACAAACACCAGATAATTACAAGCAAGCCTACAAGGCTGGCTCGTCATAATTGGCTTTTCTTGACTTTCCTTCAGTGTCTTTCTCATCGCTGTGATTTGGCAAAGCTCAAGTGAAGCTCTTTTCAGGCTAGCCATGAATGGCTCTTCTGTGTGTCACCACTCTGTCACCAGAGAGACGCCGAGGGGGTGTATTTATACAATGGCCGACGTCAAAAACAAACGCACAAGCACTGCAGCCAGCTGCACCACACTGACTCAGATGGACAGATCTTCCGCTTGCTCCCATTCAGTAGAGCACCTTTCAGAGGTAAATGCTGAGAGCTCTTACTCTAAGCCAACTGCTGTACAGAGGCCTTTTGATGAGCACATAATTCCTTGAACCCTCCATAAGGCTGGAGCTGAACTTTTGGAGTGTCTTAAGTTCAGTTAGTTTTATTATCTTGTAAGAAGTGTTAAGCATTCAGTATTCCCTTGTGTCTAGGATGTGGCATCACTATTATGATTAGCAGAAATTTGAAAGTGAGTGGTATAAAGACAATCCTATGATAAAAAATAAATAAATGAATGAATGACTGACCAACTAAATAAATAAATAAATAAATAAATAAATAAATAAATACTGTGCAAAAATGATCATCACTGAATTAAAAATGGTATCACAACTAACATTGTTTGCAGAAGTTACTACGATTTTTTCACAATATTGGAAGTAATGGAAGTCTATGTGAAAAAAAAAAAGGATATGGGGGTCATATAGACTTCCATTACTTGTTTGCCTTGCAGCTCTAGCATAAAACTAAAGCATATGGGAAGTGGAAAATTGCAAGTTATTGTACTTACTCATGAGCAGTGTGCAAAATACCCCCTGGTATTCTTGGGGGGCCCATGTTGGCTGGTGACTCCAGCATTGGTTGCCTGCTAAATTGCTCACCATTGCTATGCTGATGCTAGCTTCAGTGGCAACAAAATGTTTGGTTCAACAATTCTTCTTCTGTGAAGGTTTTCAAATATATCCCAGACATACACTCACTGTCAAAATAATAGCTGGACCTAGAAGGAAGTGTTGGACTGAAGGAAGATAAGATGTGTAATAGTGCAAATAAATAAACCTATGATTTAACAGAAAATTCAACATGAGATTCAGTCCTCATCTGTCCTCTTCCGGTCCCCTGGGAAGAGTTGAAGAGCCTGAAGGCTCTCAGGACAAAGGATCTCCTGAGTCTGTCTGTGGAGCAGCTCTGTGACAGTAACCTGCCACTGAACTTGTTCCTTTTGTCCATGATGATGGTGTGCAGCGGGTGCTCATCATCATCCATAATGGACAGCAGTTTGTGCAGTGTCCTTCTCTCTGCTACCTTCACCACGGAGTCCAGCTCCACACCAACAACTGACCCCGCTCGCCTGACCAGCTTGTCCAGTCGCATCTCTTCTCTCTTCTTAATGCTTCCTCCCCAGCACACCACAGCATAAAAGAGACAGCTGGACACCACAGTCTGATAGAACATCTGCAGGAGCTTCCTACAGATGTTAAAGGACCCGAGTCTCCTCAGAAAGTAGAGCCGGCTCTGCCCCTTTCTGTACAGGATGTCTATGTTGGCCGACCAGTCCAACCTATCATCCAGATGCAGTCCCAGATACCTGTAGGTCTTAACCATCTCTACTTCAACCCCCTCAATAGATTAAGGTTACCAGGAGCAATAAAAATTTAGACTGATATGGACAATATTTTTTTGAGCTACACATACAGAAGTAGTGTTTTCAGTATGGAGTTGGACCACCATGTTAGTCTGATAATCCATCCCATGTATCTTGAATATTCTCACACAGTTCCAGGTGATTTTGTGGTAGGGGTGGAGGTGGAGTGACACCAGGCTTTTGGGTGTTGGTCGTTACCAAGACAGGACTCATCATTGAAGATGACTGTTGGTTCAGTCCTGTACAGCACGAAACTTCACTTGCATGTCTCACCCTCGTTGCTTCTATAGTCAGTCAAGAACACTAAAGACAGAAGCTTGCTAAATACTGACATTTCCCTGAATTTGTATTTGAGCAGCTATGTTATTTGAGCATCTATTTTTCCCCAGCCTCATCATAAGTTTATTTTCAGGGACCAGAATGGTGGTCTAAGAGGTTAATTAGGGGGTCCCAGACCCCCTGTATTTCAGACCTTGGTCACAGGTATGAATTTTGTACACAAAGATGTAGAGGGTAGACAACACTGCTTTCTAGCTTTCGGTCCAAATCGCAGTGTGTACAAGTGACATTTTATAGCATACCCTTAAAGATGTCACTTCTTACTATTAGTAACTATTATGAAACGATGACATGTGGTATGTGCTGACATGATCCCAAAGAGCCTTTCTCAAATAGCAGGTCCCAACACAGACACAGAGCAGGTGAAACGCCATCACTTACCCACCAGCCACTCAGTCAGCACCTGCCCCGATCTGTGAACCCACACCCGCAGAGAGAAACCTGCATGCACATTCTTCTGCTTCCTCCATCAACCTCTCTCCTCATCTCCTCCTGCTTTAGAGCTCAACGCTGCATAAGTGAAGCTCCAGCTGCTTGTATCTGACACCTCGTCTGTCTGCATGGAGGTATCTGGTTACTTTCAAAAATCAAATGGTGGTCCATTAAACTGAACACAGCTTTATCCATGCCTTACCATGCCGTGCCTGAAGAGTCTGAATGCATTTAAGAGTAAACAACAGTTAACACATTGTTCTGGCTTTTTTATTAATGGGTTAGTGAATAACATGGTAAACGACCCCTTTGGCTTAAAGGATTAAGTAATAAAATGACTTAGTGCTCCTTTTTGTGCTGGAGGCAGGTCTAATTTAAGTGAGCCTAGCACAGGGTGGGGACAGGTTGGGTTAAAGCTCGTTATGTTGATTCTACTTTTACATTTACAACAAAAAAGTAATGTCTGCCCTGTGCTGTGAACCCAGCAGTCGGTGGATTTACAAGGAGGCTGTGAGATCATTTCTACACTTTCCACGGGCTTGTAAATCACTGGCTGTTTCAATACGCACAGTTCCAAATGACTTTACCGCTTCAGCACACCCACTCCTCCATACCGAGCACAGACATGAGGTTGTGCACTGTCCTCTTGCATTCTGCTGCCCGGTAATGGTAGCAGAAGGGATTCACACTGAGTGCCTTTGCTTGAACCCTCTTCCTCTGTTCTGTGTGAAATTTTTTGGCCTTACTGTCACATGTGTTTTGTATCATCACTCCATGGTCGTCCGTATGAAACAATCACTGTTAATACTAAAAGTTATTCACAGTAAGCCAATAAATTGAAAGCATAAAAAAAACTGACGCAAAAAAAAAGTTACAGTTCAGTTACAAACAATGTGCATTGTTTTAATTCCATGGTGGTACAACTTAATTGAGAACATGTGAACCTTGTTTTACTGGAAACAGAAGCGTTAATGAATTCCAGATGAGTCCATGGGGTTCCAGCAGAATGTGTTTGAATACAAGTCGACGTGAGAGTCGAAGAATCATTAACACATAAAGTTGGCCTTTATGCAGTATGCAAAATACCGCCTGGTATTCGGAGGGTACTGTGTTGGCTGGCGACTCCAAGGTTGGCTGGCTGCTGACTTGCTCGCCACAGCTGCGCTGATGCTAGCATTCAATGGCCACAAAATGTTTGATTCAACAATTTCTTCCTCTGGAAATGCTCTTTTCCTGTTTGGGTTTGTGGTCTTACATGCATGTATTGAGTTATTAAACATCTTCTCTTCTGTCTTCTGTTTGGGAGATGTGTAACAATTCACTCGTTCCACGAATGTCATGGGAATTGTTCATATTTACAAATACATTTTTTTGTACGAGAAGTTAATTAGGGGGTCCCAGACCCCCCCAATCCCCCCTGCCCCAATCGCCTAAAATGTGGCCTGTGCAAAAGCACATTTTATATTTAATGATTTTTTTTTCTCAGTATTTTTTCAATATGTTAAGCGGTGCAAATGAAAACTAAAACAGAAAACGAAAAGCAAAACAAAATGCCATATTTAAGTGTGCTTCACCAAAAGGATGTGCTAATTTATTTACACAGTATACACTCCCCCATGGCTACCCTACAGAAGGTTTTCTTTATTTTAGCTTAATGCTTTACTTTAGAATAAAAGTGAAGACATCAAACTATAAAATTTACAGGAGGATAAAACAGCTTTCTTACCTTGCTATGGAGGCTGATATAACATGATTTTTTCTAAGCAATTTTGGACCAATTCTATTGGTCTCTCCATTATGAACATTCACAGAGGGAAATTAGAGCTCTTAAATTGTGCAAAAAAAGAGAGACCAATACAGCATATATCCTTTATGGATGATATGACAAAGTTATTATTTAGTTGGGTGTGTGTAAACTTTTGACTGGTAGTATGTTATTAACTTAAATTATAACTTAAGAAAACCGACAAATAGTGTAAATTGAAAGGGTGTTAAACTTTTGCAAACATCTTTATATTTTTTTCTTGTGTTGTTAAAGACCCTCCCCCCACACTTCCCCCCAAAAGATCACCACTGCCACCACAGAAAGAATAACAAGACGTAGATCAGTGCATTTGTGAAAGTTGCTGGTTTTGGTTTCGCCAGCGTTCCGGCTTTTAAGATTTTCCCACTCTTAAGCGGGGCATTCTAGGGCTTTCCATGCTGTCACAAAGGTCCCTGGGAGAGGCTGTATTTACTCTGCAGTAAAAGCTGAGTGGGAGCACACTGCTCCATGTGCCGTGGCTTTGGCTGCCAAACCCTGTTTGTGTTTCGCCCCTAAAGCGCATCAGCGACAGTGCGGCCGTAGCAGGAACCATAACTACGGACAGACCTGTGCAATGACGGCACATGTGTCTGACACTGCTGCGCATCCTCTTTAGAGTAAGCAGCTTGCTTTAATCTGTTTTAAGGGTTAGTCTTGTGGTCAGCAGATGTTCAACTTAAAGATGAACAAATTAAATGTTTGAGCCAAAAGAACCACAGCAAAGTTATGAGGTACTGGTGTTTTTTTAATTTGCAAAAGTGACTATAATATCAGAGTTTTCCATGAATGAGATTGTCTAAATATAATAACATTCACTGAGGAGGGTTTTAAATATACAGTGTGTAAGTATAATAGGGTACGTAAATAACAGTAGCACATCTCTACACATTGGAATTAACAATACAAAAAATCATAGCAATACAATAAGTGAATGAATACCAGCTTTGTTTCACTATAGCAGCATGTAAATGACTTCCGTTCCATTTTCAGCTTCTTATCTTTTTAAAACAAAGATTGGAGTTGTCCAGCAGACCAGAATGCATCGATGTAATAGTTCTAACTGTGCAATAAAGTCACCCCAGAGTCGTGAATCTGAAACATAATAGGATCAATAAAAATAAAAGCTTTCTACAGCTTCTATGTAGTGATTTTGGAATACTGGCAGTATATTAACTGCTCTAAATGATTTCTCCAAGAGCCTTTTGGGCCCAGGCTAATCGTCCTCCATGGTTCTAATTCATGTAAGGGCCACCAGTGGAACAATGTCTGCTGAATAATGTCTAAAGAAGGCTCTGGTTGGTAATCTCATGTATTCACCCATGTTTCTTTGGGTTAAGTGTTTCTGCCATGTCGGCAGCTTGCAGCCAAGGTAGCTTACTTCAGTTAAGGAGAAGAGCGCCAAAGCTGCCCACCAGGACAAATTAAAAAGGCACTTTAGTCAAGGTTTGGAGCTCAGAGCGTCTGTCTTAAAGCTGGTTCTTAAGAATGAGCATTTCAAATAAGGAACATGAACTTGTTGTGCTGTATCTCACAATGTTTCCATTACCATTTCTAGATGCTCTCTCATTATTGATTGATCACATCTTTATTATTTGTTAGTTTTTGCTTTTGCTCCTGTGCTTTTGTTGTTGATGTGCAATTGCTCCTTGTTCATGTGCACTGCCTAAATAACAATGACAACAACAGTAACAGTAGATAAGCAAACATTTTAGGCTCTGCTTACATATTCGGATTTCCACATATACAAGAGCATAATGCATTGGAATCCGTAAAGCTTGAAATTGTTCAGAATGCTTGAAATATTACAAGCATTAAAAAAAAAAAAAACAATAAACGATTTACATGTATAATATTTCACTATTTACCCGGCTACATATTCAAGGCAAAATGAGTAAGAGCCCCTGAAGGGTATGAAATCAGTGCTCTAAGTCTTACACGGTACATTAAAGTATAAATCCGATCATACCAGGACATAACACAGTTGATGAAAATGTCTAGTGTACTTCCTGGGCCATATGTAATACTACAGGAGTGCAGCAAATGATCAGAACAGCACTGAAACTCAGACATTAACATCAGATAACTCACGCCGACAGCATTTCAACACCACTCCAAACAGACGAGTACTGCCGCCGTGCTGAGGAAGCTGCAGAATAACTTAGGGTGGAAAGAAGCCAGAGCTCGTTCACGAGGGGGTTTCTGATTGCCACTGGTTACCATGAAGAAGCAAGATGCTCTGCAATACTTCCAGCCACACTTTGTAACAGAAGAGGTACTGTTCCTGAAACCAGAGAGAAATAGCAAATCCATATACTCTGCTTCATTAAAGAGAGCCTGCCTGTGCAATTTTCCTATCAGCGTCCACAAGTCGTATTTCAAAGTATCAACTATGGCCTTCGTCTCAAAACTGCAGGACATTCCATTTAGACAGATAATTAAAGGCTGTTTAAATCAGAGCAGTTATCAAGGATTGGTTTGAGTCTGACAGGTCTCCTGACTCCAGACTGACCTGCAGGCACTCTAATTAGGCCAGGTTTGGAAAAGTAATAATTCACAGTCTGATTTTATACACTTCACCTTACAGCAGCTTGTTTGACAGAGAGAGCGTTCTCTTCATGTGAGTGTCGGCTTACTGACCTTGGTCTGAATCATCCCATAGCGCTGCAGCCGCATCTCCCTCACAATCTCACTCACATTAATCTGAAAGAGTAGATGCAGGTGTGTGTATGTGTTATGAGCAAGTGGAAACAGGTCATGCATCTTCATCATGTGTAATTGATGAAAAAAACACCCCTCCCGCCCTCCCCAAAAAATGTGTTTCATATCGTTTAAACAGCACAGACAGCATTTATAGAGTAAAGAACACCTACATGACAGTCTTTTCACTAAAGCTGTATTGCAGTAATTTATCAGTATAGCATTCACGTTTGTGCATTAAAAAAGTTTTAAATGTTTTATTTTAGTATTTGTCTGCTGCCTTTCCATAACATGCAGCACATCCTTATCATGCAGTCAATACACAGAAATGCATTCAAACACTACTGCACTCACTGTCATTGCAACAGTCTGTCTGTATAGTCCTGTGTTGTGCAGCCGTCTGCCAATGTTGCTGGCACCAATAAGATGACTAATGGAGCGCATCACTGCTTGCTGAATGTCCACAGTTGTGGCTGTTGGGTCAGTCAGGTACAACGACAAGGCCCGTCCTTACTTTTGTCACATGTGCGGCCGAGCGTGAATCATCTGTCAGTTGATTCCCTATTTGTGCAACTAATCTTTTGATGATGAGTGTATATACCAGGAATGCAGAGCAAGCAGACGCAACATGATGGCTAGCTAGTGGCCTATTAAATCACTTGCGATGCCGGACCCCGTGAAGTAATAGAAAGTGTGTACCAGAGCCGGCAGTTTTACACATGCATCACCACATTAATGATATGTATGACTGCTGTCCAGTTTCTACTCAAAATCTGCACTTATATTTGGTGGGGGCATGAAAATAATAATTTTGATAATGGTGACTGAGTAGTACTGGAACAGCTACATAAAAAAAATTAATCAAAACTGTAATTTGTTCAGTATGTAGTAGTTGTTATAGTACTGGTGGCATGTTGGTGTTAGTAAACACTCAGAGTGACAGAATGTCATTTTTTGTTTAGTTATGGCCTAGCATACTCACAGTAAGGTCCCTCTCGATGAGGCTCAGAATGATGTCAGTGCAGATGAGGACACCGGCTCTGCCGATACCAGCGCTGCAGTGAACTATGATGGGCCCTTTGGAGTGCACCGCCCGCATGTAGCGGATAAAGCGCACCAGCTGCTTGGACGAGCACGGAGTGCCGTGGTCTGGCCACGTGGTGAACTTCAGATGCGTGACAAAGTGAGTGTCTCCAGTCTAGAAACGAGCAACGGAGACACTTATAATTAAAACCGCTTTGACTATAAATATGTTTTGAGGCAACAGTTTTTCTCTTCTTCTACAAATTACAAAGACATGCTGAAATTATTATACTATAAATGCATAAGCTGCAAAAACACTGTGTGCTGCAAACACTGGGGTAAACTGGTTACCACATCAAGTTACAAAGTTTGCAATGGTGTAGATAAAGAAGTATGATTGTAAACAAGCCTTGTATGATTTTTTATGTAGCAGACACTCTAAACCAGATTGACTTTCAATTCAATGTTACAGAGCTAGAATGTAGAACAAAAAGTCTTCCACATGGTCTCTCATTGATATAGCATGGTGTGCTAGTCCAGGTGGGGCATTAAACCCCAGTCTGTTGACAACAGTGAACTTTCTCACTATGCTACACCACAGTAGAGGGGTCTACTAGATAAGCGCTAAACATTAGGTCCCTTGTAATGTCTTCTCACCTCTTTCTCCACCATCTTGATGACCTTGATGTGGAAGTAGTCCTGGATCTGGTAGTTGTCCAGAATCAGCTGGTAGTGGTCAGTTTCCATGGGAATATTCAGCTTCTCGGGCCAGTACTTGTGGCATTTGACCCTGCCACGCTCCACTTCCTGGGTCATCATGGCGATAACGTTGGACTTGTTCTCCCACACCATCTGCCAGAAGCAGTCCTGAGTGCTAGGCAGCGGGCCCTGTGATGAGATGTAGAAAAACTCTTCCGTGCCCACTTTCATCCGGATGTAGCTGGCATTGATGTAATCCTGTTTCTCTCCCACGGGAACACGTGTCTCGTCATCTGTGTACATGGAGATAAGAGAGACCAAACACATTCAAGTTTTAGCTTGTTTCAATGCAGTTATTTGTAATATCTTACACTGCAGCGCAACTGCATATGTAACATGTGTTGCTGCAGGCTGAGCCCCTAATAAAACTCCAAACATGAGTCCAAGGCCATTTGGTGCAATGAATTAGTATGGCTTATTGTTAATGCTGAACAGGTTTGATAATACATTGCTAAAGTTGTCTGATGAAATGCGATGTTACATTCATCTGGATTGCCAAGTGCTAATATTTCACTTGTAGTATGAGATAATAAAAAACTGTTTCAGCTTTCTCTCAGCAAACTGATTTTTCCCCAAAGGGGAGACGGAAGGTGCTCATAAGGTTCAAGCTGTATTCCCATTTCCAGTCTGATTACACATTCCCTGGACTCTCAAAACAGAATCCCAAAAAGCAACATGTGCATCGTTTGTATTTTAATCAGAAAGTCAGGTCAACGTTTGATATGTGGCCAATGCAGTTCATCAACAAGATGACTCTTGTTGGCTTTGAAAGCTAGCAATCATATTAATCTATGATCTATAAATACAAAATGTGAAGAAAAGGAAGGAACAGAGTGTCCCATGGTGCGATAAATAAAGCCAAATAAATAAAACAAGCTGGCTGCTGGGTCATTCAAGCAGGAAAAACAGGCCACGGGCGAGCACAGGAGGAGAGGTGTGATATGAGTGTGTGGAGAGGAATGTTCCCTTAGACTATTCCCATGGTAGCCATGTTGGTTGATACAGCCATGTTTGGTGGGAATGTGGGGGGTGGTGGGAGTAGGGGCTGTTGAGGTGTCTCTGGGGTTTGGCGGGGGGGTTGGTGATGTAGTTCTCACTATATTTCCCTGTTAGCTTGCTGACTGTTCTGGGCCTACATGTAACACTCTACAAGGGGCCTGCCTGTAAAAACATGTTCGACAGCAATGGGGGAAGGAAGGAGCAGGGTTCAAGTAAAAGAGTGAAAGAGAAAAGCAAAGAAAGGGGTACGCCGGGGGGGTTGGGGGGTGCGGTAGTGGAGAGTAGGTAAATGCGTGCGGAGCCGTCCTCACAATGGGTGGCATCAGGCTTCCTGTAGAAGGCCGAAGCCCTTGAACTGCTTCCAGCAAAAACAGCAGTTAAGTCCCAGGGGCCTCACACTTTGCGATGCTGGACCCTTTTATTCGGGGAACAGAAGCCCAGTGAGCAGGCATGATAATAAACAAACACTCCAGGCCGGGCCAGGGCCAGTCTGCCTCCCGCCGCCACATGAAGCACTGCATTGTGCCGGGCTGCCTGCCTTTCAGCACACACATATACCCCTGTGTCTACTCTTCAGGGGCTCCGCACGGCTCACCCCACACACACCACCAGCCCTGAGGTTCAGGAATCACACACTTACAGTCTGACCCTTCACATGACCACAACTGAGGAGGCTGATTATCATGATAATGAAAGAAGAGCTACCAGACACCGCTTGTTCAGGATTTTTGATAGATCCTGATGTGTTGAAGGGAAGCCTTTTTGACAACACAGAACCAATTCTTAATTATGAGATAAAATAAAAATAAAGTAAATCAAATTGTTCACAAGAATGCTGCAAAAACAGAAACAAAAATGTTTTTTATTGCACCTGGTGATGTTATAATAGACACCAGTGACTGTGAAGTATTCTAGCAATCAAATGGAGGTGAAAGAGCTTCCAAAAGTTCTCAAAACTAAAACTAAAATTATTAAATTACACAAAACTTGAATGGAAAAACTACAGAGCCCTAGCAAAGACCTTAAACATGGCCGTCAGACAAAACGATTAGCTAATGGGACTACAACTCCCATCCCTGAACATGTTGTGCCATTCAAGATTTCTCTCTGACTAATGATATAACTGCATCACAATCATCAAAGGAACAGAGATGCGAGTCTAAAAATTAGCAAGTATTTTTTCAAGAATTCAAACTGAATAGGAACAATGTACTCTGGTCAGACGAAACAAAACTAGAGCTCTTTGGGAACAATTCGGCTTGTCTAGTCCAAAGTGAAGTACAGAGACTTGAGCATCATGATATGGGGCTGTACTCTGGGGTAGTACATACAACTGAGAGAAACATCAATGGAGCAATATACCAGGTGATATTAGAGGAGAATTATATTTTATCAACCACGAAACTGAATCTGCAGAACAGGATGGACGCTTCAATAAGGCCATGACCCTAAACATACAGCCAACATAAAATAACTCAAAACAGATTTATTCCTCCCGACCTGAATTCCATTACTTTATGAAGTGCTGAAACGTCCAATAGAAGGACCCTCATAACCTTGGGGAAGTAAAGATGATTCGCAAAGAGGAATGGGCCAAAACTAAAGGACAGTGCTACAAAAAACTTGATGCTCATGAATGCATCCTTTTTGTTCATATTTATAGGTACTATGTAAAACAAATCATGTATGTAAATTAAAAAATACATAAATGCACACTAAATAACAAACACCAGTGTCTGGATACCTGCTTCCCCTCGCTGTATATCAACTAAAAGCTTTTCCAAGAACAATTTAGGAATCTTTATTGTCCAGTGCAGATGTACAAGACTGCAAAACCACAATTGAGGGAGTGGATGGTGTAGGAAAGACACAGACACAAACACATGCACACCTAATACACACATGTATGAGCTGAACCTTTTCTCACCCAACAAACCTGACGAAATGAAAAAGCCACACAAGCTAGGTGAAGAAGAAGGCAAAACCGCATAAAGGGATTGGATAGAGTACAAAAACACACATGCACACACACACGCGCGCTGGTCACGTAAACTGACACCCTTTAATGGGGAGACACCCGGCAGCAAACCACCTTGGAGTGGCTGCATTTCATTTAATTACAGTGTCATGTCGAGCAGAAGGTTTCTATGGTTGACTAGCAAAAATATACAAGAACATTCTTCTCCTTCCACCCGCTGTCAGCGCTAAAAGCCTGCCCTTCAGCCCCTTATGTTTTCTCACTCGTGCAAAAGTGTAAACAGCATAAAGCATATGGTTTAAATGCTCCTTTTCAAGGGCATAAAGGTTACAGAGCGGCAATATGGTGCTAAAAACCTTCAGCAAAGGAAATAATGAAAAGACGTATTGGTGTTGTGAGTAAAGGAATGTTTTTAGCTGTGGCATCCTCTAGTTCAGGGTATGTGCTTGGGAAGAGGGCTTACAGGGCAGGATATCTCTGTATCTGTTCTTCTCCCGGTTCTCTGGTGCTTTTCCAACCAGGCAGCTGTCTGAGGGCTTCAAATGTTCCAAGGCCTGAAGCGAAAAAAAGATGTGTCTTCTTTTACTTAGAAGGTCTAATTTGGAAGTGCATATAAAAGAAAAGTACAGGGGCTGTTTTGATGGATTTCTGTGAGCTTTATGAACACACTCAGCACTGGGAAAACAGCGAATAGTACACGGTTGTTGAATGCAGGAGCAAAAGGGCATACCGTAAACTCTTTCACCAGCTCCTGCTGATCCAGCTGGTTCTGAAGGATCTGTATCAGGGCTCTGAGTCTGGCCCCTGAGTACTGGCTGTTCTTAGGTGGGCTTATCAGTGCAAGGCTGCTCAGTTCCTCCTCTGACACGATAGGGCGGCCTTAAAGGAACCAGAAGGCAATTGCAGCTCTTATTTAGTCTATACTAAAGTATATATAGCCTTATTTAAAACATGTTGGGGTTTTTTTTAGGTTTAAAATGTTAGTGTAAACTTTTACATTAACTGTTCACATTTACTATAATAACTACAATAACAGTCCTCAGAACCCTAACATTAAGGCTAAGAGCACTTCTAATAAGGACAAACAATCATCTCAGTAAATATGTGATGTTTGATGTGATCTTTTAAAGTTACATAATGCAAATGTTGTTCTTAGGGCCATATGTCCCTTTCAAGGCCCATTTTAGAAGTTTAGACTTTAGGATACACCATAAACCTGGCATATGAATCAGAATCACTGTCAAGTACTCTATTCTGATTTTTACCTGTGTGAGGTATTGTTTCTAGAGGAGAGGGTCGAGCGGTGTCATCATCATCCTCATCATCATCATCGCTGCTCCAGCCGTCTGAGTGGCTTTGCTCCATGTTCGTGGTAGAATTCTCTAAATGCTGCTTCTGGGGGTCTGTCCTGAAGGGGGTACGGGGCAGGTATGAGCAGAGACCTTGACCACATTGCTATGTTCCGGGGGGGTCTGTTATCATGCAAGGCTGATTTTCCTGCGATTTTTCCACCTAAAATGTAAAAAAGCTGCTAATTGCAACTGCTGTGTGCTACAAGATATACTAGTCACAGCTACACTAATACCAGTCAAAGGACTGTCAATAACGTTGGACCTAGGTTTCATTCATAACTCTTTGGTGCCCCCTTGTGTTACATACCATTGAGAACAACACAGACAACAACTGCGCAGTTCAGTACTCTTGGCATTATAAGCCATATCTTGCAACACAAGTCATAGAGCATAGGCTGAGTAACCCAACTGATCATTAATTTACAGATGGGTTGGAAGTGTCACAGTGGATGTGACAGAGGCTTGCAGGTGCTGCTCGAAAAATCTGTTTTTAATATATAGAAATATGAACAATTACCATCAAAGGCTTATATATGAGGAACATCAACTGTTGGATGGCAGTGAAAATGACAGCAAAAACAATCCGACAGAGAAAGAAATGACACTTACCTGCCCTGAAGCATGTCTGTGACACCCAGAGATGGGCAACACCTCTGAAGGGTAGGTGTAGTGTTTCGACTATCCTGTAGAGAGAGGGGAGGGGAAAGGCAGGGAAACAGTTAGTGGGTGAGTGCGGTGGCCATTAAGGCTGCAGTAAGGCACCTATGCTGTCACCTGAGTGTTAGTCTCTTACGCTAATAGAAATATGAGGCGGCATGCTAGGTAATTTTATAGAACTAACACTGAGAGCCCCACCTCAGAGAAATGCACATGACAATATGGGGCAGAACTGGACATTAATGACCAAACTAAACACATTGTAACACTCAGTATTTACATCTATTTACTCCAGTGTGGGTTCTGGATATGAACTTTGGTTACAAACTGACAGTTCTGGAATAAATATGCTGGAATAAATAAACAATGGCCTCCACGGTTTTCTGGTGAGCAGGCTGTAAAAGTGGAGCCATTTTGGTGTACCTGCTCAGTTTCCATCCTTATCCCATGACACCCTGATGACTGGAAAGACAAATGATCCTCCTGCACCTGTGGGTCTGAGGTTACTCCTACCACCAAAAAAATAACACCACACACTTAACCTTAATCAAACATGCTCAGTCAGCTGTTCAGAGTGTAAACACTTACACTATTTACTTACAGGACAGACAGTACCAACAGGCATATTACATATTTAAAATATATATTATTATTTTAATTGTATATGGTTTCTGCCACAATAAAACCTCCAATCTCTACAAAGATAACTTTACAGGAGAGAAGAAAAAAAAACATTCTTAAATTAGAATGAAAGTTGATGGACCAAAATTAATGAATAATTTTGGAGGTTTAAAACATTGTTTTTGTGATATATATTTAATAACATGTAATTATATAACAATATTATGCATTAAACATATGCCAGCTGACATTTTCAAATTCTGTAAAAAAAACACAAAAAAAGTATTTTTTTCTTTTTTCAGACAGCAACAGTATAATTTGGCAAGAGTAGTCAGGCATGGGGAGATGACTGACTTGTGGTGCAGGATGCGCTGTGTTCTTGAAGGGCATCAGTGGAGGAGCTAGAGCCAAAGCAGGTAGTGACAGGATCAACGTCTCTGCACACAGTGAGTTGAACAGTGCCCTCTGCTTTCCGCAGAATATCCACCACTTTGCTGTGGCTCAATCCTGACACGATCACTCCATTCACCTGTACACAGGTAGTAATTAGTTGACATGCTTTACAGGGTTTGGGCTTTGATTAATTAGGTCTCCTGCAACTGAACTAAAAGAGGAGTGACGGGACATTCTTTCAGTCCCACAGTAATCTTGGTCAAAAATAATACAGGTCAGTTCTTCACCATGTCTAATGAAGGGGTACTCATTTTCTGTTGGAAGGTATACTGCAAGCACAAGATGCAACATGATTGCAGTATGGTATTTTGTATATATTGTGCAGTCTTTACTAGAATATTAACTACTTCCTTAAAGGGGAATTTCACCCATTTACAATCGAAATCTCTGCATTATTTAATCATTGAGATGTAACTAAAGACAAAACAGTGGTTTGATATAAAAAGGTGTAAAAATTGAATGCCATCTTTATTGACAGGCACCTCCAAGAGGATATCTCCTACACGCAGCCGTCCATCCTGTTCAGCTACACTCCCACAGCAGATGTCCCTAACTCGCAGATTGCTCCCATTGGTCCCGCCCACCAGAGAAAAGCCCAATCCGCCCCTCTCTGGTTTAGTAAACTCCACCTGAACAATACAGCCCTGAAAGACGGACAGAGAAAGAGAGAGTGATAAACATGTGACTCGGTGTGACCAAAATGTCATTTACAGGCCTGCAGGCCGATGAGAGGCCCTAAAGGTCAATGAAGACCCCTTTAATCAGTGACCCTTGGAGCTGCGGTTAAGGATCCCACCAGAGGACAGAACAAGCACTGTTTGTACAGTAAAATATTAATACAGGAATCAAGGGCAGAGGGTTGTGACAAAGGCAGCTAACGGTGAATGGAAAGAGGGATTACAGGGCTGGACTCAGGTTTCAGTGTCATCATTTAGGTACACAGCACACAGAAAAGTTACCTCCTGCTCCGAGGTTACAGACGGCCTCTGCCTTAGTCTCACTGCATCATATAGGGCTTTAACTGCAAAAACAGGAAAAAGAAAGATGGGGAGAGAGAGAGAGAGAGAGAGAGAGAGAGTGAGAGAGAGAGCGAGAGAGAGAGAGAGATAGAGTTTGAGACAGACTAAGACATTCAAATCACTCATCTTAAAGTCGGTTAACTTAAGTTTTAACTTAAAAATGTAGTAACCTGGCTGCCTTCACACAGTCTGTTGAACACCTAATACTAAGCTAATGGAACAATAACCATAATACATCTTATGAATTTGAACTTGGAAAAACTTTTGTGAACTTGTGAACTTGAATCTGCAAGGCAGTCAGGTTACCTACTTAACTAATGTTTAAATAATGTTTATAATAATCATTATTAATTAAATAGCACATGATTTTATTATATAGGTTTCACAGTTATGACTAAATAATTCATAGTACTTAAATAAGTCCTATAATAATAATAATAATAATAATAATAATAATAATAATAATAAGTCCTATACGTGAATAATAAGTCCTGTAGAATAAAAAGCAGAGTAATGGACCCAGAGTTTAAGAGGTCATGAAAATGAGCAGTTTACAGAGGAGTAGGTTTTGTTGGCCTCTTCACAGATATACAGTACATATTGCATAAAAGTCACATGCTGACTTACAAAGAAAAGATCATTTTAAAACATCAATATCAAATCAGGCAAAAAACACAGGCAATGTGACTGGTTTCCAAACTCACGGCAGTCTCCCTCCTCCGCAGCCATCCCAAGGGGAGATGTCCTGACTGGCGCAGTGCTCTGAAAGGTGACCAGCACTGGCCTTTTCAGGTACTGCTGGACCCCCCAGCTAGCTGTTGCCCAGCAACCTTGGAGCCCACTAGATGAGCCGGGACACGTCCATCAGGCGCGACAAGAATGCTGCGTGATGGTCCGGAGGAGGCCAAGGCCCTCGCTAATAATTAATCCTGCACTGCATGCCCTTTGAGCCGGACAAGCTGTGTCTGTCAGCACAGAGCTAATACTACTGCACTCTGGATAGAGAGACACGGGAAACCTTACCATCGTCAGAAACTGCCTCTACTTCACATGAGCTGGACTCCTCAAAGCGAGGGAGGAACTTCTTCTCTTTCTTCCACTCAAACAAACCTGGAGACATAGCAGATGAGGACAAACCTTTTACATGGTGTTCAGGGGTTCAGCTCACATTTAAAGTAAAGAATATTTTTGCTTGATTTTATAGGTGCATGTTTGTTCAGGACAACTTGTTTTATAGTAGTTCCAGAAGAATTTCTATTATTTAACGATTAATAATTTTTTTGTATCAATAACTGACTAATAGGCCTTACATTGCTATCACTACTGATTATTAATGAAGCATTTCGATGATTATTTTGGCAATTAAAATGCAATAACAGTTTTATATAAGAGGACAGAAAATGGACTAAACAATAATAATATACACCCTAAAAATGTCTAGAATATTTTACTGGAAAAAGACAAACCAGGGAGCCTTTATTAAAAACTGTCTAGCAAAACTGCATGTAAATGGCTGAATCCATCAGTTCATTTCCTACAGAGAGAGTAATAGGAGAGATTCAAATATGCATTACTCAAAAAGCATTCATACAAATGAATGATTCCTCAAGAGGTTTTCATTTTTTCATTGAGCAATCAGGAATGATCAAAAGAATCACTGCAGCCCTTGTTGCTACATCTCAACTAGAGAAATTTATTTGCGCTAGAGAAGACATATTTAAGTAAAATGAAACCCTGAAAAGTGAAGCCCAACCTAAATGAACAGAATCAAACATTAGTCAGGTCTGAGGTGGAGGAAGCGTCCCTCTCTAATCTGAGCTGACACTGCACTCAAAATGTCGCGGTGGTCACCCAAGCGTTCAGTGAAGCCTAGGCCGTGGTGGCAGCCACCGGAGCAGCTCACTGTCTCACTTCTGTCACTTCAGACTAGAGTGAGACGTGTCGGCCATGACTCTGCCTGCTGCAGCCTCATGCGCCCACAGCAACAGAGAGCACACACACACAAACACATTCATCCGGAGCAGCCTACCAGCCCAGGGGAAGGTTAAATATTATATACTGAAGAGTCTGACTCATAAAAGCATCAAATACACAGAGAATACATTAACCAAACGGGGGCACTTGGTGGAGAAATTCCAGAAGTGAACATACAAACCAACTGGTAAAGTGGTTCAGCTAAAATCCTACCATTCCATTTGCCTTTGGGTGTCACAGGTTGGTCATCTCTATAGCAAATGAACACACAAGCAAAACATGAATCATACAAGATGTATGACATAAAGGCCATTATCTAAAAAACTGCTGTTACTTATTGGATATCATCTATAAACAGCGGTACAAACAGTGTTATTTCTGTTTTACGAAACTTGCTGCAATACTTTCAGAAACTAGTGTTCTAACACAAAGGAAAAATGATACTATACTATCAGCCTACACTGCATGAAAAGTTGAAATAATTAAAATTATTTCAGCTTCAAATTTTCATTCAACCTTCTGCATAGAACATTGTTTTCTAAACTTCAGTTAAGCTTACTTAATATATGGTGAATGTGGTTTAAACATTTCTGCTTAAATGCAGGCTCTGTGCACAGTGTGCAGATCCTCACCTCATTGCTTTGAGTTTGACTTTACGTGAAGCATTCTCACAGGCCTTCACAGCATCCTCCAGAGTCATGCCGAGGGTGCATTTGCCACTGATGTAAACGATTCTGTCGTTGGGCTGAATGCTGCCCTCCTCACTTGCAGGAGAGTTTGGCACCACTTCTTGAACGTAAATGCCCTGCCACTTGCTGCCAATTCCCCCTGTCAACTTGATACCTGTGTAGCATAAATCAGACAAGCATGTTTATAGCTTCAAGGAACCTAAATATGTGTTTCTTTCCAATTAGTTAATTTGTTAATTTTTAATTAACTTAATAAAGTCAAATTTTGTTTCTCTGGGCCACAATACACATGTACAAAGTATGTCTTTGTGTAAACGTCCCCAGAGTCTAATAAATATCTGCTGTATTTCACCTCCTCTTAACATAAATCTCTATGTTCCTCTCCTCTTAACATAAACCGGACAGTCCTAATCTTGGGTAGTGCTACTGTTCACATTTCCGAACCAATCACAAACCTGACGTCTTTTCCCCGCCTACACTAAACACCATCAGATTCAGAGTAACTTAGCAAGCTAAGGCTAACATATCAGAACCACATGCTTGCAAGCTGGACCGCCTGTCTGTGGCTGTTTGTCTCCGTTTTCTCTGGTTTTCTGTCTGTCTCTTTTTCTGTTGTCACTTCCATGTGCCTTTTATTGTCCTGTGCCATGTGCTTCTGTTTATAGCTCCTCCTGTCTCCGCCCTCTTGTCATGCCCCTCACCTGTCCCTAGTTTGTAGCTCTGCCCCTTCCCAGGTGTTCCTGGTTAGCCCTCATGTACTTATACTCCCTGTTGTTCCCTTTGTTCTTGCTTGGTGATTTGTCTCCATGAGGGTTATTTTGTATCCCTGTTCTTTGGTCTTAGTGTTTTGTTTCTTTTGTATTTGGTTTCTGCTTGTTCTTATTGGTTCATGATTAAAGACTTGCACTTGCATCCTGCCTTCTCGTCTTGTCCTCGTTACAAAAGCTGGAAAATGATTTTAGTTCTGAATGAGTGGTGGAGCAGGCTAGGAGTGTTGGGCAGGGAGCTGTGAATCAAGCTGCATATTGACCACGCCCACACAGTTCTTAGATAGGTGTGGTCATTGATTTTTTAAGCAGTATTTTTGACATTTATATATTTTTACATATTATATTTATATATGTATGTATATGTTTTCTTTCAAACCTTGCTGGATGTTTCATTTAACACTCAAGTCTAGTGTAAAAAAAAACATTTTACTTTATTTTACTTTATTTTACTTTTGCTTTAAATTGGAGAATTAAGGGGTATCTCCATGGTTCTGTAGTGTTACACAGTGCATAAAGAACTCTAACTATGCAATAGTACAGCATGACTTGCTTTACGAAGCAACTCTCTATAGTCTAAACAGAATAGAATGAATGGAATGGATTATAGTGAATGAAATTCCTCACTGCAATCAGTTTTGCATGAAGTAGTTGACATATCAACACAAGAACAATGCCTCACCCATTTGTCCAGAAGGAGTCTTGTATATGATGATGTCTTGAAGGCTGTCTGGTGGCGGAGGGGGTAATAGGTTCTGCACAGCTCTGCCCAGCACCATGTGGAGTCGTTTAGAGGAGTACCTCAGAATACTCATGGCCACTTCATCTGTCACATTAGTCACATTATGACCATTCACCTAAAATGTGAGGCATGGAGTCAATCAGACATGTTTGATATAGCAGAGGGCATGCTTCAAATAGTATTAGAAAACTGAAATCACTCTAAACAAATTTAATTCAACACCAAAGGTGAAAAGATCAACCTGTAAATGCATCTGCAAAACAGAGGACAGCTTTATCATGTGGCTCCCAAGTTGCAATTTTAGGTAAAACGTTTGCTCTAAATTTTTGAGAGTGAGATTTTGTGTAGGACTAAGTTTAGGACTAGATGTAACCCATGGCTGGAAAAAGGTCCTGTTTAGCTATGATATGTAATTCATTACCATGATAAGCCTGTCCCCTGGTCTGAGCCGCCCATCTGCTTTGGCCGGATTATCCAGGATATCCTGAATGTAATAGCAGCCATCTAGTTTACTCCTGGTGATGGTGAACCCAAAACTGCCACTCCAGGATTTACTTAGTGTCACTGTCAGCTCAAACTCCGTCAGCACATCCTGTTTTCAAAAAAACAAAAAACACTGAGAACATGAAGCCCACTTGTCCATGTAAACCTATTGGCACACCACTAGTACCTTTCTGGGGTCTTCATTATCCTCCTCCTCATCATCATCATCCCAGCCATTATTGGTGCTTATTGGGGGTTCTGGAGTAGGCTGGGCTGGGGGAGTAGATGATTGTGCTGTGGTTGGAGGGGGTTGAGGTGGGCTGTGAAGTGGTGGAAGTGGTGGAGGCAATGTAAGTGGTGCTGGAGAGGTCAGAACTCTGGTTGAGGCAGTGGGTGGACTGGCTGCAGTGGTGCTTATGGTCAGGTATTCTTCATCAGTTAAAATACCCAGCCCATTAGCCATGAAGCTTGTCATATTCTCATCCTGGTCCTCAGTTAGGTCACTGCAAGCACCAGTGATTATTAAGTTACTCATTTAGACCATCTTGAGTCAGTCATCTCTTATACATTGGTGGATGTGTAGTTTCTGGCTCACCCTGAAGACCGAACTATGAACGACTCCAGAACTACAACAGTGGTCACCAACCCTTTTATCTACGCTCATCTACAGTGAAAAACGAACACATCTAACACGCCTCCTTCAACTAACTGAGCACTGCTGAAAACAGTAACTGGTAATAACTGGACCAGGAAAAAGAAGAAGTGAATTAGAGTTGGAGCTAATCTCTTTAGGGCGGGAGACTAGACTCTAGGAGCAGGGTTAGTGGCCACTAGTGATCACTGATCTAGAATAGACAGGAAGTTTGGACTGATACCTGATAGATGCAGAGTTCTGATTGACTTTTGAGGGCACCTCCTCTTTCAGCTCTGGCTGTGGGACTTGAGGATTTGGAGAGTCCATGGATGTGTCTGGTGCAGGGTTGATGTTTGTTGCGGTGACCATGGCTGGAGTTGGAGGAGGGGAAGTGGTGATGAAAACTTCCTCTTCAATAGCCAAATTCCGCTCTGACTCTCCAGCCGGAGATGGAGGTGAGGGTGGAGATGATGGAGTTGATGGCGTCTTGTCCTGCTCACTGTCCTGGCCCTGCTGGGTTACTTGGACAGTTTGGGGTTTGTCTAAAGGCCACTCTGTCCTCTGGCTCAGTGCCATAGCCTTCTGCTGGAGCAGGTCATTGAAATCCGGAGAAATGGACCCCACCCGCAAATCTAAAGACCGTGACCTCTGTTCTTTAGTGTGCAGGGGGGAAGCATTCTGCCAAAGAGCGTAAGATGTTCTGCATTAGAGCTTTATGGATGATTTTAATGGTTACAATTTCCAAATTAGTTAAAATCGCTGATGTATTCTTACCAGTGAATTGGTGTCTATCTCTGGAAGCTGGCCTGGTGAAGGTCTGCAGATTGATAACCTTACCTCAGATGGAGCCCCCTGCAGAAGCTGTAAGACTTTCTGTTGGTGACACAAACATGTTTAGGACTAAGCACCAGAAAACTGAGGCAACTGGATCATCTTCTTGTACTTGTGACACTAAAGTATGTAAATATTAATACACACACTAATTTGATCTTCATTTTTCTTCTCCTTTGTATTATTATTATTATTATTATTATTATTAGTAGTAGTAGTAGTAGTAGTAGTAGTAGTAGCAGCAGTAGTAATAATTGGTCTCCATTGAATATTTCCATTCTACTGTAACTTATCTATTAATATATGTAATATAATATAACCTATTAAAATTCAGTCATTTAAAATCCAAAAAAAATTCACCACTGAAGTAAAACCTGAAAAATCTAACATGTATTCTGCAGTATTAGGCAAAATAAGCTATTTTCTATGGATTAAAGGTTTAACAGTGATGCAGCAATGCCAGACTAGCCTTACTGTGCCTGAAACTGGCCTTTCAAATTATCCTAATCCTGCTCCTCTGCCTAAAGCTACATGATGTAATCAATTTGCAAAAGCGAATGTGTACTAATCCTCATACAAAGCAGGTGCGGCTCTGAAAGTCCATGTGAATTAATGCTATAAGCGCGTTACCTGATAGGAGAGGCCTCTGAGGGGCTCTCCGTTAACCGCGAGGATGACGTCTCCCTCCCGCAGCAGGCCGCACTGTTCTGCAGGCTGGCCAGGGAACAGTCTCCTAATACGCACCACACTGCCTCCTTCATACCTCAGGTCACCGATGAGGAAGCTAAAGCCCAAACCACTGAGATTCTTCTTTAGGGTCACCTCCAGTGTGTTCTCTAGAATCCAGAGAAAACAAGACAGTGTATATATGGACTAAAGGAATGTAATCAGGACAGTTGATCACATCTTATCAGGACTAGCACATGTTTTCTGAAGACTGATTACATCTGATTTGAATAGTATACTAATAGTTTTCCGTTTTTAGGTTTTATCCTAAACTTAATATTGCATTTAGATGTATAACATAAAGCTTAAAACGTTGTTATGGAGGGAATATGAATGTTAAGGTGGTAAAGCCTGCACAACTGAGAACCTGATTCTACAAGTTCTACAAACATCATATTTGTCCATGTTATAGATGATAAAAATATAATATTCTACCTGACACTTATTTAAAGCTACATCCATAGGACAGCCAAGGCAGCTAGCACAACGATGCTGTCAGATTCATTTGAAACATCTCACTGTGCTGCTTCTCTCCGCTCTTCTCTGAGTCTTACCGTCTGACACAAAGCTGTAGTCCTTGCTCCTGACAGACAAGGGCGTTTCCATGGCAACGTCTCTCCTGAGGGGGGTGGTGATGGTGCTCTGTGCACTGAAGGGTGAGGGACATATCTGTCTCTCCATGGTGGATGAGGAGCTGGAGGTTTCCAACACCACAGGGGGCTCTCTCTCTATAAGCAGGGTCACCACCTGAAACAAGACAGCCTCACCTTTACCATCTGCCATTAGGCGGGAAAAAACATTTGCACTTCATTTTCAGTGCTTGGGGACATGTCAGCAGGTCCAGATTTGACTAATATAATAATATCTCTGATATGTTTAAATCTAGACTGAATCAGACAGCATAGGCATGTGCTAGAATTTGTATGAGATTCAATTAACATGACTGGTTCTGTTAATAGATGCTGTTTTCTAATAAGGACCAAGTCAGAACATGTACTGTACAAGAAGAGTACAGGAATTAGTCTGTGCCAAATCGGTGACTCCCGTACCAGATTGGTTCTTGTCAAGGTCTAATGAAAACATTCTGGTAAATGCAGGAAAGTTACCTAACCAGAGATTAGCACTGGAGGACAAACCAGCTTAAAGTGGCATTCTGTGTCAGTGTGACTACGCACGCTTCAGCATCAGCCCACTTTGGCTTCAGAAAAGCTTATTAGCATGGACAAAAATAACGACAAACGTAAACATATGTTTCTCCCCATAATGCTTTGTCGCTTTCAATCCCAACTTTTCTCTCACATCTATATGAGACATCTGGGGGCCTATGAACACGGGAGCTGCTGCTTACTAGTGGAGCCAGGAGCTAAGGCAGACACTCTTCAAGATGACACCAAATGCTATTGTTAAAAGTGGGCCCCAACTAAATGGATGTGACTCTACAGGCTTACGCTCAACAGTTCAACAACTGATGAGATGTCTGAAACAATACATATCCTGATATACCACATATACTCTTGATGTATCACAGTATTTTTTTATTTTTGCCAAATTATTTATTGAATTTTTATTGAACCAAGTTAGAAGTTAAGAAAGCTGTTTTATCCTCCTATAAAGTTCCATTTTGGAGGTTTTTAAAATGACTGCATAACGTCATGAGTGCTGTTTTATAGTTTGATGTCTTCACTTTTATTATAAAGCAAAACATTAAACTAAAAATAAGGAATCATTTTATAACTAGCTGTGTCTAAACTTTTGACTGGCAGTGTATGTAACTAGAACAAGTAAAATGCTGATACATGCATGTGTGGCTTCACATCATGTATTGGTGAGTAAAGTGTTTCTCTTATTTTTATAGTTTCTGATTCTTTTTCTGGTTCTGTTTTTGATCCTTTAGCAAATCAGTAAATTAACAAAACCAGTAAAAACTTTCCACTTACCTTTTCTAACCTAATATGTGGGAACCTAAATGCCTACACTATTTAAATAGTGGGTCTGGCTCTTGTGGGCCCATAATATACAGAGCATGTCCATATAATAACTTTCCAATGGCCGATACAGGGGCAGTCTCTTTGATCATAATTATGCAGTAATTCTAGTTCGTTATAACACAGTTATAATACATTTTTCACATTATACATTCAGTTTTCAGAAACTTTTTAAAAGGCAAGACTTTAATACCTCTCCAGTTTTCTTTAGGCACTCTACAGCCTGCCTGTGGGTGACACCTCGCAGGTTACATCCATCTACTTCCAGTAGCCTGTCACCTGTCACACACATGCACACCCACACACACACAAACATAGACATGCTCCATTACCAAGATAGTATTAGCTTTCCAGTGTGTCACAGCGAATAATTGTGCAGCTGTTGCACATAACCAAGTAGAGCATGAAAAAGCCCATGTAAGTTTCATGTCTTGACATTCATGTACCAAATCAAGTCCCAAGTTCAAGCAAGCAAGTCCAAGGTCAAGTCCTAAAGTTCTAGTCTTGATCAAGTCAGAATGCATTCCTCACCAAATTCAAAAATGTTACACCAGACCCAATCACATACAAACATACAAGAATTAATCTTCTTGCCTGGTGATATGGGTAAATGAAGGTTAGCTGTCTAGCATTAACATAGGCCAGGGATGGCAAACTGTGGTCCTTCCTGGTCCTGCAGAGAACAGGAATTCAACCAAGCAAGTGTGTTAAATGTGTTAAATGAGGAGGAACACTAAAATAGTGTCATAGTGTTTTGACCTGCCAGGACTGTCATCTTACATGTGCCAAAAAAGCTTTGACTTGACTTGAACTGCTTTGGGCTTCTGGAATGTCTCAATAACTTTTGGTGTCAAAAGGCCTATGTCCAATTACAAGTCCATGTCTAAAGTCATCAAGTCATATGGCTTGAAGTCCATTTCTCTGCAAGACAAACACTTACTGATATTTCTCAAAAAGGCAATACATACAAATAGAATTCTATGTAAAATATGTAACATATTGAAAGTTCAGGTATGTAGGATTTTACTATATATACCGATCTGTATTCGACCGTCTTGATCAGCAGCTCCTCCTGGAATCAGGTTTTTGATATAGATACCCCCATAGCGTACATTGGTGTTGATCCCTCCCTGAAAGTGATTAAGAGGAAGCATGGTTTCAAGAGCTTATCAATGGTGTAGAAAGAGCTCTTTCTGCATAATTTGCTTATCAGCATCATACACAAAAACACTGTAATTCGTGAAACATTTACTTTGGATCTCTTAAATGGTAACTTTATATATGAAAGCAGAAAAATACCTAAATGTACCAGTCAAAAGTTTAGACTCACATAAGGTTTCCTCATTTTTAGCTTTAGGCTTTGCTTTAGAATAAAAATGAAGTCATCAAACTATAAAACAGCACTCAAGGAATTTAAAAAAACTCCAAAATGGAACTTTACAGGAGGATCAAAAAGCTTTCTTAACTCACAATGGAAGCTGATAGAACAAGATTTTTTCTAAGCAATTTTGGACCAATTCTATTGCACTGTCCATCATGAATATTCACAGAATTGAAAGGGTAACCACAGCTTTTAAATTGTGCAAAAAATTAGATAAAGATTTTTTTGTACAAAGAAAATATATATTAGGTACCGATATAGCAAAAATATAATATTGTGATACATCAAGAGTATATGTGGTACATCAGGATTTATTTTTTCAAACATTTAATCAGTTGGAACTGTTAAGTGTAAGCCTGTAGAGTCTTTAAGAACAAAAAACATTCTTTAGTTGGGTGTATCTAAACTTTTGACTTTTACTGTATGTTAATGTAACTAATTTGGAACTATGAAATCAGTGAAATTGGCTGCAGACATTAGAAAATAAATAAAAAAATATGATTTAAAAACATAGACTTACGGCAACACTGATGCCTAGACTGCCATTGACTTTCTTGAGCTCCACACAGAGCAATTCACCTGGCCTGAGACTGGAGTTGGAGGAGGATCTAGAGAAGCTATCCTGCAAAAGGGCAAAAAGAAAGACATGTGCCATTCTGGTTCACACATAGAGAGAAGGAATTATTCATTACATGAATAAACACCACTGAGCAGATGAGTTGAAAGAAGTCATGCCTGCGAATCTAGAATTCGAACAACAGGGATGTGTAGCCTTCTTCCCATTTTAGGAGTCAGGATGCTGGACAGGGCCTCCTCTAGCTCCTCCATTACTGGTCGGTACTCTGCATTCAGGGTTGTTTGAGAGTCAAAGCCTCTCTCTAGCATCATGCCCAGGTTACCCGTAGTCAAAGAGGTTTTACTGTCTCCAAGCTCTTCTGCTCAAAGGAAAAAAACATATGCATTAAAGTATAAAAACACTGCATATAAATAATATTATACACTTATTATCAAAAGAATAGTTGCACACTGAAGGAAGTGTGGGATTGCAATGTTATTTGGAAGGAAGATAAAGGTTACCAAGAACAATAAATGATGATAAATTTAGACTGATATGGGCAATATTTATTGAGCTACACATACAGAAGTAGTGTCTCTCAGTATGGTGTCGGGCTGCTATGTTTGCTAACACAACATGCCAGACATCTCAGCCTGGGGTTGTAGAGGTTCCTAATGGTGTCCTGCAATAATCCATGTCATGCAGCTTCAATATTCTCACGCAGTTCCAGCAGATTGTGCAGTAGGGGTGGAGGTGGAGTGACACCAGGCCCTCTGGACGTGTGATGCGTGAAAACAAACCGTTCATCTTGGAGCTGACCATGGTGCCACACACGGATTTGTTGGTCGATTTCACCAAGACAAAAGCGGGACTTGTCACTGAGGATGATTCGGGGTCACTCCATGACAGTCTGGTATGACACCATTGCCGTCTTTGGCGACGCTGACATGGTGTTAAGGACAGTCATCGTAACGGTCTGTGTGCATGTAGTCCTGCTTTGTGCAGCCATCTGCCAATGGTACTGCCTTTTCACTGAATGTCCGCAATCATGGCTGTTGGGTCAGTCAGGTACAAAGATAAGGATTGTCCTTGCTTACGTCACATGCACGGCCAAGCATGAAACTTGAATCATTCGCATGTCTCACAATATCAAACCTACCTACCAAGTTTCATTCCTGTTATTCCTGTTGATTCCATATGGGTGCAACTATTTGTACAACTATTTTTATGATGATGAGTGTATATTAAATATATCGTTGCCGTTGCAGCAAAACCTTCCATTTCCAAAACAGTAACTTCACAGGAGACCAAAAAAAAAGTGTAATTATGATGTTTACTGTATTTCAGAGATTATCCAAACATACGTTTAGGTTGAGACACTATAAGCTCCACTTCGTCTGGGCTGTTCTGTAAGATGGCAGCAGCTACACTGAATGTCACTCCCTCCAAACTGGTCTTATTGAGAGAGATCAATCGGCCACCTAAATGACAATCAACATTTAGTGGAGATGGAAAAACAGAGTGTCCTCTTTGGGTGTGGAAAAGGTAAAAGTGCATTTTTTTCTACCTGGCCTGATTCTGCCATCTTTATCAGCTGGTCCGTCAGGAACGATAGACGCAATGAAAATTCCTAGATCTAACTTCCCAGTGTTGTCTTCTCCAACTATTATAAAACCTGTTATAAGAAGAGTAGAATGTGTTACAGAAGAGAACACTGATAAGACAAAAATAAATGACATAAATACATAGAAAAACATATACCTATATTCATGCAGATAAATACATACAAAAGCCTTCACATAAATGTATTTATATCTCAGTGAAGTTTAATTGTTAAACATGTCTCACAGAAGAAAAATATAAATGAAGTTTAATTATTCATTCAGGGAACCTGAATGTGATGTAGGGCCTTAGTGAGCAGATACTCGATTTTTGCAGGTAAAAAACAGATACTGATGCCTGGAACACTAAGGGATATGACACAAACCAATTTATAACAGTTTATAACAAGCTACCAATACATGTAAATCCCACACTTCACTTACCAAAGCCGAGCTTAGGATCCTTCCTCAGAGTCACACAGATGATTTCTCTTTCTGGTGGTGTTCTAACAGGAGTGTCAACTGTTAAACAAAAAAACAGATTCTTTCATTTTGTTCAAAAACCACATTAACATTTTATTTCATAATTAATTCATTAGAAATTGGCAAGTATCAAGACTGCAAGCTCAGTACCTCTCATAGATGAGATGGAGTAAGGCTCTGAGTCCTGCTTGTGCAGGGACACGTTGGACATGATTCGATAAACTGGAGAACTAAAGGGTTCAGGAGGGCTGGGAGAAGTAAAATTACAATGAGACCGTGTTAAAGAATCTATAAATATACACAGAACAGAGTTTACAAGAATAACATATGTCAGTACAGTTGTGTCTTTCAGTTATTTTTAAAAATATAAGTGTTGATCTGAAATATTTTACATGTTGAAATGATGCATTGCTTTTATTAGTGTAAAGTATTTGCATGTCACGTGATCATGTGAAATGCTCCTGGTACCTGCAGCTCTCACTGGGTTTCCTCAGCTCACTCAGTGCTCGTGGTTCAGGAATGTCATTTGCTTCTCTCTGCAGTTGGATTTTAGCTGACAGATCATCACACGACTTGCTCATGGAGTCCATGGGCAGCGTGCTCAGACCGACATTATTGAGCACGACCTCCGAACACGATAGCCTCTTCATCTGGTCGTGTCGAGCACGGTATATTGAAGAACACTTCGCTATATTGTCATCTAGGGAAAATAAACACAAAAAACAAAACTAGAACACTGGAATAGATTCAGGTAAGACCTAATAGTATCTTCTTTATGTAACGTTTTATAAAATATACAGTATAGTAGTTAATAGGAATGTAGCAAATATAACAGTGAATGTTTGCGGTACCTGCGGCTAAACTGGTCAGCTGTCGTGAGGTCATCTCACTGTGAAACTTATGCTGGGCAGAGCAGAGGTTCAGGAGATACTGAGCAATTTTGGAGCTCTCGGTTAGAAAAGAGTGTTTTTTCCCACTAGGTCCACATTCTATAGTGAACTTTCGCCGCTACAACAAAGAAAGTAGAGCAGTAACTTATTTACATTATATATAATTACGTAATCACATTTTATACTTACTTTTAGCGATAAATGTATATATATATATATATATATATATATATATATATATATATATATATATATATATATATATGCAGTTAAAAACTACATTGTGTTACTGTAATATTATTTATTCACATGGAAATACTAATATAATGTACACATTTTAATCAAGTTGATGTAATGAATTACTTTTTCAGTGCAATTTAGAAATCATTTCTGAAGTGTTTTACTTACACTTGTTGAGATACTATCAGTTTCAGACCACTGAAATCTACGGATTAATAGCCGAGAGTTGTTTTTGACTTCATAAACCATAATGCCTTTGGCACAAACTCCCAGAGTCAGTTCTCCAATAACAGGCTTCTTCTCACGAGCTACTCGGTGAAACAGCACCCCGTATTCTGGCAGCTGCTGTGCAATCTATGTATGCAGGTAAGAACAGATTATTCAGTTACCCCGTGATTATAAAGCAACTCTGAAACTGACTTTGTGAAAGTGGCCATAAATCCTATGAATTACCTTTAAGAACTCCATCTCTGCCTCTTCCGGAAGCATCTGGGCATTATTGGCATGTAATCTTGGCAACTCCTCCCTCAAACAAGGCAAGGCGATTTTTTCCATCACTCGTTTTGGTATGTACTGCTCTGTTTGATAATAGTTCTTTCCATACACCTGGACAAATTCCGTAACATCACTAAAAGAAACTTAATACAATGGTATAGGAAAAGTTCAATCCACTGAATGCATGAACCAGCTTAAATACAGTAGGTGTTTTACCTCAGGCATATAGTCTCCAAACTCAGCCTGCAGGGCCAGAGCAGCGAGAAATATAGCAGTATCCTCATTACAGTACACTCTCTCTTCCAGAACATCTCTCCTCAGCTGGAGATAGTACTGGTGACGAGTCAGTCTGTGCCTTTCAAAATCACATAACAGAAGATCTGGTCATTGGTCTTTCAGTAACCTTTAGCGTTAACTGTCCTATTAAACGCTATCATAACAGGGGGAGTATTATAAGTCTTACAATATAAAGGAGATGTCATCAGCAAAAAATTTAACACGGAGAAAAAGGTTGAATGTAGAAGCTGCTACTTTCTTCCAAGAGTCTGGAGCAACTTTTGAGATTTTCGTTTCATGGTCCAAAAAGAAGAATTCCTCATCTACAAAGTAGAAAGTGTTTTTAATGAAGCATTCAAAAGCAAAACCACAAAATAACTGTGCATAACACAATATAGTTTGCAAACTTGTTCCAACACAGCTCTGCCAACATTTCATACATTTTTGCATTATTCAATCACTGTACAAAGTAATTCTGAGGTTTCATGTGAAGATTTAGAGAAATGTACTGATTCGGATTTCAATGGTTGTGATAGGAACCGAGGATCACAACGTCGACAACACAATAAAGCTATTTTATTTACTATCTAAAATTACACAAAAATCTTTTCACGTGTAATAATGACAATGGCAAAACAGTAGTCTTCTTTGGATATTATTTTGCCTCATAACACACAGCTACATGCATACATACTTCTCAATCATAAACAGATTTAAAAACATACAATTTAAGCCATATCTTCTCTCAAAAGTCATCAAACAATGTCTATAACCACATCTGTGACTAGTTAATCATTTCAATTCATCTGTAACCATTTCATGTAAAGACCTTTAGTGAAATAGCTTTAAATGCATCAGACGTCTGGTTCCTATCACCACAGAGAAAACAGCAAATCACTCTGAATGACTAAAAATGTGAAAACCTGGTGGAATTTCTTCTTTAAAGACATTTGCATTACCATCGATGAAAGCGAGGCCAAAGTAAAAGTGCTCCACAAGGTTAGCATGAGCCACGACCATGTCGAAGATGTCTCTCCCTCTGGACTTCATGTCACACCTCACTGTCACACACTGCTCATTTGGCATCATAACACTAACTTCTCTCTGGGATAAGCAGGACCTCCCTTTCTTTGACTGCATCGATCAACAAGCAGAGAGAAAGAGGCAAGCAAGACGTAAGAGAAGAGGCACAGTCACCCTCACTGAATCTGATAAAGCTCTTAATAGAAGAATATCACGCTTACCACTATAGATCCAGGCAGCTCTAAAATAATCTGAGGCTCATCAACCATTCTTGCAAACTCAGGTCCTAGACTCTGGAATCCAAAAGCAAAGTGGTTGTCACATTAATCACACAGAGCTGATTCATTCTGTCTATACATGAAAAAGAACTACTCTCATGACAACATCAAAAAGTATGACTTTCATCTGCAAAATACAAGAAGAAAAAACTACTTAGCACAGTGCCTTAGCCTTCCTGTGAGCAAGACTGACAGTAGACCCACTAAAGGCAACACTGGGGCTTGGAGGTCTTTGTTCACCCTTGCGGGGGACATGGAGGTATGGACTCTCAGACACCCAGCTGCTTTTACGGCCACTGTGATGGGCTCCCTGTAGAATTCTGACACGCCAAAGCAGAAGTTTCTCCCATCAGGAAATGACACTTGTCTGGGATTTTAGAGTAACATCATCTATTGCGCAGTTAAATCACATGTCAGGGTTGCTTACCTGCTCTGGGTGCTCTGGAGGGTAGGCATCTGTGACGGTTTATTTTTGAGGGACCAGGTTTGGTGTTGACGTAAACCTCCTGGAAAACAAACCCCAACACATTAAATTAAAGATTATATAGCAAGCTACACCAAGAACAGATGGAACGACCATTTCAAAAAGCACTAAAATAGAAGGAAAAAAATGAAAATACAATTTTCTGTTAATTCAACTAAAATATGTAAATGGGACAACAGGACCCATTTAATAGGACAATTAGCAGTGTTTTAAAAAACAATACAGGTACATGCCAGACAAACACTGATAAGTAAAATATGTCAGATGTCATATACAGATGTCATAGACAGATGTACTGCAAACTGGCAGTTCTAACATGCAACTTCAGTTTTTCGTTCATTTTAATCCTGCCCCTTCACTGCTAAAACAAAGCAGCTGGAAGTTAAACCTCTGCTTACCCTGCCTGGAATCCAGCGACAGTCTGCGTGTCTCTGCTGCAGCTCCGCTTCCTTCAGTGTAGCCGATGTGCGCTCCCTGCTTCCCTGTCAAGGCGGGAGTACAACAGAATATTACTTGAAGAGCTCCTATACAGACTGCCAGAGCGTGACATAGCACACAGGGTAACACCATGCATTGCCTGTCTGTGTTCAAAACTTAAGAGCACGACGCCAGAGTTTATTTCTAAGCATCTTCGCTCATAGGCTGATTACAAGTTTTCAGAGGGCTCTAATCCTGTGTTCACTTTAGGTTAAACCTTTAATCCTATTGTGGGTGCCATACTATTCTATTGCCACACACTATGATGGTGCACAGGTTTGTCAAAGCCTCTAATGTGCCAGGTGAGTTTTAAAGGAACTCCAAAGAACATGTGCATGGATCACCATGAACACGATTACCAGAATAAGCTGACGTCAGTATTTAATAGATAATTAATTCATGAATGGATTAAGCAGCAGTAGGCAGGCACATGTTTGAGTCCTTTTAATTACTATGTTATTTATATATTATATATTTATATGTTACTATGTAGCATTCTTTGTTTTACCAACACATTGTACATTACACTGAGTTGTCAGTTCATTGGTTATTTTTATCAGATGCACTTACCATGCAGAAACACTTTGTATGTACGTAAATAACAGACTGTAGCCCAACTGCTACTGCTCAATTCATCAGCCAAACTCTACACTGTCCATTAAAGGAAAAAGACTACCACTGACCAGCACCACCCAAGTTTGGTCAGTTGCAGTACTGTGGTGGTCACTTTCCATTGTTAGACAGGCTAGAAGTTGGCTGGTAAATACAGTTAACTGTAGTTCTACAGCATGCATCTATAGGGAAGATCTGATAATATGACCCGTGACGTGCCTAATAAACTTGCAACTCACAGTGAAAAGAGTCAGAGTAATTGATCAGTAATTTAAACCCACTTCTGTTAACAAATCCAAAAATATTAGGTTATTTAGGCATTTCTAATATTTAATATAGAGCATATAGGGCTTTGTCTCAGAGCTGTCACAGATGAACACACTCAGTGTCTACGGTTTAGAATAAATGGCCACATGACCTGCACTATGATACTTAGTACAGCCTGTTTTTTTTTTTGGAACATCTTATCACCATCATTAAGTCATCAGTATTGCCCACTTTAATGCACAATTCTTGCTTATTTATTGAATTTAACATGTTGGAAAAAAATTTATGGCACATTTGATATGTTGTTTTATTCCAACAGGCCTATGTTAAAATCTCAAATAGAAATAGACATAGAAAAAATGGAAATAGGCACTGCGCAGTAATTTGTATAATAACTGTGTTACTTGTAGAACTTATTTTCACTTGTAAAATCAACAAAACATAAAATGTACAGCTACATGTCAATTAATAATGTATATTTTATTTATTTATTGATTGATTGATTGATTTATTTATTTATTTTTGTGCTGCCCTTAAAGTACACTTCCTAGCATGCTAACACACTCTTGGTGGATTGGAAGAGGGATGGACTGCGTTCTGTGATTATTATCTCTGATAATATGTATTTGCAATTTCTGTAGGTGCTGTAGGATCTGTAAGTATTTACTGACTGGCTTTACATATGACACAAAATGTTATTTTAAAACCAAACACAATAAAATACAACCAAAAATCCCCCATATCTCCAGCTCCAGTGGTTTTTACACCTGTTCTTCTTCATATAGGTGCTCTTACCATGAAGCCTTTCTCTGATCATCTGGCTTCTCCCACTAAGCTGCACTGTGCTCTCTCCCAAAGTGGATCGGTCACCCTGAACACATACAAAAAGCCATTCCATTAACACATGAATCACTGAAAACTGGCCAAAGCTGCTCTATTCTTCACAAATAAGGCTTCGTTTGGGGCATACAGAATGATGGAAGACGTCTTCTACCAGCTGCTTGATAACTCTATCGGGTGGCGGCAGGAGTGAGACTTTGTGGTGCGATTCACACGCCTCCAGGATGGCATTGAGGTTCACTCGTCGATGAGCCATGTCCTCACACATGCTCAACAGAAGGCAGTTCAGAGAGTCACTCAGCTGAATGGGCTGCAACAGAACAAGTCATTTACAGTTTTGTGGTAACAACAAATCACTGGAATTCACTGTAACGCATGTTTCAGTAATTAAGAGCCTCACCTGGTTTTGAGGAAGGTGATAGTCCACTGACCAATAGAGAGTCATGCCAAGAGAGTAAACAATCATCTGGAATGGCAAAGAGCATATGAAATACATTAAATGCATAACTTTACTTTGTGGTGGGCAATATGACAAAAATATAACAGAATGATACAGTACATTACATTTGAACAAAATACAATATATTATTTATGCTTTATTAGCCAAGACAGAGCTCTGTTTTTTGTAATTCAGTGTTTTACAAGAAACATTGGGAATAATCAAACATTTGGGAAAATAAATAATGCAAGAAAATATGCTGTGATGTTTCTTGTGATGACAATCCCCAATAATGTGTTCCCAATAATTCCAACAATAATAGTGATACATTAAATTTAAAGACAGCTTCATGATATAAACATTTAAACTGTGAACCACTGTTATAAAAACAATGCCATTAAAATCTCTTGAAATAGCTCAGGAAATAATGGTGCACTGATTGTAGAAAGTAGTATGTTGGCCTTTACCACCACTAGATGGCAGACTAGATGCTTCATAGCTTCTCTTGAGAGTCATATCTGTGTCATATCTGTTTCTTCTAATACCATTTTAATGTGCCTGATAATTGAAATGAATTCATTATTTTCCATCTCTTAACCTAACCCACCTAAACCCATGCAAAGCTGAGGGGCATACCCACATTAGACCTGCCGTTAGCTCTGTGCTCAAAACATCCACAAAATACATGGAACCAAAAAAAAATAATAATAAAATACTATATATACAGTATATATAGACTGTAAGCCTAGTATTATGATAAATGAATCACTGATCACAAAGAATAGTAAATGATTAGACTGAGAAAATAACTACTTCGTTATATTCAACCTTCTATTAACATAAGACACTACAGTAGCGATACATTAACAGATTCCACTGCTGTGATAACAATGATACTAACCTTCTCCATAGCCAGTTTGGTGCTGATGGCACGGCCTTGCAGCATCTCTGGTGCAGTGAAGGCACATGCCTCATCTGTCATCGCACAGTTCTTAAACGCTAGCGTGCCAGTTGCAGACAGGAGCAGTGACGCAGGACTGATGATGTTGCAGATGTTGTTGTGACCTAGAAAATATGGACACTCTCGCAATACTAAATATACCACAACATGGACCAGGCTTATTACCACAAACAATCTACTGCTTGGCTCAGTGCTAAGCTATCAGCTTTACCTTTATAGGAGAGATCCAGCAGCGTTTCAGCAGAGCCCAGCAGCAGGGACCAGACCTCATCCTCCTCTAGAGGCCCTCCCCTAGCCTCCAGCACCTCAGCTAGGGTCACAAACGTGCTGCTCATCCTGCAGACTCACGAGAGAGATTCCTGAGGGAGAAGGCATACGGAAACTAGCACACGGAACACAGACAGGTGGGGATATTGAAGGTGGAGATAGGATAAAGGAGGCTGTGCATCACCGATGTCTATGTAATACGATGAAGGCCACCAATGTGTACGTACGGGGTGTTTTTCAAAGCTCAATTTTTAAAACGTAGGGACAGTATGTGAAATGCAAAGAAAAACATAACGTGATTTGTAACTTAAAACGAAAACAGTACAAAGACCACATATTTTACATATAACCTCATTATGAAATTGATGCCTGGAGCACATTCTAATAAAGCTGTGACAGGTGGAATTTAAGAGTTGGAACATATATGTGAATATCAAATATGTAGTCAAACTCATATAAGCGTCCAGGAAAGGACAGATCCTTTATAAGCAAGGATGGGTCAAGGCTCACAAATAACACCACAGTTAAAGAACAATATTCCTCCAGTTAGTGATTGCAAGCTATCTAGTGATTTCTTTCTAGACCATCTATAGCATGTAGTTTCCGCAGAACATTCAGGGAATTAGGAAAATTCACATTCAGGGAATATGTAAAGTACATGGTCGAAAAACTATAACTTAATGCCCATGACCTTCGATCCCACACATTAAAGATGCAGTGAGTAACTTCTAGCAGAGAGGTTGCGTATTGCAATTTACTGAACCCCAAAAACCAACCCCTCCCTTCAATAGAACCTACAATGGCTGTCAGGTTTTCTGCCTTTGCCTCAGTGTCTGATTTTGTGTTGTTTCCTCATGTTTTCCTTTCTTTGGATTCCCGAAATCTATCTATCTATCAAGAGTCATGCTCATATCACTAGTACGGAATAGGAACTCAGGATTTCAAATGTTTTACTGTGTTCTTTTAATGCTGGTAACATTTTCTGATTAGGGCAGCTTCTTGTTAGAATTCACACATTCCACCTTGAAATAGTGCTGCACTTACATTCTGACACATGAGGTATCATCATAGCTGCTGCCCTTTTTAACATGAAATGGGAACATTTTAATAAGAAGCTAAATGTTAGAGTCAGAATGCAACTGGTACACCATTTAGGGTGGAATTGGAAAAACTGAATAAGAAGTTGGTGAATAATAATAATTAAGAATAATTAAGTAGTCTTAATGCTGGTAGTACTTTTGATAAGGAGATTTAAGCTATGAAAATACATAGGTTTTCTGCATGGGGCTACAGATAAATATGTGCTACGGCAGGACATTTCATTTTCATCTTCCAGTCGGTACTATAGCGCCACCAAATTCAAGCTGCCGCTTTAACATAAAAACGTGAAAGGCATTTCCCATAGCCAGTTTGTGGTTCTGGGCCATTGTAGAAATATTACATGGCAGTCTCTGTGAAAAGACAACCCGCTGCTATGTAGATATGAAAGGCTCATTTGAAGATAAAGAAAATGCAATGGTTTGTAGTTTTGGGTAATTATAAATGTTGCCACATGGGTTTAGGAATACTTTGATAAACCGTCAATAAACACAATTTGTTGTTGCATGCACAAATTCAAGTTTACGCTGTACTACACACAGTAAAAACTAAGTAAGTCAACAATATCCCTAAACGCCACCAAATTCGCTGGGATAGAGTTCAGCTGAAATGGACTAACGCAGAAAGGAGATGTGTTTTGTGGCCTGAGATGTCACAGTCAGAACATTTCTGGAAATAAAAATCATGTTCTCTAGGGCAGTGGAATAAATCACCATTCAGACTGTTACCAGCATAACCTTTAAAATCCCAGGCTTATTATATGCTAAAGCGTATTATTCAGTAACTACATGGACTACAATCCAGGTTATATAACATATTCTACTGGCCATGGCACGGGTTTCACATTTGTGAAAATAAATTTAATGGTAAAAGATATATGCACATTTTGGAGAAACATATGCTGCCTTCTAGACAACATCTTTTTCAGGTACATCCTTGCTTGCTTATATCCTTGTTTACAAGACAATGATGAAACCACATCATGCATGTATTACAACTGGATATCTGTGTAATCAGAGATTGTTGGTGCTAGAGTGGCCTGCCTCCAGTCCAGACCTGTCTCATATGAAAAACTTGTGGTGCATTATGAAGCACAAAACACAACAACTAAGGCCCCATACGATTCCACACCTGAAGACTTGTGTAACAGAAGACAGCATAAAATTCAGCTTTACAACTGGATGAATTGGTATTAAATGTTCTTAAAGAAATAGTGATGCAACACAGTGGTAAACATGCTCCTGTCCCAACTTTTCCAGAAAATGAGCATCTAAAACAAAAACCAACAATGAATATATAATTTTTATGATGATTTGATATTAAGGACAGTCCTCAAATTATCAACCATCTATTATTAAAAGTACTCTCTGCTTTATTGAAGGCATTGATTTACAGGAACTGTGATGCATAGACTAGTGGAGTTTATAAGGCCATGGCTCAACGTAATCACATTGGTCACACCACTAAATACCTTTCACATGGTAGACATGTAAGGGCTGTGGCATTTCGCTCTTAGCAAAAGCTGTAGGCCAGACGACAAGATGTAAAAACTATACTACTACTCTAAAACAAATGTGACAGTTTAGTGCGCTTTAAGTTTCACACCAAAATTCAAAACTGTTTGTTGTTTGTGTTGACTGAGAAGTCAGAAGAGAGACCTGGACAACTGCCAGGTCAGCCCGAGTACTGGCTTTATCTGCCCTAAGTACTAATCTGTCAGGAGTATCAATATAACCTAACAGCTTTGTAGACAAGTGACTTTCTATGACAAAGAGCAAATAACAAAAGCAAGTAAAGACAAACTGTAAAAGACTTATACATGTGCAATATTCTGACAAATGCTTAATTCCCATTAGATTTCAATGAGAATGAAATTCCCATAAAATGACGCTATATTATTTTTCAGATTAATGCTAAATGCTATTTTGTAAAAATTACAAACAACCTAATCTTACAGGGTAGTAGTACTTTTAACACTCAGACACTGTTGCAACGGTAACTGTCCAAATAGTGTATGCAATAAAGCACAGTGGTGGAGATGCCTTTCCAAAATTAGACACGAAACACAAAAGTTGTAAAAAATGCCATAGTGTAAACTTATTTCAAAGATAATTTGTCTTAACTATTTCATGGTCATTTTTTAAAAGAAATAGTAAAGCCTTTTTCATTTGGATTTGAACAAGAATCCTCATGAATGACTTCATAGTAGTATTAAATCAGGAAATTACAAACTTTACAAGATGAATTCTGTGGACTAGGGCTGTAACCCAACTTGAAGGTGCCAAAACTATGTATACTTGCTATGTGTAAAAGAATCACTAGAACTGAATATTGTGAAAAATTTGTGGCTTAACTGCAGGACCTTCAGGAACAAGCGTGTGGGGTTAATGGACCCGAGGCATAAGAAAAACTATGTAATACATAACTGTAGACCTTATAAGAATAACACATTTTTTTTTATGTTTGGAGAGCTAATAATCCTCTAACAGACAGCACATCTACTGGCATCTCAACTGAGGAGGAAAACCTATCTTTGAATAATGGATTTAAAGAAAGCCAGTTAGTAGTAGACAGCAAAGCATTCAGCTTTAATAAGACCCTAAGCTGGGCTATGTCTATTTTATGACAAACAAATTTCACTGAAAGCCATGGTCTCCAATACTTTAGCCTCTTACTGTCAAACCCTCCTAAACCTAATAAAACACAGCAAAAACACATGACAGTCAGGCTCAGACTAGTCTTTTACGCCTAAGAGGAAAAGTCCATGAAGGCAAGGTTTTTAAGGTTTTCTGAATCTTGTAAAGATCAGTTAGTTTAGTTCTCCGGCTTATACATTTCATCAAAGTTTGATTCTGATTAAAATCAGTAGGTCAAACAGAGACAACGACATCTACAACTAGAATTAAAGTCCAATAAACTAGAGCTGGCTTAGCCAGATAGAAGGCCCATTTTGGTGTGTAATCAGGTGACCAAACAGTGACATCTTCTCCTTTAACTATGTATTATAAAAACTGTTTTGTTTTGGTTCTTTTTTTTTGTAAAAACAGTATTTGAACATTTTGAAACATGAAATCTGAATACGATCATAAACAGTTTCATATTGCTTTTAAAAGCTTTTGAATTGAATGTGCAGGCTAAGGCTAGTTAAAATTAGGTGTAAGTGATTCAAATACTTATTTTTTACCTTCTTGCATTCGATGTGTTAATGTTCCCGATGATGTCTGGAGAATGTTCGCACAGCCACGTTAATCCTCTGGATCACAGCTCGTAGCTTCTGTTGACAAGCACAACAACAGGTCACTTTTCATTGCTCCTGTCGAAAACTACAGTTCCAAAATAATCACTTATTTCAAGGCTATCTGTTATATTCATGTCTATATCCTGCGGCAGGAGGCAAAGACTGTGCTGCTTGAGAACTTTCTTTTTCCTCAAAATTGCCGCTATATTTAGCCTGGAGAGTTAAGAACTCAATTGGATTACAGTGAGTGGTTTGACGGCTCCAGGTGAAGGGAACAGTCACCAGCAGGGGCCAGTTTTTCAAAAGACATCCAACAAAATTAAAGCAATCTAGCTGGATTAAATGTTAAGAAATGGGTTTTCAAAACCCATTTATTTATTTATTTATTTATTTTTTTGATCCTGAAGATTTGTGTCTGGATTTCATAATACAATCAAACCTTTATGCAGGATTCAGTGCTACAACCGGGTATTTCAAAACTTGAAGCAAAAATGGCGGTTACCTGCAATACCAAATAATAGAATATATTTATTTTACCTTGACAGATGAAAATAAATTTGGGCTCCATAAAACTGGTTTAAGACACCAATAAAAATGTAATCTTGAACTGTAAAAAATTGGTGTTTTTAATTTGGAGCCAGACTTGATCTCCCAATAGTAAGTCATTAAGGCAGAAAAACTTAATAGGGCAGAATGTAAAACACAGATTATTGTTCTGTTAACTTGCTATGTTGACTTATAAGAAGTTCAATGAACACAACTTTTGAAGACAGACACTAGCTAATTTAACACTTTTCTTTTTACAGTGCAACAAAAAAGTTAATTACTCTTATTTAAAAATGTTGATACAGTAAGAAACAATTTATCACATAATTTTGGTTCTGGTTCTATAAAAACAGCAGTTCAGTGAAATCTTGTGGTAATCTTAAATTCACGGCTGTCTCCTCCTTTAAATACAAGAAAAAAACAGCCCTTTCCAAAAAACACTGATTGTCCTGACTCCACCCAGAATTTACATGTACATCAAGTTTCAGCCCGGCATAAACAACCACAATGCAGTAACAGCTGGATTATATGTGCAGAAATCTACCTTCCCAGTCATCACTCAGTAGGCATGGATGATGAGGCTGAAATTGGCTTCCAATTATACAACTTCTTAATCAAAAGTTCCATTGCACCTTAAATGCTAAACACTCGCATTGGCACCAGCAGGTGTACTTTCGAGGCTGCAAAGGGGATTTTTCCTTGAATTCTGAATGGGCAAGGTTGTTGCTCATCTTCACAGGAGGCTGAAGTTGGCTTCCTATTCACCCAGCTTCTTAATCAAATGTTACATTCCACATTAATGTCGCAGCACCATTTAAGGTGGAATAGAAAGTTCTTATAGATAAACATCTGAGACTATTTTGATATCCTCCAACAATGCATCCTATGGCGCCTTTAAATGACACTGGTACGATTGGTACAATTAGGGAGAGGCAACTGTTCACTTTTTAAATATGCTGCTGTGAACGGGCTCATTGTTTCGTAATGACACTCATTGTGCACTCTCTTCAGCAACACATTAGAAGATATCAAGAAAGGGTTCACGGTGAATGCCTCAGCCTGGTGAAAGATGACCCAGACGATGTCCTTTATGCTTGATTTATATGCGGTCAGGAAGATATTCTGTTCATATCAGCAGCATTAGCTTAATGCTTTGCTTTAGGATAAAACTAAAGACATCAAACTATAAAATAGCACTCATGGAATTATGCAGTGACCTTAAAAACCTCCAAAATAGAACTTTACAGGAGGGTAAAACAGCTTTCTTAACTTGTAGTGGAGGTTGATATAACAGGATATTCTAAGCCATTTTGAACCAATTCTTTTGGTCTGTCCATCATGAATAGTCACTAAATCGAAAGGGTAACTAGAGCTTTTAAGAAAAGAAAGAGATAAAAGTTTTTTGCGCAACAAAATATACAGTATATTAGAGGTGGCAGTATGGCAGAAATATAATATTGTGACACATCAAGAGAACATGTGGTATATCAGGATATGTACTTTTTTTAGATATCCATTTAGTTGGGTGTTTCTAATCTTTTGACTGGTAGTGTGCATGCAGAAATCTACCTTTCCAGGCAATGAAGTGGATGCCATCAGTTTCACACTCTTTACAATTGTCTTTCAGTGGGCATGGATGATGTTTAAACAAGGCCAAAATTGTTTTTTTATTATTTTTTTTATTAGGACCAAATCATTGGGGTGTAAATGGGCATGAACCTCATCTTGGCATTTTTACCCGAAATCACATACTTTTTATGTAGGCATCACAGAACAATTCTAATCATGGAATAAATACATGCTGTAGCACCTTTAACAAACAATACGATCATATTCTTTGTCCAGCAGATGGCCACATAGAGGGTTATTAAAATCACAGGAAATCCAGATCAAGTAATCCTTAACCTGCAATATCTGGATTAACTTTATCTAGTCTGAAAATGTTTCGAAAAACTGGGACAAAATCTGTAAGATCATTTTAATCCTTGATAGGAAAAAAGTGGTATATGATTATCCAGAAATTTTGATCAGGATTAAAAGCTTTGAAAAACTGGCCCCAGATAACATTAGGCATCCCCCTGCTTCAATGACATACTCTTGATATACTGGGCATGTGGGAAATGTGTGATTTGGGAGACGTCTCATATTATCTTTCTCTTTCTCTTTCTCTCTCTCTCTATCTCTATACACACACACACACACACACGTCCACTAATGGCATCCGAGCCCAAGCATTTTCTTGTTCTCTTATGCTACTTGTAGGAAATAGAAATATCCTGATAAACACACATGAATGTCACCACAGTGTTGTAATTAGACTACTAGCAGGAAGCTAGTTTTTTTCCAAAGAGTCCTGAGTTCTCCAGTTGGAGGTGTGCCAAAAAACAAGCTGTTTGTCAGTTAAGTAGAACAAAAAATGACCCACAATGCAAAAATAGAAGCACGGTATATGGTCCTTGTAACTAGATAAAAACAATACTCCATGAGACTCTCATAGATCCATTGCTCTTCAGTTTGTGACAGTAACAGATAATAAACATACTTTCTTCCATGGCTCTCTCCTTGTTCCAACCCAAACCACTTCAACATAAATCACCTTGTACTTGTGACCTCTGAAGTAAGAACTGAGGAGGACCTGAAGGCTGCATATATCTGCAGTCAAAAGAAATGTAAGAAATGCAAGAGAAGCAGAGAAGACCTCTGATCAACTTTTAAGTTGTATCTCATGGACATGCTTATTGCACTTATTCGTTAAAGGCTAAAGATTCTCTGGGTGCATGTATGTAGTGCATGCATGCATGTAGTCCTGCAATTTTTTGACAATGACTTCCTGCTCTGACACTGGCTCAGGTGAATCCAGTCTGAAACCAATTGCTAATCTATTGCTAGCTTGGTGGTCAAATAGTCCAGATTCAGAGTTATCAGCCAGACATGGTATTCATCCTCCAAATAACCAAATGACTTACAGTGGTGAACCTGAAGACAGCCTTGCAGAACTTGGGCATGGGACAGTGGACATAATTCCCAACACTAGGTCAGCAGCATGAAAGGGGGCATGAGGGGGATGGTGCTACTACAACATCATCACTGAACAGAAATGAGTGCTCACTCAACTTTTAGAGGGCTCAAACAAGGAAAACACAGGTAATTTCATTCTTATTTGCTTGACCCCTTTATGAATAACTCACCATACTAACCCAGCTAAAACCAGAGACTGAGGAAGCTGAGACTGAGTCTGCTGAGACTGAGTCAGTCCAGTAGATAGCCAGACAGCTGTTGCTTGCTTTTGAGGAAAGAAGCAAAAGCAAGTGACAGACAGGGTTCCCTGTCATACTTTACATTGGCAGCCTGCTGCCTCATGAAGCTAATTTTGAACCTGTCATGAGAAACCTCTGGCTGGTCTTTGAGAAAATCCAGTGCCTGCCATTCATCCCCAAGGAATGCATATAGTGTGATGCGACACCATTCTTCACCCATATCATTGGAAACAGGGGGTAGCAATGGACCAAGCCAATACTCAATTGTAAATAAGTGGCCAAACTCAGAAACTGTGCACAGTATGAAGTTTCGAGGGATCAGCCCTATACTGCTGGTAAGAGATAGATAACTGTACTGGCAGTTGAGCAGCATGAGCAAAGCCAGAGAAGTGTTTCAACTCTTCAGCCTCTTGATGCTATGAGAGTTATATGAGAGGCATATGGCTGGAAAAGGCCCCACACATTCTTATTATGGATCAGAGATGTGATGTTCCTAGTACAGGTGGAATCATGCTGGCAATTGGCCCCATATCTAGAGGATTCAGTGAGATGTCCCAGTCCATGTGGGCAGCACTCAGATTCACTTTTAGCACCATTTCCACCACAGCTTACAGGAGCAAAAAGGGTGATATCATCAACATGGAGGGAAATCTCACCACTGCCACTGGATTCATTACCAAGCCCAAAGGACAGCCCTGCGAATCACAGTATGCCTAGGTGTGCACCACTACACACAGGCTGAGTTTTGGTCCCAGGACTGCTGACTGAATGAGGCATAGTTACAAAGCATTTACTCCCAGGAACTCTACTCCAGGCAATACCACCTCGGTTGCTGCATTTGCCTTACAATTGCTGCTTAGAATGGGACTCTGTAACAACTTCCTATTGGGTGCCTTCCTCTAGTCGTTCCTGCTTGGAAATTTATATAAAGGTTGAAGATCTGTTAGTTCTGGTTACAATTGCTGCTGCACGGTTATTAAAGGGTCCATAGAACAGAAAACTGGGTTTACATTGGGGTAGTTGAATATGGAGAGTTCAGTATAGGAAACTAACATACTATGAGCCTCAAACACTGTTGTGTCCTTCTTCAAACACACACATTTACAAAAGAGGGCGGTCTTGACCCATTAATATTTACTTCCCCGAAATGTACATATGCCACCTCACTTTCCAATAATTGAGCAACAGGAACGAAAATTACAGATATAGCAGAAACCTATGGTTCCAGGCTGTAAGGATGATGTTGGCACTTTTCATACCCCTCACAAGGGGCAGCCAAAGGGGCATGGTTGATGTTCATCTTTAAACAAGGCTGACATCTGCCTTTCTGTTCACCGGCTTCTTAATCAAATGTTCTGTTCCACCTTAAGCGCTACAGCTTGTACAGGCACCAGAATGTAACAGTAACAAGCTTGCAAATAGGAAGCTAAACTCAGCGCCCACATCTTTAACAAGACCCTGGACAACTATAATTTACAGTTTGTTTACTCTGCACATTTCACCATAGCAGTGGTCTCGCTCTAAACCAGTAAATCAGAGCAAAGCTCATCTTATTATTTATGAACTCACAAGGGAAAACAGCTCGTTTGATTCTATATTCCAATCAAAGGGTGTAAATGGGGAAGCACAAAAACAACTGGGCATTTTTCAACCCAACCAAAGGAACACCTTCTATTTAGACATCAGAGCACAATTTAAAATGCTGAACAAACTCACCTTTAACTAATGAAGACCTCAATATGTATGCAAACCTGTCTAGTTCTTTACATGCTATAATCATGAATTATATAAAAACGAATTATCTCTATTTTACTTTAGATTGGTTTTTATAATATTGTATTATTATTGGATAGATAGATAGATAGATAGATAGATAGATAGATAGACAGACAGACAGACAGGCATAGATAGATAGAAAAAAACAGACAGATAGACAGACAGATAGATAGATGGATAGATAGATAGATAGCTGGATAGATAGACAGATAGATAGACAAACAAAGACAGACAGACAGACAGACAGATAGATAGATAGCTGGATAGATAGACAGATAGACAAACAAAGACAGACAGACAGACAGACAGATAGATAGATAGATAGATAGATAGATAGATAGATAGATAGATAGATAGACAAACAGAAACAGATAGATAGATAGATAGATAGATAGATAGATAGATAGATAGATAGCCCCGGTGTGATTGGCTCTGACTCAGCGTATGATGCCACGGAAACGTGCGGCTTATGTGACGTAGAGCGTCATGTCGCCTGCGGCGCGTGCGAGGCCTGTCTGTGGAAGGAAGCGCTGTGTGTGTGTGTTGGAGAGAGAGAGGGAGAGAGAGTGTGTATGCGGTGAGGTCATGGTGTTTTCAGCCGAACGACAAAATACACGATACTAATCTTTGACGCTTCACCCGCACGTCTCTGAAGGCTCCGGACACAGAGGTGGACATTACGGCAAGAGGAACTCCTTCGACATTAGTGCACAGCAGGTAAGGAAGCGCTTGGAGTCGTTCAGATGTGGTATTGTTTAGCTGTGGGGGAGGGAGCAGGCAGCGGACACTACAACACAGCTGATTTTGTTCCGAACGAATGAATCATGTAACAACCTTTGAGTTCCTAATAACGGATATATGTGCTGTTTCAACACAATACGCTGCATTCACAATAGCTCGAGTCTCAGTGCGGCTTTAGATACAATAGCTCGTTTGCAGGCAGGCTGGCTAGCTAGGCTAATTGACAAGCTGCTCATGGTGCCTTCTTTCCATCCAGCTGCCCCTCGCTAGCTTACTGTGTGCTCAGGCTCTTATCTCCGGGTAGTGGCGATATCACAGTCACATATCATTCAGTATTTCAGAATTGGCTAGTTTAGATGTGGCTTGGTTTAGCATGTGTACAAAATAGGTTACCTCCCCATCCAAGTCTTGACAGGAGGGATTAAACGGGACGCTCTAGTCAAGGTTGTTGATCCCCAGCACGCCGCTACGCCTACATGCCCCAACAATAAACAGCAGTGGATATTGATCTATTGAACTGCTCATTACAAAGATCTCACTGCTCAGCTACAGCACTGAAAAGGAACCAGGCTGTTTTGCACCTGCTGGATCGAAAGTGAATCTATTGCTGTGCTATCGCGAAGCACTGGGCTAATGTTGTGTTTGGGTCGTCATTATTCAGGAATAAGACACTGACAGGTTGAATGCTGCTGAAATGCTGTATTGGTTCTTACATTTGTTTTGACATCTGAGATGTTGTCCTGAATTATGCTCTGTATGTGTTGAGCAGTAGACGTGTCCAGGATGTTCAAGCACAGAGAAAGGTTAGATGTCTGTCATTGGTGTCATTCATCTCTAATAATGGCATTTTAGCATTTTTGAAATCTTCATTAATTTCTGCATTCAGCCTCTTATATGTTCCTCACATCTGATTTTAATAGTTTTCCTCAATAGAAAAGACTTCCAGCAGTAGATAGCACAGATCATCCTCACAGTCGGCTCATGAGGTGATTTTCGACTCCAGATGCTCACGGAAAATCTTCAAGTCTGCTGTCATTGGTGTAAAATGGTGATTGCTCACATGTTGATCATCAGGCTTTTTAAATAATCAGTAAGCATGTAGCATGTATGCTATAGTGTTTGTTCAGTATACAGCAAGGAAGTGTAACACTGTGCCAGTGTCTTTCTCCTAAAGCTTTGGAAAAGGTGTTTTGTGAAAATGGAAATTGCTTCTCACGTTCTTTCCTTGATGGGCCTTGCTAACAGGCTGCTGTTCATCCTGATGTCGTTTATTGTAGAGCTGTGTCTCGTTAAACACTTCTTTTTCTGACATGTTATAGCAGATTCATAATGTTTACCTCCCATTCATTGTTTGTGGTTTTGGTCCATAGATATCTGCACTGGATGAATGCTAAGACATCAATTTGCCTGGACTTCACCATGAATAAAAACAAAAGGGAAAAAGAGTTCTACAGTATAGATGTGGGGGATTCAACGTTCACTGTTTTGAAGCGCTATCAGAATCTAAGGCCGGTGGGCTCAGGAGCACAGGGAATAGTCTGGTATGTGCTTATGTTTGGAAATCCAACATCAGCAGATAAATTGCGGTGCAACACGGATTCATATTTGACCTGTTTGTCCTCATTCCCTTGTAGTTCGGCATATGACCACCACCTTGAAAGAAATGTGGCTATTAAGAAACTTAGCCGGCCTTTTCAGAATCAGACACATGCCAAACGAGCATACAGAGAGCTGGTGCTGATGAAGTGTGTCAACCATAAAAATGTAAGACCCTCCGAATTATTAGATGGATAGTTATGTAGTTAATCAGTTGTTGCATGTTTGATGCTGAATTGAGGTCATTTTATCTTTACGTTTTCAGATTATTGGCCTCTTAAATGTTTTCACACCGCAAAAGACATTAGAAGAATTCCAAGATGTGTGAGTATCCTGCATGCTAACATCGTTCTCCAGTCACAGTGGAGACAGACAGTAGAAGCTGAAATTGCATATTCTTATTAAGCCAATGAAGGACCGTTGCTCAATAGCCATCTCTCTCTCTCTCTCTCTCTCTCTCTCGCTCTCTCTCGCTCTCGCACACATGCACGCACTCCCCCGCCCCTGTCTCCTCTCTCTTGCACCCCCCTCCCCCCTTTACGCCCTCTTTTGCCACTCCCTCTCCCTCCCCACCAACCCGACGACAGTTACCTAGTAATGGAGCTGATGGATGCCAACCTCTGCCAAGTCATTCAGATGGAGCTGGACCACGAGCGGTTGTCCTATCTGCTGTACCAGATGTTGTGTGGAATTAAACACCTCCACGCTGCGGGGATCATCCACAGGGTCTGTGCTCCCTTGCCTAAAAGGAAACTCTGTCATACGGAGCCGATGTTGCACTGAGGGCAAAAAGCTTAATAATCAGTTAAGGTGAGGGAGAGGGAGGGGGAGGGGCTCCATCCTCAGAGCTGAGTACAAAAAGCTCCAGCTCGTCCTGCCTGCTGCTGCTGCTGCTGCTGACTGCATTGCGCTGGTGAGGCAGGAACGTGCTGAGAGGATCAAGGAGGGAAGTGATCAGTCCAGAGTAAACAATTCTCTCATCTATCACACACCATCAGGAGGCAGTATCGATTTTTTTTTCCCCCTCTTTTTTTTTTTTTTTTAGCACAGGATAGTATATTACTCTAATAGGTAAAGGAATTGTGTGAGGAAGAATTATGTGTCCTGGCAAGGTCATCCTCTTGTCTTTATTAATGACAGCCTTCATACAGGCTGATGATGTTTTTGTGCCTAGCTGTGGTTAAACAGATATTAAGAACAGAAACGAAATGCTTAGGTGAATCGATAGAGAACATTCATTAATTAGTTAAAGGAAATCAGAGCACAAATTAATGTATTGTATATTACATACACAGATACTGGCAGCCCCAAAATGACAAGTGTATATTTTTTATCCGTTTAGTGTAAACTGCACAAAACTGAAAAACATCCCTCAATCGCAACATGCAAGGCACCCCATAAAATATTTGTAATGTTTTGAATGAATTAAATTACTGAACTGGCTGGCAGGCACATCTTTTTGCATTGAATACAGTGTTGTACTAATATAAACAAAGTGCTTTTTTTAAAAAAACTTGAGACTGGATAATCTGGGGCAGCTTGTCCTGAATTTAAGGATGCTAACACAATGATACTGGAGCATTTCTTGTGACCCAGTTCATTGTCATAGTGAAACAATCAAGACAATGTATTTAACTTTGGGCATCAAAAATTAATTGATTGATCTTTACTAGCTGCCTTTATTGGGGATAAAATGTAGTGTGTAGTGTGGAAATATACATACATTTTACTTCCCAGACTACACAATCCATATATGGAAAATAGCTGCACTCTTAAAACAGATTGTTAGTTAGTAAAGGGAATGGATATCCATTTATAACCACAAATTCTATATAAAACCAATTTGAGCTTACATTGTTCTTTGCATGGTTAAATGGTACAATGGTGTGTGTGTGTGTGTGTATGTATATTTACACCACTTATTCACACTGAAGTTACAGGGAGTATTTCAGCTTAGACTGCTTTACAGGGCAGCCAGGGCAGACAATCAGGACAGAATGTCTACATTAAAAACATAAATATATATATATATGAGGGGGGGGGGCTGGGCTAAGGACCAGAATGGAAAACATTGGCCTACTCCAACAGCACACAAAGATAAACCTTTATGATATGACTTAGCTTTGTATGAGCATCCTGTACAATGTATTCTACTGTACCCCTGCAGGACCTGAAACCCAGTAACATTGTAGTCAAGTCAGACTGTACCCTAAAGATCCTGGACTTTGGCCTGGCCAGGACAGCGGCGACCGGCTTGCTGATGACACCATATGTGGTGACACGTTACTACAGAGCCCCTGAAGTCATCCTGGGAATGGGATATCAAGCCAATGGTCAGTGCTGCTGACAAGTTTCAGAATGCCTAGTTGGCACTTCTTGCACATGCTTAACTGCAGACATCATCTTCATGTTGCACGTCTCATTTCGTGCTTTGATAGGCCACTCCTTTGCTTTCATTAGCCTAACAGCTTTATGGGTTTGTTGCAGATTTTGCTTAAGCTGCATGGCTTGATGAATCCACCAAATCAAAATATCATGTATGATGGATGAGTGATGATCTACATAATGACTAACAACCACTGCTTCATGCTGATTTGCTACTTAACCTTCTTCTCTCTTTCCTCCTGCTACAAACAATTAGTGGACATTTGGTCTGTGGGCTGTATTTTGGCAGAAATGGTTCGTCACAAAATCCTTTTCCCTGGAAGGGACTGTATCCTTGTGCTGCTCATGGTGGTTTATCACATTATGCTGGCGTATTTTTAGAGGCAGAAGAAGATGCAGGAACCACGTTACCCATCTGCCTCTATTGCCCCTGTTTTCTCATTGAATGATAGAGTCGTATGGTTCTCTTGAAGGGGACATGCAATGGATATGGCTGTATATTCCTTGCTAATTCAGCGAGAATGCCTGCAGAGATTCTAGCATCCATTTATTCAACATCTTTTCATGGGGGTGTATACATGGTGGAGTAGGTGATGTGCTGACAACACTGACACCATAACTCTACTTTGTTGCGTGTGCTGCTCATTCTCATCTGTCATTTTCCATGGGGGTCAAGTACACCAAGTAGACCAACTAGTCCCTTCTGTAGAAGGTGTTGACGAGGTGTACATAAACTTAAGACCTGTTTTTGATGGCAAGGTCACAAAGGAGTTTCATCAGGGAAAAATACACTACAACTAAATTGATATGCTTACTCATTGTGCCACTATGGAAAGTGTGCCAAAGTACTCAGAGTAATTGATATAAAATGGGTTTATGAATGTGTTAAAGCCATGCAACTAGCTGTGAGTCAGAGTTTATTTATTTATTCATTTATTTATTTATTTAAAATCTTTTCATGTAGGCAGGATGTGCAAGTGGGTTATGTAAGGTTTATATGTGTTCTTTTGTTTCCGTTCCTTGTCATTCAAAAAATAAAAGGCTGCCTACATTGAGACGTCAGCAAGGCTTGCATGTTCATTCTTTTCACCCTCATGCTCTCCTTCCTTTTCACCCCCTCCCCATGTGTCTTAGGTCTGTCTGTTTTTAGTTTTGTTTGTGTTGCATGCTAATTTCATTTTCATTTCATTTTTTCAGTTGATGTCTGGTCTGTTGGCTGTATAATGGCTGAAATGGTCAGAGGTAGTGTGTTGTTTCCAGGTACTGATCGTATCCTTACCTGTCTGTTATTGCTCATTCATCTTGTTCCATTCCCTGATTTGCACAACACTGTAGGTACAAAGGCCTAGAGATTTAGCATTAGGAAAAGAATCTGGGTCTGGATGCTTATACAAACCAGGGCCTGATATGATAAGCACAGAAATTCTGTAGCATCCAGTACTAGTCTATCACAAACCCCAGTGTAGGCCAGTTCATGCCGAAAGCAAAATGATTTTTAGTCATCTGTCTGACGGAACAGACTTGCCCCCCTTTTTATCAGCATTTCGGTAGACTGCTAGATGCGTGTCTTGCGTCAGTCAGAATACGCATTAAGAACAGGGCAGAAATGAGTGGGAAGTAGTGTGGATTGGACGCGTGGTTGCTTGCGTGCGCTGCACTTGTGCGTGGCTGACGCATCAGGTGTAAATTCCGAGTCATATAATGGCAGAGCAAATTAATGGCAAGAACGAAATTATTGTGAAATTGTTGTCATTTACGCCCACCTTGACCTTCACAGTCCTTTACATCATTTCTGTGGGTAGAAGCCTATATATCTTTTTTGTCCCATGCCTTTTAATTCCCCATTCTACCTTCTGTTTCATTCCTGTGAGCGATGCAGTGCTTTTCTTAACCATCCAATCTCAAGATATTGATCAGTGGAACAAAGTTATCGAACAGCTGGGAACCCCGTCCCAAGAGTTCTTGATGAAACTCAACCAGTCTGTACGGACTTATGTGGAGAACAGACCCCGCTATGCTGGATACAGCTTTGAAAAGCTCTTCCCTGATGTTCTCTTCCCTGCTGATTCTGAACACAACAAACTGAAAGGTACAAAGTGGCTGAGACTTGTCATCACAACCCGAATTTAAAGTGTTCTTTAAGCCCATTGTGAACGTGTTAAAAACAGTATCTGTGATGTTTATAAAAGAATGTTTTGCAGAGAAATCAAATTAACACAGATTTTCCATACCTCAAGCAGGTGATCAGCTAAGATACATTTAGAATCTGAAGTTTGTGTTTTTTTTCCTCCGTAGTGGAGCTACAAGGCTAACATAACAGATTTCGGAGGAACACAGGCTTATGTTGCTTGTCGGCTATGTTAGCTTCATAACTGTGCAGAACTAACATGTCTTGGTTGATCAGCTGCATCATGGGCTAAGGGGATAACTGTAAATATGATTTTTTGGTGTATAACTTCTTTAATAATTTTTGCATCTGTATAATCGAATGCATCTGTTAAGATATTGAGGTCTACTATATTTCACACTGTAATTTAAAAGTAAGGACTGCACCCATTCCAGTTCCAACTAACTGATTGTATGATGCTGTATTTTAGCAAGCCAAGCTCGAGACCTGCTTTCCAAAATGCTGGTGATAGATGCGTCCAAACGCATATCTGTAGATGAAGCTTTACAGCACCCCTACATTAATGTGTGGTATGACCCAGCTGAAGTAGAGGCAGTAAGTACACACACACACACACACACACACACACACACACACACACACACACAGAGTGGAGAGTATTACCCATAAGGCTAAATGTGATTCAATGTGTGAAACTCCCAGCTATTGCAACATTTATTATCCTGTTCAGTGTTATAAACTGGTCCTTCATATATATCTATTTTTTTATCGAAATTGCAATTTAAAAATGTGTAATTTTATAAATGACAAGTATACACGGTATGTATTAACACGGTATTATTAACACTATTAAGCTTTTGAAACATGGAGCTTGTGATCTGCCTGTAAATTATATATTAATGTTTCTGTGATACATTTTGCTATATTGGTAAACTAACTGGTAGTCTGGTGTGCTATGTTTAGAGTTCAAGCATCAAGAGAATGTATAATGTATAGAACATAAGGGCGTTTTTAATTAAAGTTGGTTATTGGTTATAAAAAAACGCCAATTGATATTTTCCACAAAACGTTCAGCCCTGCCCCTTAATGAATTTAATTTGTAGTCAAAATGGCAACCAGGTACAAGTTTTTTTCAGAACCGGACAGAAAAAGCAGAATACACAGACTTGTTTTTAGATTTTTGAAGAAATCTATAGAAGTGTGTTCCACTGGCTGTTTTAAACATCTCAACAAGTTCAGTCTTAGAATTGGTTGTAATCTCAGTGACAAATTTAGGTTCATCAATCAATAAAATCCAAATCTTAGAGGTTCACTTTTGGCATTCTAGTGCAAATTTTCTTTTCAGTAAGGGCTTCTTGACAGCTACGCATCTTCAGACCCATTCACTTTAAGTACAATAATTATAAAGGAGGTCGTATTGGTGGTCTACTAGGTGTTCCGTAGTTGTTTGGTGTCCGGTGTTTTCACTAATTTTCCTGTGACTTTGCCATTCCTAATGCCAGTGGTGATATATTCTGGCCTACAAAATATCTCCTGTTCAATAATTTGTACGTAATAGCCACTTAGACTGGAAATAAATGAAGAATGGTCTGGACTATAGTGCAGTGCTATAGACATTCGTATCTCTTAGGAATGTGTGCCATGATGTAGTTTGAGATCATTATATGAAGTGCATTTTTGTTACCAGTTATCAGGTATTTATTACCATTATCAGAATGTTATAATACAGTATATCAACTCTCTTTCCAGCCTCCTCCAGCGATCACAGACAAGCAGCTGGATGAGAGGGAACATACAGTGGACGAGTGGAAAGGTAGTAGCAGCCTATATTCCTTTTTCACTATTAATGTTACTGTGTGAAATCTGATGCAAATCAAAGAGCCAAAAGTTCAGTATGAATATCATCTGGTCTCTGCACACGTAGTCAGAAGCTTATCTGATGAGGTCACCTGAAACGTGTTAATGACCCCCTCAGGCATGTTTAAATGGCTTATGCTTGTTACTAAACTTAGAAAGATAGATATTTCTTTCGACTCGGATGGGGAACGTACGCTATGGCAACTGGCACCTTGCCTACTTCCATGACATCTCTCTCACTTATATACTCACACTCTCACTCTCTCTCTCCCCTTCTCTCTCCCTCTCTCCCCCCCGCCCTCGCCCCCCCTATCTTTTTTCTTTATTCATCAGAACTTATTTATAAGGAAGTTCTGGACTGGGAGGAGAGGATGAAGAACGGTGTGATTCGAGGTCAGCCACCCCCTCTAGGTTAGTTAAACTGATTTCTGCTGTAAGTAAGGTCTATAATGTCAATAAAGGTAAGTACTATTTTACTTATAGAACACGGCTGACCACATAACATGGTTGTCTGTGTTTGTAGGTGGCCCTGTTTAAGTGTTTAATGTGTTGTTGATTGTTCCTAAATCGCAAAGGTAACACCTGCTAAAAATAAAACAGTAAATGTGCCGTGGATTTTGCCACATCTTATTTGTCTGTTATTTTAAATTCAGCAAATAAATAGAAATTCTGCACTAAACTCTGCAGGTAAATGGCATATTTAAGTGTGTTCTCTGTAGAGAATGTGTTCCCTTATTTTCACATAAACAGGTAATTAATTGTAACCAGGATAGTTGAAACTTTTGTCTCCACATTCCACAGTTTATATATCATGTGCATAAGCAGTTGAATACATTTATTTAATATTTATTTTGAATTGTTCTGGAATGTCTGTTTAGAAGGTATGTGACCTTGCTCATGGTGTTTCATAGAATGAAATTAACTGTTTTCCCATTTTTTGGTGAGGTCATACATAATTTGATGAGCTCTGCTCTGATTTGAGACACCACGATAATCACACACACGTCGAAATGGACACAGACAGGAAGCTAAACTGACAAGCTAACAAGCTATGGTCGTCAGACTATTTAGCTATGCTAGTTACTTGGAGCTTGCTAGTAGCTAACATTACTTACTAGCTACTTGCTATTGATTTTGGTATCAACACAGTAAATTAAAATTGTCACACACCATGAACCTTTCGGTGTAAGATTATCTGGTTTCGCCTTCAAAAAGTGGACAAACTCAGTGAGGATGCTGCTACTTACAGGTTTCTGTTGGGGTTGTAATGCCAATGAAGGAGGAACTGCTACTAACATCTCCAAGCTAACATCTTTGAATTGAAGTTGTCTGGGATCTTGTTAAAGATGTGGGTGCTGAAGTTGTTTTTTCATTTGCTAGCTTGTTTTGTGAATTTTTAGTTCCACCTTAAATGGTGCCACAGTTACATTCTGGCACCTGTACAAGCTGTAGCATTTAAGGTGGAATGGAACATTAAGAAGCTGGCGAATAGGAAGTCACTTACACCAGTGTTTAAAGATGAACATCAGCCAGGCCTGTTGACAGGTCCTTAAGGCAATAAAAAGTGCCAACATCCCATTTACAGCCTGGAATGTTCTCCACATAGTTCACCATTTTTGTTGCTGTTGCTCTATTGTCTTTGTTTTGTTGGGCTAGAACATGAGCTGGTGTTTGTAAATTTTGGGGCATAAATATGAATGAGTCAAGACAGTTACACAACAGTCTAGGATTTTGGAATCGGCCCAATTTAACATCGCCTCTTTTGTAAAAGCAGGATGTGTGTTTGTACTTGAAGAGGGAGACAACAGTGTTTGAGGTTCACAGTATGTCAGTTGTACTGTACTGAACTCTCCTTATTCAACTATGCCATTGTAAATACAGTTTTCCATTCTGTGCCACCTTTAACTCTTCCAGGTTGCCAGTGGTCAGACTTTTGTATTTGTTAATCACTGGAATTTTGATTTTATGTTTTAAGAATTACTGTAACAAACCATGTTTGGAACAAGGTTATGTGATAATTTAGTAAAGCTTTGTGCTGTGCATTCAGTATTTCAGCTCATAATTTCATTATTTCTCTATATCACTTTATTGCTTTGTCAAACACAAGCATGTGCACCAGAAACTGGAGGAATGTTTAACTACAGTGAGAAAATTATTTTTTTGATATGTTCTTCTTCCCTGTTTTTTTCCCTTCCCTGCTTTTTTGTTGCATATTTCCCTTGCCTGTAGTTAATAGTTCTCTTACAGATACGAATAGCAAGATTAGTTTTATTCTGCACAGCCTTAGTAAATAGCATCTATTACTGCACGCATCATACAGCGTGAATGGTAGAGGGGAATTACCTTTTGTGTGATTTTGACTGATATATGTGTTTCTCATAGCACAGGTGCAGCAGTAGTGAATGGTTCGCCCCAGGCCTCGTCGTCCTCCTCCATCAACGATGTGTCCTCCATGTCTACAGAACCAACCATGGCATCGGACACAGACAGCAGCCTAGAGGCCTCGGCTGGACCCCTGAGCTGCTGCAGATGACTATCGCCCTCCCCTGGAGCCTCTATGTGTGTGGCATGGTATCAGATTTAGGCCAGTCAGATTGCTTTTTTTCATGCCAGGTATGATATTATTTGCTTCTTCTCAAAAAGGGTTTTTTTTTTTTGGTTTTTTTTTTTAAATAAATCACTTTTTTTTTTGACAAGAAGCTCCACCAACCTCGGGCTACTAACTGTGAGTATGTTTGGTATGCTCACTCAGTTTCTCTTTTATAAGCTCAGATGAAGCATTTTGCCATATTGTTGTAGAAGGATGACCTGTAAAGACTAAATTGTGAATATATTTTCTTTTCTTGAGTGGTTTTTAGTTTTTGTTTGTTTTTGTGGGATATTTTTTGAGTGAATATGCCTAGAAACAAGCTTCATGTTAGTATTTCAAACATTAAGATACTGATGTAAAAATATAAAATAGTGTATAAATTGATATCAGTGTAGTATAGCTATTTATTTGTTTTCTCCTGCAAAACCCTGTCCCGGATGGCTTCTTCTGGTTGGTGTTTTCCATGATTCTTGCCCCAAAACACTTTTATTTTTAACATGTACAGTTTTGTTAATAACAATCATGCGTACCATCACAAATGTTTTTATATATATTGGTTATTTTATTAGGCTGCATGTGTTTATTTGGTTTTTGCTGCTGTTGAATAGGTTGGGTGGGTGACTGTGGCAAAAATATCCCTCACATATTGCACATTCTAGTGTCACATCCATTAGGTCAGTCTAATGCGTTTCAGCTTCATTTTGAATCACTGATCGTTTTAAAGTCTCTAGTTTTAGAACAGTTATAAACTTGCAACACTAGTTAATTTCGTCATAGTCCGCATACGTGTCAGATTCAGCACAGTTTGTATGGTGTGAGAGGTAGCTTAGTGAGACTGAGTAATCGAATCCTCCATGAAGAGTGGCCTCTTCGCGAATCAAGAACAAATGCATTCATGTTTTTTGTATGCAAAGTGCTAATTGTTTCTACACTGGTCCTTGACAGCTAATTGTTTATTTTTGTGAAATGAACCAAAATTGATAAGAATTTATTTCTGTATCCTTTAAAGGTGTTTTTATTTATATTTTTATCAGGTAAGAAAAGTTTGTAATGGCAGGTACTGTAAATAAATGTAAGGTATTAAGTCTGTAGGTCAGATTTACAGTACAATACTTGGTGAATGTTTGGGCTTGATTTCCCCCTCCCCCCCCCCCAACAAATAGGTGGTGTTTTTTCTCAGAGCAGTGTTTTTAAGTGTGAGATTGTAAATTGGATGTTGAAATAAGGATGAATGGTTATGAATGTCACTGAAGGTTTGGCCTGTTTTTGGCAAAAACAATTTCTACTTTAGAAATTCCCTCAAGCAGATTTTAGTTTAGTCATTTCTGATTTGAAGTGCTCTTAACATTTGACAGTAATGATGAGTCTATCTGACCCTTTTGAATTCTTAGCTGCTGTCATTTTAACTAGAATTAAATTTGAGGATGCTAAAAAGCTGTTACCCTTGCATTGTATGACACAAAGAACAGAAAAGCTTCAACAGAATTCAAACTACCTCACGCTTAACTCCTTGTTTGATGCACATTACAGCCCACAGTTTAGGAGCAGCATCCCAGTGTGATATTTGTTGCTTTGTTATTTATTTGAAAACGTGTCAATGATGCTTGTGTTTAAGTTCAGTGTGTATAGATACGATATGAATGAACTGAGAATGTGTGTACGGTATGTATGTTTTGTGTGTATGTACTGAAGTTTTCAGTGGTCCGGTGGTTACTTCTTTTTGTTTTCTTTTTTTTGTTTTGTTTTGTTTGTTCATTCATATGCAATATTGTTTTAAAGCTTCTGCCTGGAATTAATACAGTTTTTGTCATTTGGGTCTGAGATTGTTAAAGCTTAAAGGAGCTGTGTGTAAGACAAAACATATATCTGGCCATTTGCTAGCTTTCTTGATAATCCAGTCTGAAACTCGAGCGAGCTAATGGCTTACTCCACTTCATCACACTTTCCTATTTGTTTGTATGCTTGTGATATTTAAAACAGAAACATAACCACATTTCTCACATTCTGACTCTTTTGGCATGCCAGTCAGACTAAAAAGGAGCACCCGTGACTGACATTGACTAATGGTATTTGTTCGATGACTGATGCTCCTGAAGTCATCATTAAACATAAAAAACAGAGAAATCTTACATGTAGCTCCTTTAGCTGGCCATGTAACTGTCCATCAGCAGTAGCACAGGCCCTGAAAACATTCTCAGAAAAGCGCTACACCTATAAGCAGAGATCATGTGATGCTGGGTTTATAATGCTCCACCAATGCAGTTGCACAGGGCACTATGCCATCAGAGTGCTGCAGTTCAACAGTGTTGTAACCACTGAAAATAAAAAAAGGTCAAATTTGGTTAGTGCTTGTTGAATTTGTTCACAGACACTCTTTCAGTTGCACATGATGTGACTGATAGCATATGTTATCATTTTATTGCTTCGTTTAATATTCTTTTCATTTCAATGGTCAATGTTTTCATTAGAAGCACATTTCTATTATAGATGAATGCAACTAACAACTAACAGCCTGAGGCAGTTTCAAAGGTTTTGAATAATCAGCAAGAAAAAGAATGGTGGACATGGATGATCAGCTGTAGATTATTCCATAATAATTGAGAAATCTGTATGAAATAAGAGAATCGATTTAATCGTATTAAAAACTGGTACTTCAAAAGAGGACATCAAATCTACAGAATTGGTTGTAATTGGACTTAAAGAATATTTATTCCTTAACATCTATATTAAGTCTAATGTCTAACTTCTGCCTTTTCCCATGCTTAATATGTTCTAATGTATACTTTATATGAACTGTTATTGCTTACTGCATAAGCTAAAATTACTTCTGCATGGTACTGTATACTGTATTATTACTTGCACATGCATCATGGTGTCATCAAACTGCTGATCCAGATGAAATTAACATGAGAACTTCTGCGACACTGTATGATGAGAACTTTATTACTTTACCTTTTGCAGTTATACTTCATTTCAAGTGATCCATGATATGAAAGCAGTACCCATTTTATAAGACCTCTACTTTGGCACTTTCATGATGGGGAAATAAACCACGAGAACGTTTTAAAGCATACACAAATTCATCACATAGTCATAGACTGTCTACTACAATTCATGGTCAAGTATATAACGTCATTCATTTTCATCTCCACCATCTACCAGAAAGACAGTAAGTTTATTCAGTGTTTTGTTTTCTTTTTTTAGAAACACCACCTGAGAAATAAGTTATACAGTAAACTAATTGCAATAAATAAGCCTATCAACCTCAGCGGTTAATAAAAAAAAAGAAAACATTATTATACAAATAATTAGCTGCAGTTAACTGGTTGATGTTGCTGCTAATCTTGTCTTGCCTTTTTACCGTACTGCATTGTGACTTGAAGATAAATGAGTTTGCAAAAAGAGGTTTGTGTACTATATGCATGTAACAGTCATTTACTAAGCCAGTAACTGTTTGCCATACGTGGCAGAGTGTTAGGCTGGCCAACGAGGCCTGTTTAAAGTCACAGACTCTATAAACAACATAGACTTGTGAAGAAGCTATGAACTGTGGAGCTGGGAGTTGACCTTATGAGAAAACATTAAAGGAATCATTTGTGGTTAAGCAGTATTTTCTCATTACCATGCATCAACGCAAAAGGCACTATTATGGAAATAAACAGCCTTATGAAAAACATTGCAAGTAGGCAACCATAATCAGATCAATTGCAAACAATCAGGGAAGTCATGCTTTGGTATCATCTGTGCATACTGGAAGTGAGGCCATTGAGAATCTGGTGACGGTAATAATAATTTAAACATATCATAAAACTTGAAGAAGATTGGGGGAGGGGAAATAGATTTGCTACACAAGATAACAGCTCATCAAGTTGCTGTAACAAAACAGCACAAAATTACCTCATAGTACCCATGATACATGAGTAAAGAGATTTAAAAATCCATCCGAAATAAGTACACAGTCTCTCTGTGCTAAGCGTCACATTTTGCTTGTCCTTGACCCCAGTGTTAGATCTCCTAAAGTGGAGAAGAACTCCTCCATCTCGCTCTGTAGGAGCCGGTTCCTGTTCTCGGCGTCCTCACGGGCCCGCTCAGAGTTGCGCAGTTTGATTTCCAACATTCTGTACTTCTTCTTCTCCTGGTCGACCTCCTCCTCTAGCCTGTCTAGCTGCTCACGCAGCGATGCACTTGTCTCTTCCAGCCTAGGAAGACAAGACAACATTAATATCCTGCAGTGTTGTTTTAAAGCTTCTGCCTGGACTTAACACAATTCTTACCATTTGGATCTGAGACTGTCAAACTTTAAGGAGACCCTGTTAAGCCCCGCCTCCCAGTGTGCTCGCCTACTCTATTTTGTTCAGTCAACCGCCAGAGTCCGATCCTAGAGGTTAGGTAAAAAGTTGCTAGACCTTATCTACCTTTGCAAGCTAGACTGGAGCAGTTGTGTGAGGGCAGGCCAAGCTTGCCGGTAGGCGGGCAATTAGGTACAGTATATGTTACAAGATGATGTAACCATTACAGGCAGATGAGAAAAGCTGTACTGTGGTTTTATTTAAGATGAAACATATACCAGGCCCTCTAGTGGGCAATCTGCCAACGGATTGGGAATCAACTTAAATTGTTTCGATTAATATAAATGCAAAGAAATATTTTTCCCTGTAGCCCTGTCATCTGATTACCTAGGACACTGTTGGCTCTCTAGTGTATAACATGCTGTTTGAGTTAAGCTACTAGCAAGCAATGATGAGAAAAAGGGGAGGGGTAAAAACCCTCTGCTGTGAAAACAACTGACACCTCTCAATGAAGAAGGCTGGGAAATGAAACATGGTCAGCAACACTGCAAGTAGTGTACAACAGCTACAATAAAAAAAATAGCATTTCAATACAATTAAAAAAAAAAAAACTTTTCTAAATGTATACCTGCTTTCTCATCTATAAAGACTAATTTCCATTTAAACATATTCCATCAATGTTACAGAAGAAAACAATGAGTGGTTCAATGGAGGAATATCCACCAAAACAGGTTGTTTATGGATACTATGAAAGCGATTCAGCACAAAACTACATCATAGTACCCATGATACATGGGTAAACAAGTACACAGTCTCTCTGTGCTAAGTGTCACATTTTGCTGGTCCTTGTCCCCAGTGTTGAATCTCCTGAAGTGAAGAAGAACTGGGATTAATTTCCTGATAATACAGACCTCATAATAAACCTGATAATAAACCTCAAGCAAGCTGATAGCTCAGCCCACTTTATCACAATTCTCCATTTGTGCGTTTGCTTATGAAACCAATCTACACATTTGTCACAATCTGAAATTTCTGGCATGAGAGTCAGACCGAATAGTGTTTTTTGATGAGCACCTAGTACTCTTCCATTCTTGTAAGACAGAGCAAAACGATCATTGACACCAACATGTATTAAGAAATAATACCGTCAGAGGGAGCAACCACTATGGCATTCTGTATTGCATTATTTAACATTGTCTCAGGATGCCATTTTCTGCAATTCCTGTCTGTAGACGGCCTCTGGAGAGACCTGTGTTGATCTTAAAAACTATTTTTGACACTGCTTGAAAACATTATGTGGGTTAAGAAAGTATGAAAGATGAAAAAAGGTCAGGAAAAAACAAGAAGTAGAATTTCCATTGCTTCTGCCCTAATGCGATTGGTAAGGTAAGGATGATGAAAATAAATATGATGGTGAAGTGACATCAATAACGGCATCTGTATTTAACAGGTCTTGATGTTACAGTATGTTACAGGAGTCTTAGGCCTCCTCAAAAAACTAAACATCAGGCAATAGATGTTTAAACACTAATACTGGAATCAATGTAAATAAACTAACTTAGCTTAATCATTTACAAACCTCTTCTTAAGGCAGCCCAATTTCACCATCCAACGCCTGTTTCAGCCAATCGATACTTCATTAGCACTAACCAGCCGGACCAGTGCAGTTCATTAAGGTATTAGATGTTTGTGCTGGTGGACAATTAATTGATGCAGTGGTTGGGTGCATCAAGTGTGTTTGTGTGTTTTGTTATAGCAATAGAAAAATAGCATACATTCCATACTTCTCCATTTTCATAGATTTTTACCTTTATGCATTATTTGAAAACACCAGCTGCCGTTTACACTGTTTGAAAATGATGAATGGACCAACAGAAATGGCTCAAAATTACTTGGAAGAAAAGTCTGGTTCCATTGACATACAGTAAAATTAAATTATGTTTTTCGTATCTCCTATAAAGTTGCTATTGTCATTTACATATTTTGTACATTTTATTATTTTACGCTTACTTTCCCACATAAAATTACCACTAACCAACATTATTAAATAATCCAACCATGCAAAGCAGGAGTGCCCAATCTATTCTGGCAGGTGAGGTTATTTATTTATTTATTTTTTCATTCCAAAAAAGCAGCAGCACACATGGTAATTTGCTTGAAGACTGAGGGTGTATCCCAAATGCGCACTTAATACTAATCCTAACTATTTTTTGAGTATGGTGTATATAGTACCGTTGCAGATGTCAAAGTTGAGTATGCTCCAAAATCCAAGAACCAGTGGATTTTTGAGTCTGGTAATGATGGACACTATTGTCCTACAAAGCAATGGCAAACAGAAAGGGAGGAGCCTATCAAGTCTGCGAAAATTAAAAAAGAATGGTGGACGGTGAATGCGTCAGGACCAGAAATGGTGTATAAATGTGAGTTCAACCAAAATATGTCAAAACACCCTGTAAAAATCAATGTATTCTAGTAAATAGTGTGTTTATTTCTTTGTGCTTTGGTATGACACAAGCTTCATCACTTCCTGTGAGAAACAATGTAGTGAGCTAATATTTTGCGTACTAGCCTGCTGAACTCTACTACTATTAAGCTTAGTACATATTATATGCTATGTAGTATTGGTGTGTAATAGAGTACTGAGACGCAGCCTGATACCAATTGATCAAACAAACTGAATCAAACCTGCAGCTACAGCGACCCTTTGCAGATAAGACTGGATACCTCTAAGATAAGGCCTTGACAGCCATATTCAGCTGCCTTTTGACAAACCTCTGTGTGCATATTATTCATGAATATATCTGTTTATTTATGAGACTACTCTTAATTACACCCAGATTTCTACACTCTACACAGTACAGCATGTGGCAGGCTATAGCAAAGCTATAAAATTAAAGCTATTAAGGTGACTGACACTCAGTTTTCAAGGAACCTTTTGTTTTACTGTTCAAGCATGCCGCGAGAAACTGCCAGTCCTATACCAGCTAAAAGCTGGATGTGTCAAATACCACAGAAAGACTCCCATGCTAACTAAGATCAAAAATGATATCATGGTGAGTGCTGCCCCTTGTGGTCCCTACAAGTATATCAGCAACATTCCATTAGCATAACCTGTTAATAAATCTCATTTTGTCAAATGCACTGCTCAGTTGCTGAAAAATTCCCACTTACCTTCGTATCCGAGATTCATAACTAATCTTCTGTTTCTTCAGCTCATCCTTCAGCTCCAACACCAGGTCGTTAAGTGCTTGTGAGCTGTCATCAGCGTCTCCTGACACATCCAGATTATCCTCTATGTTCCCATTCTCGCTGCATCCTGCACTGCTCACACACAGCTCCAATGCTTCACTACTTTGCGTGACCTCCGACACTTTCTCTTCGACCTTCCCCCTGACCGAGCCCGTCTCTGACCACAGCCCCTTTCCAAAGTTCAGTCCCGAGGGGTCACTGGCCCCCGAGTCTGCCACAGATATCTCACATGAGGATGTAGACCAGGGTGTGCTGGCCACACTGGGCACGCTCAGACTGGATGAAGTCACATTGTCGTAGGTGGACAGGCGATGGGACAGTGCTGAGTCTTTTCCCATGCGCTCTCCTGAAGACGTACGCCTATGGCTTCTCAGAGAGGATAGTCCATTCATCAGCCAGTTTCCAGTACTGGGCAGGCTGGACACATCTACAGAGGAGCCACCGATTTTTGGAGTCTGAGCCCGTGCTCCACTGCTTTTAAAGGAATACTTCCATGACGGGAGGGATTTGGCCTGCTTGCTGGGGCTGACCACCACCCCGACTTTTCCCTGAGTTGCCGGCTTGGTGGCAGTGGCTGTGCCTGTGTTGATGTCCAGAGATGTGGCGCTGTCACCCAACTGGTCAGGAAGGCCTGAGGTTTGGCTGGAAGAAGGACAGCGCTGGATCTCCTCTTCTGAGATCCAGCCCACCATACAGCGCTGTGGAACTTCTCTCTGCTCTGAGGACACCTCAGAGTCTGCACTGCCATACAGCCGATCATGCTCGCTGATCAGCACCGTCATGAGGTGCTGCACCTGAGAGGTTCCTGACAAGAGACACAAGAGGTTAGCTTTACATCATCCTCATAGTCATATTTTTTTTGCCATTTTCAACCTCTTTATACCTTTGAAATAAACAGGCTTTTTATTACAGAGCCTTAATGTATGTTCATGAATGACGGGCTTTTTTAGTTTGTTGACTCAGATTTAACAACAGTTTTCGCTATTAATAATGCCTGAAGTATAATGTAATCATCCTGGTTAGTCATTTCAGAGCACAGGTGACCAACAAGCCTTACCCTCCATCATTGTAACTGGGTCCTCCATTTTAGGTCTAAGGATATTTGGTCCAAATACCGTGGCGAGATTCTGAACACTCATCTTATTTTCACTTGAGTGGGACTGCACTTCATCCAAGAATCTAAAAGAATGTATGAAAAATATAATACAATAATGTTTACATAAGGATATAGAAATTTGTATTAGAACGCAAAGCTACCATTCCACCTGTGTGTATTGACTTACTTGCAAATGTACTTCAGCAGGTTGTAGTTGGCTTGAGGGAGAGTTTTCACTTGCTTTGCAAGTTCAGTGAGTCCCTTTATGAGCAATATATTAGGACATGAAAATAAAAAGAGCAAAATAAAAGAAACATAGAAATTGAGCTTAGACTGTAAATTAGGACTGAATGCGCTTTGTACAGTATCTCACTATGTATCATGCCTAATATGCACATAAGTGCATTAACTATGGAACAAGGTGGTTTGAAAACAGAACTCATGTTGATGTCTCACCACTTCCTCGTCTTTGAGCAGCAGCTGGGCACAGGTGAGGAAATCCTCATATTTGTTGAAGGGTATGACTGGCTCAGGCAGCTCCCTGAGATAGAGCTTAAGTAGAGATGCCACTGTGTGAACATCAGTGTTGCTGCAAGAGATTGCACACATGTCAATGTAAGCCAAAATCTGAGTTACTGTTCTTGCCTTACCCTTCATGTTACCCCTACAGCAGATGTTCAGTGTGTATCCTATGGGTAATTGCAGAGGTTATCAGTGTCTACATATTGAAGGTCTATTGTACAAAGCACAAGTTCCTGGGGCTGTGATTCCTATATTGTAAAAATTGAAGGTGGCTTGATTATCCAGTCTACAAGCTCTTGAAGGTACTTCTACAATTGCAAGAAAAAATAAATGAACCATTTGCATTATCTAAGACAAACACACGAACACATGGCTTTTATTGGGCATATTGAGTAAACATCCACAGTGCAAGCTAGAAAACATAAGTGAGCCCCTGTGTTAATGAAGACTACAAAAGCATTGCTAAAGTCCTGGGTGCACATCAATCCATGAATAGACAAATTGTCTACAAATTTAGGAGAAAATTCAGGACTGTTGTTACTCTCCCAAAGAGTGGTTATCCGGTTAAGATCACTCCAAGATCTCAATCCTGAAAGAGGGAGAAAGAACCCAAGGTTAACAGCAAAAGAATGAGAGAAAAACTACAAAAAACCTTGTTTGTGTGTCCACTATTGGAAAAACACTAAACGTGAATGGTTTTCTTGGAAGGACACCACAAAGGAAGCTGCCACTGCCAAATAAATAAATAAATAAATAAAATTGCTGCCTGTCTTAAGTTTGCCCAAGACCACCTGGTCTGTATTCCATAATGCTTCTGGGAAAATGAGACAAAAGTAGAGCTTTTTAGTATAAATGCATGCTACTAAAACACTGTGGAGGAGAAAGTACACTGCACACTAACACCAAAACCTCATGCCAACTTGGGGTTGCTTTGCTACCTCAGGGCCTAGATGTATTGTGATCATTGAGGGAACAATGAATTCAAAGGAGCATCTAAACACTTTACAGGAGAATGAAAGGGCAGCAGTTCATGACCGCAAGCTCAAGAGATGCTGGGTGATGTACAAAGACTACACACCAAGCACACAAGTAAATCAACAAAAAAAATGGTTGAAAAAGAAGATTTGTGTTCTAGAATGGCCAAGTCAGAGTCCTGACCTTAACCCAAAGATGCTATGGTATGACCTGAGGAGGGCTGTGCAAGCAGGGCATCTCAGAAATACTGATGAACTGGAGCACATTTTCAGGGAGGAATGTTCCAAAATTTCCTCCTCAGTGTTGTGCAAATCTTATTCGTAGCTACAGTAACATTTGGTGAGGTAATTGGTGGTAAAGGAGATTTACAAGTTATTAAATTAATTCAGGGGTACACTTACTAATTTAGATTGTGTTGGTCAGATTTCCATAACATTTTTTTTAGTAATCAATGCAGGAAGCCAAGTAATTCCAAAGGGTTCACTTACTTTTCCTTGCAACTATGACTACTTCCTATCAAGCATCATACTTCAGTTCCTAGAGAAACCCTTTCTTTTTGAGTGAGGACTCAAACACCTTGGAGGGTTTCATGAAGAACAGGGATCTAAAAGGGGTATTTTAAGAGCCCTAGACTGGGGTTCCCCAAAGTCATCTTGTATTCTAGCTGGTTCCTTGAGTAACCAAAAGGTTTGGTGAGCACCAAAAAAATAAATACCCCTAGTTAAATGACAAATTGTGTTGATTTCTATGCAAAATGCAATGCGATAATTTATATGCAATAATAATGATATTATTTATATTTAAATGGTCAGTGCTAATTAAAGACACTGGCAAGGATAACACTCATTAGACCTTGATGTTATCATACTGCAGCTTTCTGTACCTTACAAAATTAAAAAATATGTTCTTCTGCAGAGAACAAACTTAAATATGACATATTACTGCTGGTTTAGCTGCATGTTCATATTAGAGTTTCATTTTAAGGGATACCCCCATCACTGGTTAATTTTGATTGGCTAATGGCAAACTATGTTTAAGCAAAAGCTGGTCAAGATAAACCTAAAGGAATTCTAAGCCTGTGATTGCTGTCTCTTAGTCTGCTCTTTCTCTTTTACCAGGTAAGACTCAGGAAGCACTCTCAGTGCTGTATGCCTGTTATTTCCATTAGCCTTTGTACACCTTCAGTATATCATTCACTCAAATTTAACATGCAACTAATGCTGTTACCTACTGTTAATAGCTTCATCATTGCTACCTTAAATAAACATAAATCTCCACTTTCTAAATATATTGCAGAGCATTAACATGTTACACGCTAATTAAGAGAGCATTGGCAAGGATAGTTTTCATTAGATTTTAATGCTGTCATACTTCAGGATGAACATGTATTATAACTGTGGATTTTAAAACAGATTATAAAGTAACTACTACAAATTATTCTGAAACAACAGTTTAAGAGCCTTCATCTTCGAACTTCAGATACAGATCAGTATGAGACCATAACCGAAGTAAACTGATCTCATCCTACCTGTCAAACAGAGGTTTGTCACCACAGTCAAAAGCATCCTGGAGCTCTTTGACTAAGTTTGCCTGCCCTGGCATCCGGAAGAGGCCCTCCTCTTTCAGACCCTGCTCCCGTATAAAGTCCACGCACTGTTCCACCAGCAGAGGGGCCAGTCGGGGTCCAAACTTCCTCTCATATTGCACTGTTTCCTCCAGATGCTGGCCAAAGATCCCTAGAAATCACATTTTCCAAAAAAATGTAAGCACTATAACTTGAACACAACATGGAAAAAAAACGTTTGATTTCAGTCAGATATTGTGGTGGTCGTGGTGATGACTGATGCGATGAACATATTGTATATAAATGTAATTTGAATTGTGCCATTAGCCTGTTTTGTGCTTAAGACTTAAGAATCTCAGCTGTTCTGTTATTGCAGCCTATTTATGATGTGTTTATTTCTGAAACCCACTGCAGCTACAATACAAATATGACACACTGTGCAGCCCCAACAACGCACACAAATGTGGTATTACCTTAAACCCTAAGAGCATGTGTGCGTGCTCACTATAATAGCTCCTACAAAAGGTGGTTCTTTACAGGTTCTTCAGTAAAGACAATAGTGATACAGAACCACGAACACTCAAAGAACCATTTGCATGCTTAAATGGATTTTGCATGGTGATATGGTTTAAAGATTGATGGAGAATGTGCTGTTTGTTTCTATATAGCACCTAAAAGGGTTCTTCTATTGTCACAAGATTGACATTGCAACATAGAAGATCCCTTTTTAGTGCTATAAAGACCATTTTATAGACCCCAAAAGGGTTCTGTATAACTGTATACAACACATTCTCTATCAATCTGAAAGAACAAATTTACAAATGCAAATGATCTTTGATTGTTCTTTCTGAGTTGTCTGTCTTTACTAAAGAACCCTTGAGGAACCATCTTTTTAAAGAGCGAGCATAACATACATACAAACAGTACAGTAATAGTAGTTTTTTTAACAAACCTTGAGATTGATATAAATCAGAAGAATAATAGTGTTGGGTTAAAAGAACAACACTCCACAGCATGCACCTGCCTCCACAGATATGCACATTGCTAACTTTGACTCTGCCATCCTACCTCTGCCTTTGCGGTGAGTGTGGGGCACAGCTCTGCTTCGGGGAACCACACACAGCTCATGCTGCGTGAACAGACAGGAGCTACACAGCAGTAGAGCCCCAGCTTGAGGCATGAGATACATTACAGATCCATTTAGGGTGTCTCAAGCTGGCAGACATCCATGTCACATAGAAACCTACAGCAATCCGCATACGTGCACAGATGGATGTGTTACGGATGTCCAATTAATCCACAAAGGAGCATTTGTTCGGCCTTCTTCCATACGAGCTGTAATGCAAGCTGGAAGAGCGAGTGAGAATGAGCCACAGGCACTCAGACAGGCAGGTATCATCTTGCCTGTGATTGGTCCAGCTAGTGTAAAGGGCTGTAAACAGTGGAGGAACAAGCTGTGGTCAGGATGTCTGTCAGCCGTGCAGTCCCTAAATAAGTGACAGCGCTATTTGCGATAACAAGGAGAGTCTTGTGAGTTGTGTAAGCGTATAAACCAAATGAGAGCCTAGAGCAGAGACTGGCACAAACATTTTGCTTCAAAAGCAGAGAGGATACATTTCAAATAGCCAAGCTTGTTTGTCAACGTTCAAATCACAGCTAGGAGCTGCTATACTAAATGTATACACTAGTGTTCAAATGTTTGCAGTCACTTGTCATTATTATTTATTTTTATAATAGCATACAGTGTTGAAATACGAGTCAGAATGCTAGAGGGTGTTGGAAGCAGCAACATATCTATATTGCAAGTCATAAGTCATTTTCTCATCTGCCTCAAGATTTTAACCCTACTTTCCAATTTGAGCCATTACAGATGCTTATTTTATTATACTTTTCCTGAGGTTATCCAGTTTTCTCATTATAGAATCATCTTCATCTCTGTTTATCATATCATTCTGGACACATCTAACATTTCCTCTTTACTACAAAAGGGTTGAGTGTAGTAGCATCTTAAGACTGTGTAATATTCTTATACATGTATATGAAACTAAACTGATTTTGTACTGTTGCAAATAGTGATCCCAAACCCCTTTGAACAGTATTGTACTTTAATGGGATCCTCTTATAATGGCACAGTTGACAATTCCTCTCTGCGGCTGAGGATTACAAGGATTAAGGCACAGAGTGACAAGTGTTGTTGTTTTTAGCTTAAGCAATTCTCTCTTCACGGATGCACACTGCACCCAATTGTTTGGCGTCACTGTTAAAGAAATCTAATTTACCCCCTTAATCCCAATTAAGCAGATCAGTTTGCTGTCCAGTGTTTGCCTCTTTAGTTTTGCACTGGAGCCATGAGGCTGATATAGCTAACAACTGATATAACTCTATGTCCTTGTAGCTCCAATTGCAAACATCAGACACTAAACATGGCTTGGTTGCTGTACCACATAGACTGGATTTTTCAGTGAACCATTCAAGGTAAGCTCCTGGACAGGGTTATCTAATTAGTAAGACTGTTATTTTTTCGGTTTGTCTATGGGCTCATCGAAAATAGCACCACTGTTAATGACAGCATGCCAAAGCTACAGACGTTTTGGCACTGTGCATCGTGAGATGGGCCGTTATTTTAGTGTGCTTGTACATCAGTGGAGGCATTTCTATCAGCAAAGCAGCAAATGATCTCATCTCAAGCAGACAGTGCCAGATACAGCCATCACTCAACATGTTGAGAATAGCAAACTAGGCACATGCTCCACTGTGTTCACGTTGATTAATGTGGAGGATAAAAACAGAAAAAATGGAAGTGTGCAACAACACAGGATGGTGGGAGAAATTGGCAGGGTGAGCTTGAGCTGACCATGTGTGTGTGTGCGTGGATGCGGTGTATGCAAGTAGTTCTGCCGAATGTGCTACCTCCTCCAAAGGGAGCCCAGATGACGCGCCTGATGGCTTTGACCCAGTCTTCCATGTCATTCTGGGAGTTTGCCATAAGCAGGAAGGCCTCATGGCTCAGAGCTGATCTGTCCTTCTCTCCTGTACCACCTACCAAGAAAGAGAAAGGGAGGGAAAGAGAGGGAGAGAGAGAGAATTACAGACAGACCGAAACAAGCAAGGGGATAGAGGCTTACACGTGCAAGTTACAACATTTTTAATTCTTCTCATTTCTAAAGTTGAATTTATTTATTTATATACATACTGATTAAACAAATGCCCCTAAACTTTACAACAGCAAGACTTTCCTGACACTTCGAATTAAATAACTAAAATAATTCCATATAGAAATTAGAGAGTTGATCTTTTTAAATGATTATAGTGCAGTTTAAAGTCTTGTAACACTTTATTTTTAGACTACCTACATAGGTAATACATAACACATGTATAAGCACTGAGTAACATACTTATGAAGGAATGTTTAAGTATTTATGGCCATTTGATGGTAAAAGTTACAAGACGACATAAAATGTTCTGTGAAGTAAATGATATTGCGTTGGTGCTTCAAAGGAACCCAAATGAAACAGCTGTTCTATTTATTTTAATTTCCCAGTAATAGAACTATGAATAACAAAAATTAGAACCAAGTAATAGAATCTAGAAGAAAATCTAGGAAGTTTTTTATGTGGTTCTGCATGAGTTAAAGTACAAAACCCATATGTTGATAAAATGTCACATCCTTCGGCTTATGGGATATCTCAATTACTGGCATAAGCTGTTCACAGATATTCAACTACTGCTTTATTCAATAAGTTATTCAATGCTTATGCATGTGTTATGACATCCTTTTGTAGGTAGTCTTCAAATACAGTGTTACCCAAAATTCATACATACTGTTATCTACAAAAAATGGACAAATACAACAAAACATCACTGCTTTCTTTCAGGTAAAAACGCAATATATCATCACAAGAATGCAAACATTAAAAAGGTAACAAGTGAAATTATACTGCTTTCAAACAGCAGTTGAAAGCTTGTAAGCTAGTTAGAGGAACAGATGTTCCAGATATTTCCTTGATGCCCCCAGCCATCGCAAACATGTGTTAAATTACATCAGCAGCACACCTGATTTAATTTAACTAAGCACTGATTAGCCAGGTTAGATATAGCTAGGAAACTGCCACAAGCTGATGTCTGGACACTGCCCAGATAAATAGTTTATTTTTCTATTGTCTATATTAAACATTTTCTGAGTACTGTACAGTTAACAGTAGGAGTCTAAGTTTTGTGCATACTTTTGACCATGTTTATAGAAAACAACAATGTCAGAAACCACATAAGCAAGTCTTTTTGAAATTACTAAGCAACTCAGCTATGTGGAGGGTGTGTTAGGCATGCATTAGCTCAGTGCTTAGTGGTGGATCTCATTACTTCTTAGCTACAATAACCTCAGAGCTTGAGTGGAAAACTAAAGAAATAAACAACAGACATCAAACATGCCCTGGTATTTGGGGTAAGGGGAAAACTATGAAACTGATTTTTCACCAACCTATCATTCTAAGCTTCATTATTTAAGGCTAGTTCAGACCATTTTTTTCTTGTCCTGGAGGGCCAGTGCCCAGCACAGCTTGGGGATTTCCCTGCTGAAACACACCCAATAAACCTGGCAACTAATGGCTAAGTTGAATCAGGTGTGTTTAAGCAGGAAAATCACCAATGTGCTGGACACAGGCCCTCCATGACCAAAACTGAGGGACTCTGCCGCTCCATTAATATGCTTAAATATGAGCATTTGACTTGTACACACAGTCAGAGACAGGAGCCAAAATATTTTGTTGGACTAATGCCATAGAAGAAGTTTCAACTAATGTTTTGTAAATGAGATGTAAATATGAATTGAGATGTGAAATGTGAATTAGAATCATACATCCAGCTAATATCCGTAATATGAGTATATGCTTAAAAATGTGCTAGAATTTGGCTCACTCAATGCAGTGTTGAGCTAGTTGTTGTATATATATATATATATATATATATTTATTTATCTGCTGTTTATCTGTATATAGACTGTATATTCTCCAACATTCCAATATACTGATGATTTGGTAGCACCAATCAGACACTATCATGAATAATGGGCTCATGAAAAACTAAAGCCATTTGTCCAAGCAGCTGAGTCAGGGTTCTGTCAATCAACGGCAAGAACACATCCAGCCCGATTCCCCAAGCCAAGACACTCACATTACTTACACAGCTAAATTATAATTGCTAATAAACAGCCATTACACTAATCAAACGACTCTAAATGTTGCCACAGCTACACCTAATGCATGAAGAATATGCTAAAATGACCCAGATGAACTTTACAATATGGTTGTAATGTGGTTACTGACCACTAGATGGAATCAAAGTTAAAGGAGCATAAGTTGCTAGAATGACATCATCCCTACTCTCAGACATGTACATCAGATAATACCAGATCTTAATGTCTAAAACTGAGATATCTGTGTGATAGCAAAGTCCAATTGGAAGGAAAAGTCCATTGCAGCATAATGGATTTTAATACACCACCGTTTGAGACCCCTCAGCTGCAGAGAGCATAAATGTTAGCATTTAATTTGTTATATTTTATTTATTTTTTTAAGAGCCCCCCAGCTCACACTTCCTTACTGTTCACTGTATTTTCTGGCTAATGCATTATGTGCCTTTAGTACCTATTATAGAACAGCTCCTGCATAATCTGGCTATTGTCAGCTACCAATGGGGCTGTGTGAGATGACACACATACGGTGCATACAGCTCCCTGAGGACGCTGCAGGCTGGCTCTGCTGTGTCCTGCCCTGCCCTGTCTGAGGGGCTGACAAAAGGGGGGTAGACAGAATGGAAGTTGCAGTAACACAGCTTTTTGGCCGTACAGCATACAGTCCTCCTCTTTTTTGTAATGCCAGTAATCAGGAGCCTGAAGGACGACTCAATCTCAAAAATTGTTTGCCTGACATTTGTAGGACATATCTACTACAGTGCATTACAATATATTTAAATGAAGCGGATAAATACATTTGGACACAAAAACAATGGAAAATAGCAAAATGAAAAAATAAAGTATTAACATAGGAAAAAGGCAGTACAGTTAATTCATCTAAGCCTCTTATCCTCCTGGCACGCAGGGGGAGCTGGATCCTATACCAGCATTCACTGGGCGGAGGACAGGAAGCACCCTGGACATGTCGCCAGTCCATCCCAGGGCAGACAAACAGACACACATTCACTCACACATAGGGGCAGTTTCTATCTCCAACTAGCCTGACTGCATTTGTATCTCCAACTAGGCAGAGAACCCCATGGAATCCATTTTCATTTACATTTATGGCATTTAGCAGACACTCTTATCCAGAGCGACTTACAACCGTGCTTAGTGCTTCATCAGAGAACGTTTCCTATCTAGTAGAAGATATGAAGGTTAGGTTACAAGGTTAGAGCTAATACCTAGAAAGAAGAGGGATATATACAGCATCACTGTACTACCTAGCAACCCCAAGCCAGCGTTCATACCTTGATAGAAGAAAGGTTATGGTCAGTGTAAGTGGAAAGACAAAGCATTTCAGTATATACATCTATTAGTACTTACTCACTCAGGTGCTTTATAAAGAGATGGGTCTTTAGAACCGCGAGAGAGTCTGCTGTATCCCACATAGACACAAGGAAAACATGCAAATTCCACAGATAGGACCTTGTTCACCCGGCCTGGAAATCAAACCCAGGCCCTTCTTGCAATGAGGTGACAGCGCTGTGCCCCAGTTCCGCATTTCCAAACATAGGTCTGGTCCTATCTCTCTATCTCCCTGTTCTATGCATACAAGCTAACTAACATTATGAAATACATTTGAAATATATATATTTGTCCATTAACTTTTCTCCGGAATGACTTCTTGACAGCTACACGTCCTTTTAGCATTGAGCTCTCATGTGGACAGAAACACCAGTGGATTTTTTCCACTGATCAGATCTGAGGCAAGAGTAGAGCTTGATTTTCTCCTCGTTCTTAAAGATGAAAGCTTTAAGTTCTGTTTACCTTATGGTGGCAGTTCTGGTTGTCTACCAGGTCTTGCACGGTTGTTAGAAATCCCATTCTCTCCATATCTTCTAATACTTTTCACCTTAGTATTGGAAATTCCTGTTTTTCTTTGCATTCAGTTTCTGGCTTGACCCCATTGTGCAGCAATAACTGCAGTAATGCCAGTAACTGTTGATCAGTCATGCACATCAGCTTTGAGGATTTTTAGCCCATTCCTCCATACAGAACAGCTTCAGCTCTGGGATGTTGGTCTCCTTTCAGTTCCGTCCACAACATTTTGATTGGATTAAGGTCAGGACTTTGACTTGGTCATTCCAAAACATAAACTGTATTCTTCTTCAACCGCTCTTTGGTAGAATGATTTGTGTGCTTAGAGTCAATGTGTTGCTGCATGTTATTAGTTCTCTTGAGATACAGATCAGATGTCATGACATTTTCCTTCAGAATTCACTGGATAAATTATTGTTGGCAAGCCGTCCTGGCCCAGAGGTTACCCTGGGTGCACATCTTGCACTTGGAGTGATCTTTGTTGATCGACCACTCTTCAGGAGGGTAACCGTGGTCTTGAATTCCCTTCTTTTTTACACAATCTGTCTGACTGTGGTTTGGTGGAGTCTAAACTCTTTAGAAATACGTTTATAACCCTTTCCTGTCTGAAGAACAACTCGTTTTCTTTAAATAAAACAGGGCAGCCCCTCACACCTGATTGTCACTGCATTGATTGAAAACACCTGATTCTAATTTCTGTCAACCCTAGCAGTTCATGTACTTTTGCCACTCACTGATACGTAATATTGAAACATTTTCCTCAATAAATAAATAAACAAGTATAATATTTTTAGCTCAATCTATTTATAAATAATTGAGTTCTTTTTATCTAATTTTAGGACATGTGAAAATCTGATTATGTTTTAGGTGATTTTTATGCAGAGTTGACAAACTCTTTGCTGGAAATTAAATAAATGGATGGTCAGTGACTTTGCACAGTGCTGTATTACCAAAACTGCACTTCTTGTTCAAGTGTAACTGATTGGGTAATGCAATGTGTTTAGTGGAGAGTTAATTCTTTAGTTAATTTTTATGCAAATTGGAACAGAGTAAACCTGAGTCATACAGTTTAACAAACATTTACACAGCACAGACAGCAACGCAGTGCATCAGTATAATTAACATCAGAGCAATGCACAGCGGACGGTGATGCATGGTCATGAATGCTGCCCATCTGGGTCAACATTTTCACTGTTCACACAATCGGCTGGCCTCACATGTCTCTGAGGAAGCAGGGAGCAGCCAACCCCCGAGCTTGATCACTCTCCACTCCCACCAGAGAAACGACATGCTGCATATCTGCTCTGAGGACCAGTGTGGAGTTCCCCCTGTTTCACAGAGCTATGTCTGCCTATGAGTACAGCTCAGCCCTGGGCCAAAAGCAGCTAATACCACCAATTTCCCAGCACGCATGCATGAATTGTGCGTCCTCAGTGGACAATGCTTTTACTATGACAGCCAGTATTTTCCCTTGTGAAGGAAGGTCATGGCTGTGGACTGTTTATAAGAGGGAGGCCAAAGCTGTGATGTGGATTTTTAACATTCCGGGGGTGGTGAGCACTAAACAATGTCAAGACTCTTTGCCCATCCATTTAATATATGATGCATTGTTGGGTACAAAACAGATCTGTACATGGAGGTTTGTTCTCTGGATCAGAACCAAATATTTACAGTGTACTCTCCAAGTAGAGAGTAATAGTAGAGATTTTACCACTTGTTTTGCCAAACATTTGCCACTGACACTCGTCTTTTTAATGTACTTGAGTATTATTATCATTATTATTGTCATATGTATTATTATGATTTCAACAGAAATCCTAAAAATCCCAACTGAAAGAAATTAGCTTAGACCAGCATGGAATTCATGCTGGTTAGTGCTGGTTGAGCAGCAAACCATTTTCTGAACATATTGTGAATTTTGTAAGAAAAACGCAGATCACTTAAAAAACACAGAACAACTGCATACCCATACCGAACATTCGTATGAATTTTACACGTGTTTTCTGCTCACTTTGCATGTGACACGTGACTTTCCTGTAAGAAAATGTTTCTTTAAAAAGAGATTACAATTAATTCTTTTTAACTGGTTTCAGTGACGTACAGAATGTGACAATGCTGAAGGCTGAGAGTTCTGGTGGCTGTTTTTAAGTGCCACACCACTAGTGCATTGTGTCTGTGAGTCACCGTATTGTATTGATTATCATGAAAAGTTCTTTCAGCATTGTAATATGATTATATGCCATACAGCCCACCTCTGTTAAAGACTTCTGATAATCTTGTTAAATTCAGGTTCCATATCCTGCACACTAGAGGCACTAGGCAGTATGACAATATTAATCATAATCGCGAAAAATTATATGCTTTTCTGAGTATACTGAGGACATCACTGGTCCCTAAAAACCACCAACTAACTGCATATTTAATTAGAAAGAGCATAATCTGTCCTGTTTAATTGAGTTTAGTGCACCACAGAATACAAATAACTGATTTTTGGCTTTTGACAGTACTTTAATGTTGCCTGCTGCATCTTGTCAGAAAAAAATAAATGTCATGACAAATCATGCATGGTAAAAAAAAACCAAAAAGTTGAAGTATTGTGATATGACATTTTGTCATGTTGCCCCCCTCTACTGCACACCATCACATCCAGTTAAACAAGACCAGCCCTGCACACTGCTCGTGTTGTTGGGATTCAAACTCATGATTTCCCAAGTTCAGCTCCTCTGAACCTCATGTGCACTAAGGTGATATGACACTTAGCCCATGGTTTGATTTGATTCACAATACTGGGTGTACAACTCAGTGTTTCCAAAATATTGAGAACAAAATTTGTATGAATAACTACAATCATATTGTTGCACTACCTACTAATGACACTAGAGCTGGGAGGCAGGAGGAGTGCTGGACTAAGCTGTTGATTTTTGCTGACTGTACACAAATTATAGTGTTCAAACAATGCAGTTGGCTTAGTTATTAACAGACCAATTCTCCACAATACATTGTTTCTACAATGCACACATTGTCACAGTGCCGCATTGTGATATCACAGTGGGATGATGTTAACCCCTTATAAGCTAAGGGTCTGTATTAGGGCCCACATTTCAACTCCTCTTTCACATATATTCACATAAGGAAAAAAAAACTCATTCAGAAAAAACTGATACAGAACCTTTAAAACCTAAAACAGTTCTTTATAGTTCATTTACAAAAACGATTCTTCACAGAACCATCCACTAAAAGATTTATTCAGCAATAGCTGAATTTTGCAGTTCAAATGCCATGATGGACAAAGAAAATGGCACTGCAAATGAACATTTACAGGCAGACTAATTCATTACACCATAATTATGGCATATTCTTACAGTGAAAGACTACATAGTGTGCAACCAGATTCAATCAGCAGCTCCGAGATACCCCCCACCCACCTGCCCCCCTCACACACACCGCACACAGAGGGAGGTAGAGAGAGACCCGAGGGGGAGGGTGTGGCTTGGCCAGTGGTGAGAGTGGACTGGGAGGACATCCAGCACTCTGGGCCTGAGGCTTAAAGATGAAAAGCATTATCTTAGATGCAGCTCACCGCAGACACACAGGCTTTGAAGAGGTGGAAATCTGCCTTTGCCTCCTCACACTCCGGAGGCTTCCACATGATAAATGTGAATCTAGATCAAACCAGTGATTTGAAAGGGAGTGATTTTAATTTCCTCAGGTCTATATCAAACTCCTGCACCCTTTCAGAGAACAAAACAGGCTGAAATTAATCAAAAGGTCTAAGCTGTCCGTAGAGACAGTCTGTGAATACATTCTGCATGAGGGGGGTTGAGTTAATTACAAAGCGGTCTGTTTGAGCTACTGACCTGTCGAAGAGTCACTTTTGTGCATACGATATATGACATTAACACCGTACACTGAAACTGTGTTGGCGCAACCTATTCATGATGATAGGGTGCACAGTGGAATCAAGCAAATTCAAAGCATGACTTTTTATGTGAGTGCAGTCCAGTTGATTAATAGTGGTTTGCGAAGTGAATATGAAACTGTAGAGGGCAGAAGAACTTTGGGTGGGCTGGAATTTCTGGGTGGCTCCTGTTTTGCGTATGAGTTGTGGAGAAAAAGGCATGAGTGGAAGAGGTGGTGGAGAGCAAATATTTTGAGGGCAGAAAGTGAAGCGGGACTTCTCGATTTCCTTGACTTAGCTAAACTTCCTAACTCCCTAATCTCTCACTGACAGAAAAGGACAGACGTTGCCTCTCTATATCTTCTTTTCGTTATCTTGGTGAGCTTTTGCTTCAGGTCCTGACTGTTGAAGGATTTCTCCCTGCAACTCCAGAACCAGGCAGATGGAAGCTACTGTGTGGTCAAAAGTCTCTCTCTCTCTCTCTTTCCTGATACTTACCACTTCCACTCGCTGGCCTTCCCTACCATTAAAGCTTGCTGTGTGGCACAACCTCCAGCTTTCTCCATTTCACACTTGCAGATTTGAGTAATTTACAACCCCAATTCCAAGAAAGTTGGGACAGTATGTGAAATTAGCGATTAGTAAATTTTTTAAATGTAAAGCTTTAAGTTGGAAACTGAACAAAAACACAATATCAAATCTTTTACCTGATGAACATCAATGGTTTGGGTAAATATCCACTCATTTCAAATTTGTTGCCTGCAACATGTTCCGAAAAAGCTGGAACAGGAGCATGTTGAACCACTGTATTGTATCACCTTTCCTTAACAACACTGAAGACCCAATGATCCGGTTTTGAAAAGATACTGTTTTGCTCTGTTATATAAGTCTTCAGCTGTGCAACCACACGGGGCCTTTGTTGACATATTTTAAGGCATTATAAAACATACACTTTTTACTGTGTCACAGTTCTAGCACCTGCACTCTCTACGCAGCCAGGCTGTTGTAACGTGCAGAATGTGGCTTGGTGTTATCTTGCTGAAATAAGCACAGACGTCCCTGAAAAAGACAGACTCTAAACGCCAGTATATACTGCTCCAAGATGTGTTCACTGTTAATGGTGCTTTCACAGATGTGCAAGTTACCCATTAATACCCTCCCCTGCCATGACGGACGCTGGCTTTTGACCTTTAAACAGATAACAATCTCAATGCTCCTTTACTTCTTTGGTCTAGAGAACATAACATACATTATTTACATAAACAGTCTGAAAGGTTCACTCATCAGGCACAAATGCTATATGTTTCCACAGTGCATCAGCCAGTTTCAGATGAACTCTAGTCCAGAGAAGTCATCGTGTTTCCGGACCTGATATATGGCTTCGGCTGTGCATAGCACAGTCTTAACATTTATGGTTTTTGTGGATGCGGCGATGGACGATTTTTACTGACAATGGTTTGTCAAAGTATTCCTGAGCTCATGTGGTGATAATCCATGTTTTTTCAAAACAATGAAGTTGATATGGTAAAACATTACATATCCTGTAAAAAGAGCAAAAGCCTCTGATCACTAGATCAGCTTTATCTTAGAGTCATCTGAACATGTGTTTCAATGGAAGAAATTAAACTAAAAAAAGATCTTTTTGCAGAAATGCCTTATCCTGGACAGTTTCACAAATTTGCTTAAATTTTCATAATGACCTAGAAATAATGCAGAATTTAGATGATTTCTTCTTCATTGTGATAACTTTTATTTCGTTCAAAATGTTCAAGATTCTACAAAATCTGTTGTTTATTTCAAGGTTTAAACAAAATAAAAATCCAGATATTCAGTGTGGTCTTAGCCTTTTGGTCACCACTGTTTATGGAGCTTTTTTTAGTGGTTTTGTAGGCTGTTGCCAATTAACGCTTTTTTATATTTGTTTCCCAATAATCTTCAAATAAAGTTCATACTGTGTTGTAACATGCTATCTTCAAGCAAAATGTTTGGTCTGGATGCAGTTTACAGTCATTAATTTTGTAACCATGATATAGTTTACCAGTTTATTCTGTACTGCTATCATGAAAATAAACAAATGTTTGTTATTAGCTTCTAAGCAGACTAGCAAAAGCCCATAAAAATCAATTAGGTCCCCTGAAATAGGTAATTCTGGTCATTTTGAACCCAGTGGTTTGTTACTTATGGCAAAGTCCATTAACTACTTTATCCTGTCATTAAGTGTTTATATCTAAACATAGAAGGTAATGTATCTTAAATGTTTTGACAAGCAGCCATATGTCCATTCTTGATATGTTCTGTTTTGAAGTTACTAGTGAGCAGTTAAGTTAAGGTAACCAAGTGCCAAAAGTCATTTATATATACACATACATACTGTAACTATTAACAGACATTTTTGTATTTCTATTTTATCAATATTTTAAGAATTTAAGCAACTTAAAATAGCTGGTATCAATTTGATAGATATTTAGTTGCATGTAAATTAAAGGCAATGTAGTCATATACAAAGTAAACAAAAGGAAAACACCATTTTACAAAATGTAGGACCGTTGTTCGATGTTCTTACATTGTACAATAAACCTGATATTTGGGGGCATAGCCATGCCCCCACACACCTATCACCACCACCATGAAATCCGCACTCCAGTTTCCAAAAGAAGGCAGAGTACCACAGCAACACAGCAAGGTAAGATTAGTCCATTGGGTCAAAGTTTTGAGCACACAACCAATCAGATCTGTTCTGCTCAGTGCTGCAATACATTCATGCTTTGTCACTCATGACAGCTGGTATTGAGGTTCACACATCAGACAGCACAGAGACCTTAGCCCAGAAGAGACATACTAAAAAATTCAAAGCCATCAGCGTAAACAAGAACTGACTAAAAGCAGTAGGCCAGCATAAATAAACAGACTGGAAGTTCCCATGTGCATGCCTTCAAGCAAGTCTGGTAAAAAAAAAAAAATCAATCTTACTCAATTTACCCACCTTACCACAAATACAGTCAATCACCTTAGACATGTTTTGGTGTCTGAGAAAGTATATAAGCAAGTCTATATGAAATCACTTAGCAACCCAAGTGCAGTTCTGAAGCAAGTGTACGGTGATTTAGGCATGCATAGTGCTAAGTGGTGGTCATAAGTTTACATGTTAGCTATGCTGGCCTTGCAGCTCCTTCAGACCTTCAAACACCAAACATGTTTTGGCTTATTGACTGCATATGGGGGAAGGCAAAAATTGTGGAAAGCCACACTATCACAGCCCTGATAGCACTTAGAAAGAGGCCGCAGGAAAGAGACGTAACTCTATCTCCCACACAGTTACTTAGTTTACTTTGAATAAGGTTCCTACCCCAGTGCCGAGGCTTCAGGCACTGACTTTACCTTACAGAACACTGATGTTACTTATTTAAAGTGCAATGAACTTACTGACATAAAGTAGCTCAGCATGGCTACATGAAACAATACAAAAAGACTCAGAGGAGAAATTAGGTGTGAAGTCTCTTGTCGGCATGATGTATGGAAGTATGCAACAGTCCAGCCAAAACAGCTAATGTTGCTAACTGTAAATGAACAAGAACAGCCAGCAGTCAGCAAGGTGCATATCACATCATGCTAATTGGTGACTACTAGCTTCCATTCACTGTTAGCCACATTAGCATTTCCTGCCTATTCCTTTAACCCATTTAACTCTAGGCTTTTTACTCGGTTAAGAACTTCTCAAAACGTTTGCAGAATTAAGGTCTTTAGTTGAACAAAGTTATTCAGAATGGTTTGCTGTGAAAGCTCTCTCTTTCATTATTAAGCAACATTGTTTTATGACAGTTTTGCAGTATGATTCTAGCCTTAAATGTATGTTTCAAAAGGAAGAAAATGGAAAGAAAATGAAAAATGGAAAAGAAAATCAGTCTGTACGTTTCTCGACAATGAACCATTTTACATCACAACACTCTGAATGACAATGTTTACATCTCAGTGACTAACTTATGCAGACATTTAGAAAAATCCATAGAATTCCCCTTTGAAGCTCATGCCCCAGTACCTATTATACTCAGATACCACTAAGAATATGAAATGTAATGTATGTAGATATGGGTTGTTTAACGGTTAAAGAGTTTCAGAATTTTGGCTCAAATAGAGTTGCACCGCACAATAATAGACATTCTGAATATCACTGGAATTCTCATCGCTGGTACTGCAACTGCACTGAAAAAGGTAATGCATTACTTGTTCAAATGTGTACCTCCATGTGAATAAAATGTACGCTGACACAATTTTTCTTCTGTCTAATTATTATTGGCAATAATTATGCTGTTGTCAATTATTGTGTCATGTGTGACATGTTTGGCATCTTAAGTTTCCATTTTTCTAGATAGCAGCACGCCATACAATATCAAAACCCACATATGCAAGCCAACTTTGCAGCAGTTTGATGCGCGTGAGGTGGTTCAGGACCGACTGGGAGTCGTAAGCTTCCGCTACTTGTTAGCAACATTAGCTTTGTTACATTAGCCTTGTTACAGTTAATTAAAGTAAATTCAGTGCATTGCTTTTTTATCGGCATGGATGTATGTGCAATGAATGGGAAGGAAAGAGTTAAAGTGGCAGTGCCAGATCAGAGAGCAGCAGAAATGCAGAAACACCTTTCAGCACACTTCATGTCAAATTACAGGGGCACATTCATGCAAGACTGTCTCCCCAACAGCCCTTGTGCTTCTTGCAATGCGTTCCAAAAATACATGTAAAATGGCTCATGCACTGAAGCCGCAGCTTCCTGGATTCTTTTCATGCATTTGCCGCTCCAGATGTTACAGCCTTTACCACCAGCAGCTTATTCCAGAACTACAGGACTTCCAGCGGAATGAACAACTCCAACTCCACCTAACCATAAAGTCTTGCAAATCCCAGCAAAGTGCTGTATTCTCACAATGGAAGATCTGGCTCCTGTACCAGTGCCCTCGTTCCAGGATAAAGGAGTAGGATAGTAGATAGATCCAGGTGGAAATAAAGCTGTGTCCTTACCCTTGGGCTGAGCAGCGTGGTGCTCCTGCAGCCTGCAGCAGCTGAGCCCCATGTCGGAACACGGGCGGCTACACAAATGCCATGCCAGTTCCACCCATGGCCCGCCCGGAAGGTGAATCCTTTACACAGGTATGTGCCAGGGGCACTTGATAGCAGAAGAGAGAGAGAGAAAGAGACAGAGAGAGACAGAGAGGGAGAGAGAGGGAGAGATAGAGACAGAGGCAAAGAAAAAGAGAGTGATGTATAAACAGAAAAAGAAACAGACAGAGAGAGACAGAGAGAGAGGGAGAGAGAAAGAGAGAGTGTGCCAAAGAACCCCAAAGAAGTAGCATTACAGCCAGAAAACCCGAAAAACAAGTCTTTCATTTGCTTCATCCATTCATTCATTCAAAAAAAAGAAGTTGTTTTTTCCTTTTTTTCTTCTTCCTTTTCTTTCTCCCTGCCCCCCTGCTCCAGTAGACACACACACACACAGCCCCTCCAGACTGGGAGTGGAGATTTGGCTTGCCCTCACTCACCCTCATGAGACACGCCACCACCGAGCTCATCTTTGCCAAATACTGCGAACATCCCCCAAACACAAACAGACCCAGCTAATCAATCTGTGTGTGTGTGCGCGCACAACTGTGTGTGTGTTTGTATGGTGCAGAAGAAAACGTGACTTCACATGGGGAGGGGGTAGGTGGTGGGTTAACATTTCCACAAGCCTGACGCACGTATCTCTGCATGTCGCCTGGATCTTTTTCCCCTATTAAACTCCAGTGCTTATTAATTACGCTCTCCCCCTCTTTGAAGACCTTTCTGGAGACCACACTGCGATTGTGTGTTACACAGATGCTTTTACTGCACAGCGCTAGGGGTAAGAGGGGGGCATGTATCTGAGCCCACACTGTACAGTAAAGCACTCGTTAGACAGCAGACATGAGCCTTCTTCGAATGACTTGTCAGCCACAAGCACATGCTCAGTGCGGACCTCCACTGTGCAGCCCCACTCCAGCCACTGCTACTGCCTTTGTGTCAAGAACAGGCATAAATAGAGCCATTGTTCAAGTGTCTGACATCTAGCGCAGGCCAAGTGAAAAGAGACGGACATTTAAACATGAAGTGATAGTGCACTAAAGGGCTAAACAAGGTTGTTTTCCAGCTTTTCAGTACATTACTGCGCTTTTACTGTACTATGTAGGATGTCCAAAGCTATAAAAGCAATAAAGCTGCAAAGGTGCTGTATTAAAGGAATACTCCAACATTTTTCAACCTAATGTCTATACGCTTTATTTACAGTACACACTCGATTACCAATGATGAATTATTTGACACGCTTCCCTGTATTTAATAGAACGACCAAAAACTCAAAACACACAATGTTCTAGCAGCTGCACACTGACATTCAATACAACTGTGCTCTGAGTCAACACGCATTCTGTTCTCTTATAAGTACAGGGAAACAAAAATCATTGTCCATGGTACAACACAGATCCATCAGACAGAGATTAAGCTGAAATAACGGGGACTTTCCTTTAATTTGAAATGATTTAAAGTGGTATATGGTTAATCCAGGCAAAAATGGCCATTAGGTACCAGGTTATTTCTTTTTCAGAAGATATTACTGAGAATATGTGATATAAAATAAAACATTTGCATAAGTAAGAGAAATTTAAGTTCCAAAATGATTAAAAGATACAGAGAAAATGGGACTCCTAACAATCAAGACCTGGTAGACCACCAAAACTGTCCCCATCAGATAAACAGAACTTAAAGTTTCCATCTTTGAGAGAGTATAGAAAATCAGCTCCACTTCGCTTCAGATCTAAAAACACCCAGAGATGTTTCTGTCTCAACACTACTGCCTTAACGTGTTCATAAATAATTTGTAAACTGTATATTATCTTCCCATATATAGTTTGTTTATTGCTTGTATATTGTGTATACCATGTAGACTGTACATTGTAAACGTCTGTATTTATTGTGTATATGTGGAGTAATGTGTATATTGGTACAGTACACGAGAGACTCAAACTGCTGAACCCAAATTCCTTGTGTGTGTCAACATACTTGGCCAATAAACCTGATTTTGATCTGACTCTATCCTTCCACTGTAAGAGCACAACCCAGTGCTAAGCATCTAAAAGGATGTGTAGCTGTGAAGACACTCTTCCTGAGAAAAGGAAATCTGGATCTAGAACACCGAATTTGAACATCTGAGTAAAGCTTTACAGAGTCACTTGTAAGTGGGATTTTTAGGCTTATAAGACGCAGAAAATGCAACCAACTTCTAAGACAGATCTTTGGAGGTGTGGAAAAATATCCCTGAAGGTTTCTTCAGAAAACTGACAGCAAGTCTCCTGAAAAGAATGGACACTGTAATAAAGGCAAAGTGTGGGCACACAAAATTCTAAAAAACACTTTTAGATATAACATATTATATATATATTTGTTTATGATTCTGTGTAATTTTATGGTAAATATATGTTTTCTTGTTTTCTGCCTGACTCTGGCCATTTTGACTGGAAAGTAAACAAATGAAGGGCAGTCTCTGTTTTGCACAGTACTTTAGGTTTTCTATAATATACACTGTAAGAAATCGATCCTCAAGTAAAACTGCAAAAAAGCCAAGTAATGAGAATTTCTCTTCCTCTTGAACTGCAGTCCATCTAAACGTAAAAAGGACTAATACTCATTCTCAAGAACCAGACCCAGGAGACATATTTGCCTAGACTTTCTATTTGCCTTTTACTACATCAAAGCCCTTTATGGGAGGAGAGCACAGACAACAGCTCATCTGGCCTTAGATAATCCGGGATAAAAGACCACCAAGAAGTGCAGGATCCCCCTGAGTGTCCACCTCAAGACACAAGTCCCTGTATGCTATGACACAGCACTTGGCTGCCTTCAGTGCAGTTTTCCAACAAGACAAAACATCCCTAAATAATGCTGAAGCGTAAGACAATAAATTCATGCCATTATGAAGGATTCTCACATTTAACGTAACTGACATTTAACATAACTGCCTGGACGTCCAGCCAGTTACAAAAGCTTGCTTTCACTATCACAGTATGCAATGAGTAAAAAGCAGTCCCGCCAGTCCTGACAGCTAGGTTAAATTATTTGGTTACACTTTGGTGAAGGGCAGTGTTCACAAGGCCACATAAAGGCTGATTCCAACTACTGTCAGCTCAAGGCTGCTATTATCAATTTGAAACTGATATGGATTATGTATTATAAACAATTAAATGTTTATAAATATTTATATATTTACTGGTTGTTATGAAGGACTTGCATAGTTTCATTACAGCCTTATTAAACAGCATATACACAAAGTAAGCATCTAGGTAAGTAAAGTGACCACATGAATATTTCATAACATATTGATCAAGATTGTTGTGTGATTAATAAAGCAGAATTACATAAGATGTTTTGGGTAAAACTGAAAGAAATAGCATTACTGAATCAGTAAACAAAACATGCTAAAACATGGTGTCTATGCACGACTGTGCATCGCCCTGTAAAGCCTGAAATAATCATTTAAAAGTCACAGGTGCCGGATCTGATTTCACGAGTGTAAGAAGATATTACAACAGTCTTTACGCATTAACATTACACATACAAGTCAAAAAGATGGTCCGGCTTGATGTTTAAGTCTGAAATGCAAATTCAACAGTATACTAATGAAGATAAGATGATAATAGTAGGTCATTCATTAATATCCTTAGAAGACACCTTACCCCGTTTTGACTGAGTTCTCTTTGAATACTCTTTCAAGGTCTTCGAAAACATCAAATACAGCCACGCATGGGGGTCCAAAGCAGAACCGACATTACAAAATGATCATTTGCATGTTGCATCCAAATGTTACATATTGTAGCTTGACTTTATAAGACATTATGCACATTAATATGTATAAAGACATCTGCTGAATTATAAATACAATTAAAGGGGAGCGTGAAGTGGTGGTTATGAACTGTAGATAATGAATGTAATGAAGTTATAAATTAAATTTTTTGTTTGTTTCATATAATATGGTGATTAGATTACTTAGACAGTGGTAATCAGATCTTTCAAACCATGTGTATTAGACTGCAGATTAGACTCATTGGAACTGACTGAGCTTACAACAATACTGAACTGATTTTTGTGCAGTTAGGTACATTATGTACATCAAAGCCAACCTGGGGTGTAAATCTTCGATATGAGTGGAAAAAAGGTGAAATTTACTGCCCATTGTTCAGAAATCACATCACTTCATTCTAAGTATGACTCCAAGTAAGCAGTAGCAGCAGCATTTTAGGCCTGCAGGCTGATGGATATAGCACCAGCTTGTGATATTTACTTGGTGTAAATGAAAGAATTCCCTCATCAGCAGGTTACGACAAAAAAGGGGGAGAGCTTAACATCAATCCACATGTTGCTAGGCACAGAAATAAAGTATCCCAATAAACAGGCAAAACACTGCATGTTTTGACTTCCCATGGCAAGAGTCTGTAGACCTGCATGCACAGCAAAGCTACATAAGTGCACTATGACCAGTTCAGACCTGACAAAACGACACAATAATGACAGTATACGGTGTGGTAATATACAGCAAAGTGGCTACAGTTAGACAGCTGTGCGTGTTAAAGGTGATCACAGATAGAAAGGCTGTCACAGACAAAACTGCCTACTTTGCCTACTGCCTACTTTTGTCTGACCGTGAATGAAGACTGTAACATTTAACCTTGACCACCAACATTTCAAAAACATTTATCAGCTTTATCAGGAAACCATTCCCTTCAGAATTATTGACCAAAAAGACAATATACAGATATGTCCTTATTGTTTATGAGCTTGATTTTACACTAAAATCTCAGACAAATCAAATCTTTCAGTGAGTCATAAGCATTCCAGGAAAACAGGCTGTATGACTAAAATGCTTTGGCTCAGGACTGCTTAAATTTCAAAACCACAGTGCTGTAAAAATGCATCTTATAGACTTATTGATTCTAATAATATTCATTAAAGTATGTATTCATTTTCTTGGCCAAAATTAAAATTCCAAAAGTTAAAATCCAAAAAGCAGCTTGGTATATTGGTGTCTGTATTATGCTATTGGTCTATATTGGTGTCTGTATTATGCTATTGGTGTATATTGGTGTCTGTATTATGCTATTGGTGTATATTGGTGTCTGTATTACACTATGACGTAAATATGTTCTGCCACACATTTGTGCATTCTTTTAAAATAAATGTACATTATAACAGATCAAGTAAACTGAATGAAACTGTGGTGAAATTCGATGTTTCCCAAAGCAAGGAATCATATCAAAGAACGGTAAGTGAATCGAAATGTTGTTAGGTCAATGAATCTAATTAGGTTTATTTAAAAAAACGTATTGTTTCTTCATTTATTTCATTTTATACAGTGATCAGACAGCTGCAATCAGATCAAACCATGTGTATTACACCTCAGATTAGATTCATCGCAACCAACTGAGCTTACAACAATCTTAAACTAATTTTCGTGCAGTTAGGTACATTTATTGATTCTAATCATATTCATTAAAGTATGCATTTTCTTGGCCAAAATTAAATTCTCATGATATTTTCAAAGGTTAAAATCCAAATGCAGCTTGGTATATTATGTATTATGCTATTGGAGCATACTGTTGTCTGCATTAAGCTATGATGTAAATAGTTCCTCTGCACATTTGTGCATTCTTTCAAAATAAATGTACGTTATAACAGATCAATTGAACTGAATGAAAGTGTGGCGAAATTTGAGTTTTCACAATGCAATGAATCATATCAAAGTGAATTGAAACGTTTGAGAATTGAAAGGTCAGAGTTTATGCTAAAATAAACCAGTAAGCTCAGGCTACTCGCTATACATCAGACATGTCTTAATTCACTGAAATGAAATTCAGGTTTTGAGACATTTATGGGAACCTTCAGTAGAAAAACAACCAGCTACCATAAATGATTTATACACAGTTGTAATAGATTTGCGTCGTTTTAAAAGCCTCATTAAGTACCTGCTGTGTGAAGCAGATGAGTGCAGAGTTTCCCAGAGGACTTAAACAAAGTGTGTTTTAACAGATGCAACTCCATGGGAAAATACTTTTGTGCACCTGTAGCTGGAGCACATCCAGCTGTAGCTGGATGTTTACTTTGCAGGGTTTTTTCCTTGTTCTGGTGTGTTTGGTGAGCACCAAAACAGTAGATAACACAGCATGTTAAGTCATACACACACAAACTCAATGTGGACATTAAACCTTTTACTTTAATGAATTATTTATTATAATGGAACATATACGACCTGCTTGATGGACCTTTTTTGTGGACTATAACTGTCAGTGATACTAGCAAGAAGCTTTGGATATTGCCACAGCCACAAACGTCCTTCAGACAGCTTCCTGGCTCTTGCCACAAGATAGCATGTGCCCTCCAGTGAACAGCAGCAGTGATGAGGAAGCAGTCTATCATCTGCTACAATATACAGTCTCTTTTTCAGCACGCTGCCCTGAATGTGAGCTTGTTTCCCTCCAAATCCTCCTTGCTTGTATGAAAGGTGACCTGGAGGGCGATCAGTAAGTGTTTCAAACAGTACAGACGGCCGCTAAAGTGCTTCATTTTCACTCACCTGGAACTATCTCAAAAAGGTGCCGTCCAGGCTCGTCTGGATTGGCGGTCAGCTCATTCACTTGGCAGCCATGTAATGGGATACAGCCCTTGAACAAAAAAAGACAAAATACAGCGCGTGTGTGCCAGTTCAAGGGCATGTGTGAATCTACATTGGCGCATACCACTCCCTTCCAAATAGAGTTTTATCTCTTTAATTATTTGTGGAATTAATAGTTATTCTCTAGGGATTATTACAGATTAGTTCTCCATCAAGACATTGTAAATGGAAAATTGATTTTTTGTGGTAATTACGAAATGAGCTACCCCTCAGGCATAACTGACTGATAAAAGGCAGCGTTGAGTGCAGCTCGCCCTGTTATATGCAAGGCTCTATTTTATGCTGTAATCAGCATTGCTGAGTCATGCACAATTAGACTAAACCACTTTCACATTATAAATTATGCACCTCTGGCTCTGTACTCATCCTCAGAATTGAAGCCTTTACATAGCCACCCCAACGGCGATAGAGCTGCGCTGCAGAATATGCTTACTAAACCAAATTGCTCCTTTGCTATACAGTTGCAGCTAAATGAAATTTCAGCAGGTATGCATTGATAAGGCTAAAATACTAATTTATCCATTTAACCGCTGGGCATATTTCTGCAACAGAGATTGGATTTGGTTAGAGGTTAGTGGTGAGTTGGCTCATACAAGAATTACATGCATTTTAGAGGCTCGAAGATGGATGAGGTGGGCACATCAGGTCAGTTTGCAGAGATGGAGACATGCTGTCTCATCCCCTCGGCCCGCAGCATTACTCCTCTGCAGGTCAAAGGTCAGATGCTCTGCATCAGCTAAACACATTGACTTACGATGCTGTCAAGCAGGAGGGCAAGCTGTTACCGAATTAGCTCGCCGGACCAAGAGCGTGTGGCTGCCACGCCAGCACAGAGGTAGAGGGAAACGTGGTAATGGCCCACTCGCACCTAAAAGCACATCATTTACATGCTTCTCAAAAGACATTTGGACTGAGAGGTCAGAGTGAGGGGGCTCACAGCAAGCTGGGATATTTAAATACATGTAATCCAGACATGTCCACACCCTCTATCGATTCAATACATACATAAAATACATAGCGACATGTGAGGAAGAAGAATGCTACAACAGAGGCTATAAAGGACACAGCTGTGTCCTTCACATAAACTCTTCTCATCCATAAGCTATAAACACTGTGTGCAACAATGAGGGAAAACAATATTGGCAACAATGCTGTGTGAGACCACAATTTGGCCTTTTATCAAAGCTAAAGACAGTATGCCAAAATACAGGTAAAGTAAGAAGTCAGCAGACATATTCATATTATTCCAGCCGACAGTCATTATACACTAAATAATCCAAGCAAGAACTTTGGGAATCAACACAAACACTATAAACATACGTTTACAGTGCACTTCATTACCCAGTTGTTTTTTTTGTCATTGGACAAAGTGATCTATGCATATCATTGCTGACCAAGAGTGTACCTTCAATTTAGTTACTTTAGATATATATATATATAAAAATATATATATAAAATAGATATGTAACCCCAATTACATAGACCCATATTTTAGTCACAATAGAACATAGAACACATATCAAATGTTAAAAGTGAGACATTTTACCAAATTGTACTATTAACTCAATTAGAACTTGACAGCAGCAATGTCTTTCAAAACATTTGGGACAGGGTAAACAAAAGGCTGGAAAAGTAAGTGGTACTAATGAAAAACACCTGGAGGACCAATTTGTAATATGACTGGGTATAAAAAGAGCACTTTAGAGAGGTAATGTTTTTTTAGTAGCAAAGATGGGCAGAGGTTCACAAATCTGCAAAAAATAATTTTAGAAACATGTTCCTAAGCGTTGAACTGCAAAGACTTCGGATATTCCACCATCTACAGTACCTAATATTATCAAAAGATTCAGCGAATCTGGAGAAATCCCTGTGTGCAAGGGACAAGGCCAATGGTCAATATCAGATACTTGTGATCTTCAGGCCCTCAGGCAGCACTGCATTAAAAACATAATTCTGTACTGTAAATCTGCATGCGCTCAGGAAACTTCCAGAAATCACTGTCTGTGAACACCATGCTCAAAATGCAAGTTAAAGCTTTATCATGCAAAGAAGAAGCCATATGTCAACACGACTCAGAAACACTACCATTTCTTCTCTGGGCCAAAGCTCATTTAAAATAGACTGAGGCAAAATGGAAAACTGTTCTGTGATCAGATGAATCAAAATCTGTCATTCTTCTTGGAAACCATGCAGACTCAGGAGGAGAGGCACCATCCAGCTTTTTATCAGTGCACAGTTCAAAAGCTTGCATCTCTAATGGCATGGGGTTGCATTAGTGCTTATGGCGTGGGCAGCTTACACATCGGGAAAGGCACTATCAATGCTGAACAGTATACAGAAGTATTACAACAACATATGCTCACATCCAGACAACATCTCTTTCAGGGATGGTCTTGCATATTTCAGCTAAACCACATACTGCATCCATCACAACAGCATGGCTTTGCAGAAGAAGAGTCTTGGTGCTGAACTGGCCTGCCTGAAGTCCAGATCTTTCACCAGTAGAAAACATTTGGCGCATCATGAAATGGAGAATCTGGCAAAGAAGACCCAGGACTGCTGAGCAGCTAGAATCCTACATCAGACAAGAATGGGAAAACATTCCTCCAGCAATTGGTCTCCTTACTTCCCAGACGTTTACAGACTGTTGTTAAAAGAAGATGCGATGCTACACAATGGTAGACATGTCCCTGTCCCAACTTTTTGGAGATGCACTGCAACAATCAAGTTCTAAAGGAGTTAATAATTTTAATGAAATGGTAAAATGTCTCACTTTCAACATCTGATATGTGTTCTATGTTCTGTTGGGAATGAAATATGGGTCTGGGAGACTTACAAATCATCATATTCTGTTTTTATTTACATTTATTTACATTTTACACAGCATCCCAACTTTTTTGGAATTGGGGTTGTGTATATTTATATATGGATTTCTATCTGTAGAGCCACCTCAGGGCACTTTTTAACTCTGTGAAGATACAGAATGTTGTTCATCTTGAAGAAATAGCTTGATATGTCACACACTTACCTTCCCAAAAAGAAAAAAAGAAGAAGTTAAATCCAAGATGGCAGCAATCAAGATGGCCACCATGTTGGTGAACAGGTATCCTGCTTCATCCATAGCTTGTGTCTAAAACTGGATCGCCGTCTGCTGTTTTCATTTTATATGGGTGTTTCATTGCTTTTGAGACACGCTGTATATATAAATTCCATGTTTAAATGTAGCGTGTACTAATAAATCATTCTGATTCTGATGTAATTATTTATAACAGAACGCGTCATATACTTTTGATTTTAGAACGCATAATGTTATCTACCACTCGTCCATCATTTCTCTTGTGTAAAACTGCTCTAGTAAGGGCCTGATTTCATCCAGTAAATAACACAAGCAAAGCTTTTTTTGTAGAAAAATATGTTGCAACATACAAACAGTCTTGGCTTACATCAGTATTACTTCAAACTGGCTACAGCCAGGCATTGATAACTGCACCCCTTAACAGTTACCTGTGGTTTGGTTTCCTCTTCATCTTTGTAAAAGTAGAGCTGGTCAGTGCGCAGCACAAACCAGCGCAGCTGCCAGTTCTTCATGATGCTGCGCTGTTTCTTCAGCCAGCCAGCCTTCACTGCCCTCTCCTGGAGGCCTGGGGAGGACGGCCGGCTTGAGCCCCTCGTCAACTCGCCCATCACCATGCTCTTAGACCTGGCTGCAGATAACACACAGTCAGACATTCAGAAAACTGTGTTTTATAGCATTTTGCAGTCTTAAGTTTATTTTTTCAGCAAACAAGAGAACCTTCAGAGTCATCTGTAATGATTCTGCCTATTTCAGCAGAGTGCAAATAGACTAATCAACATTTTCAGAGGTGGAGTGATAAATTCAGCAGTGCATGTGCTTCTTCCACTACTAGCAAGAGCAAGATTTATTACATCTATTTTATTATTATTTGAGCAGATCTTCAAGCAAAGCAAAAATCAATATAGAAACGCAACACATGGGCTGCCCTATGAATAAGCAAACTCACAGTGAAAGCTATAGGTAGTGGATATAATACAATCATTTGAGAGGCATATTTCATATGTAAGAGGAACAGCAGCAAGCTTGAGGGAGGGGGGAAAAAATCAATCTTCCCTTCCCATCTATTCCATCTCCATCAGCTGGGGGCAGCAGGCTGAGGACATCAGCATTTGAGAGCACTATCAGGTTTCCTTTTTCTCCAGACGTTTATCGCCACGCTCAGAATCTGGGCTTCTTTTCTTATGTCTCTTATTCGCAAAGTCACAATTGCTTTTTGTGGTCTCCGTTCATAATGGCCAATCCATTCCCTGGGTCCATTTGTCTGAAGGAGGACTGCAGACACTGCCAGAATCTCATTAAATCACTGAGGGTAATGGAAGCCTCATCAGGGTTAGTGTAGACCTGTCTGCCCAGGGGGAAACAAAGAGGGAGGTGAGGCGGGGTTGGTTCACTCCTAAAATCACTCACTCCTTAAAACACCAAGCTTCAGGGACAGTCCCAGTGCTGTCTCTCCTCATTAGCAGCAAACGTTAAGGCCAAAACTTGCCTGCCAACCACGTAGTCAGGCAGCTCAAGGATTCACAGGTTGCAATGGAGAAGCTGGATCACATGTTCTTCCATTTATCTTCGTGTCTGCTCATTGCCCGATGAGCTAAAAATAAGAGACGTCTGGCGAGGCCTTTGCATATTTCATTGATGCTCATTTTAGGACATTCATTCATTCTCATCATTTCTATGTCACACCATCTTTAATATGATAATATGAATATTTTAGTTTGAGCATTAATCTAACTAGTAATTTTCGCCCGCAGCCCAACTAAAATAGCCCACCAGAGGGAGTGCTATTACAGAGGAGGGAGAGAGGAAAAAAAAAAAGTTTGGAATAAGGCTCATCATCATTTCATGAGGACACCTTGAGGATGGCATGAGGAACAGCATGATAATGAATACTGCATGGCTCAGGGCTAAGCTCTGCAGTTGTTCTTTCTTCCCAGGAGCCAAGGCATCCTGCCATTCCACATTAGCTCTAAACGGGTTTCGCATTCATTCCGAGTCCACGCTGGTCTTATTGCAGGAGAGTCTAATGCAAAAGCAAATCAAATGCCTTCCGATTCCAGTCAAGGGAATGGCCATGCTGGGAAATGCGCGTGACTCATGCACTTTTTCCAGCAGAGCACTTGAAGAGTGAAGACACTCAAGGTGGTCCCGCATTCACGACGGGTAGTAAATCTCATCTCAGGCATGTACATAAATGTCTATCTGCCTTCTCGAAGCAGCAAATAGTTCATGTCATGATCTGCCGTGCAATAGCCACAGGGAACAATAAAGGTGAGGGTTCACAGACAGATCTGCAATCAAGCCTCAGCATCAGCACACGGGATTGTCTCTATTTGTAATGGCAGTGATCCACTGTTGTTTTACAGGAATCAATAAAGTGGCCTTGGCCTGTATGAAAGATAGTACAGCACAGTATTATAGCTGTTTTAAAGACAAACAAACATATCGTCGCTGTCTAAAGAAAAACAAGTATCTCCAAAATGTTGACTTTACAAGAGAGGGCAAAAACCTCATTTAACTTTAATGTAAGTCAGTGGAACCAGACTTTTTTCCAAGGAATTTTGGGCCATTTCTGTTGTTCTATTAGGCATGAAATTTTCACACAATGTAAACAGCAGGTCATGTGATCAAATGATCCATAAAAGTAAAAGTCGACAAAAATGGAGATACATGTTTTTCTTTGGGCAGCAATTATATACTTAACATGTCCTGCCACAGATGCCACGTTTCCAACACGAATGTGACATTTTCTCTTTAAAAATCACTACACTTTAAAACGAGCTAAAAAAGTGAAACATCTCACCTAAGATGAGCCCCTAAAAGTAGATGTAAAAGCAAGCTCAAACTACTCAGTCACTTTACGACCCCACAGGAAGAACAGCTACACAACACAACAAAACATCACATCCCACAATGTGAGCGAAGGGTATCACAGGGCAGATGTGTTAGAGGATCACATCAGAATTTCTTCAAATACAGTTTAATTCCTTTACATATTAGCTCACTGAGCCACAAATCCTGTTGTCATGATGAGCATAGCTGGCAGATGGCCCCGGGGTCACGCCTCATTAGCAGCACATGACAGCCCTGACATGACACCACTGCATCTCACAACATGTATTCAATAATCAGCGAACAAGTCCCTGTGAACACGCCAACAAAGAAAAAAGTGATGCCCTGATTTAAATGTGCACATGAACACGTTGGAAATAAAAGTGCAAAAATAAAAGTGTGCTGTTGTAATATGCTTTTCATCTGGAAATTACACAGATATAATAATGTATGCATTAGTTTCTTCAGTACAGGACACACCCACATTTTGTCAGCAGGGGAAAAAAGCACTGTGTAACAGCTGATCCTTTTACCGAGTGGGGGAGCTCCAATTGAAATATATCGCTGTAGAACAAATGAGATGTGGCCTGGGCACTCCGCTCAGCATGCTAAAAATGTGCTTGGTGGAGTCTCTGACATGGCAGGTGAAGCCGGAACACTCATCAAAGGTGACATGCTCCATACGCAGGATGACAGAGGCAGAGGGAGGCAGCAAAGTAGTGTGCTTCAGCTCCGTTCGCCTGTATTATGTTCCACAGCAGGCAGCCGATCAATCCACAAATAGCCTTTTACAGCCAGAAAGCATTAGTGCTGAAGCAGACAAGCAACCACGCCTGTAACCTGCAATCAGGAGCAGAACGCTGCATGCACTCTGTCTATGTAGATTAAACCCACTGTGGCCCATAGAATACCATGTACAGTGGTGGTGATATTTAATCCTTTTATTGCTCATCAGCCTTAACTGTTTATCATATTCATGTCCATGCAGCTGTTTGCCGGCCTTTTACTCTCCTAGGGTAAACTTTGACTTTTATCTGTTACGATTAACTGTGTGTTCAAGTGCAATTTATCCAAAAAAAAAAAAAAAAAAAAAAAAAACCCAGACAATCTTTTGTACAAAGTTTGTGTCAGAAGAACTGGCATAAAAAGACTATAGTCATATGGTTTGGTGCTCATATAAACATATTAATAAGGGCAATTTCTTTGCTCTCTGTCATAAGTAGTTTGTTCTAACCAGGATTTTTAATTCATAACTTGCATGCACATTCAGCTCATCTCTACCTCCTCAGTGAAGCAAATGAAAGATGTGACACGCTGGACATCATTCGTGCCACTACCCGTACTAATCATGCTGAAAAAAAGGTTACTAAGCAACAGCACGGTACTGCCCAGTCTGACCCATGCAGGACCATCTGGCATATCTGTTCTGATTTAGGGGATGAAAGCAGCGATCTCAGCAGAAGCGGTGCAGGAGGAGTGCTGTGAGAGAGTACAGAGGCTGCTGCTGAGGATGGGAGTGGATGGAGAAAAGCAGAGTGTGTGTGTGTGTGTGAGAGAGAGAGAGAGAGGCTATGCAGTGCTTACCTCTCCTCGTCTGTCTAATCTTGGGGCTCAGCATAGTGCTCATCGCTGGACAGCACTCCTGTCCATCCACATGTTTGGATCTCCACTAGACTCTCGTCCACTGCCTCGCCCTGTTGCACCTTATCTTTCAGCTCTGGGCAGCATCCCTCACTCACTCCCTCCCTCCCTCTCTCTCCCTCTCTTTACTGTCTCTGTCTCCCCCCACCCTCTCTCTCTCTCTCTCTCTCTCTCTCTCTCTCTCTGTCTCTCCCTCCCTCACTCATGTCCCACTGGCCCACTGCTCTGAGGCGCACGCTTTCCGAGCCACGCCCACTTTCATTATGCAGAGGCAGCTGGAGGAAAGGGACCTCATGAACACACATACATGCTCAGATCCACCCTTACCCATGATGCATTATTTATCCCCCCCACCACCCAAATGAATTCCACTCTGGCCCAGCCATTAAAGGCCTGGATGATTACTGTCAATAATTCAGTGGAGCAGAAACAGAAGGGTCTCTGCCATTTTCCTCTCTCCTTCCTTCCTCTTAATTGGCTCTGTGGTCTATGTTTGCTGGTGTATGTGTCTGCTGAGCTGGGTGTGGGTGTGTGTCCATGTGCACATCCTTTGAACTTCCCTCTTTCTCTCACTCCCTTTTTCGTTCAGCTTGTAACCTGAGTAAATCAGGGTGTCCAAGATAAAATGTCACTTGCTAAAACTTATTTTAGCAATATATACAATATATATATATATTTACGCAAAAATATCATCTCACAATACTTCAAGACATTTTCACAATATCTATCATGATACTTTGAAACACAGACACGATGCACGAGTACTGCCACATTAAAAACCTGCCATCAGAAACTGATTTTTATTCTACAGGTCACGTAAACAGCACTACAAGCAAATGACCAGGACTAACTATGCTCTCCTTTTAATGAAACATGCACTCGATAAGTTGTTGTTTAAGGACAGCCGATATTTACAATGCTATATATTGCAATTAAAATATGATCATGTTGCTCACCTCTAATGTTTATGTATAAATTATTGAGCTTGTGAGCTTAAAAGCCAAAATCTCTAATAAGAGTTTGGTGATCAAATCCATCTTACTCACACATGCTTTCTGCATATGAAGGGTTTCATTCCAAAGCTCATGATAAATCACTTTCAAACCCTTTCCCCCATACATTTATCCATACAAGAAATATCAATGCTATTTTATGATTAATAGCACCTTAATAAGGACACATTTTCCATTATACATCAGCTACTATTCTCTTTAAAAACTATATACATCTGAAATGGATATACAGCATTTTTTAATCTATATCTTCATATTAAACATGTTACAGTTTTTTACAGTTACTAAGAAGCATTTTTTCAGTGCCAAGTCCACCTTTTCAAAACACAAATCTCTCTGCAGACTAACACAGTTAGCACTTACTAGTTTATTTCATGCCCAAATGCTGTACAGCAACCAAAACACTGCAAATTGAAATGAACTTTTTCCATCACACTGGTGTTCTTACAGCTGGAATAGTTTGTCAGTCAAAGCCCAGTCGCCACACAAACACTAACGGCTAACTTCTGTGTAAATCTAAAAACAACATAAAGAAATATTTGTTCTACAGTTTTGTATCATACTGTAATTAGTTTAAAGGTGCCATAGATTGTAAAGCTGTATTTATATTGACATAGTTGAAGAAAGTTCAGTACATAGAACTGACATACTGTGAACCTCAAACACTGTTGTCTCCTCCGTTTGCAAATCCTTATGAAAATCCTGCATTTGCATAAGACGCTGATGAAACAGGCTGACTTCAAAATCCTAAACTCTTATATACATAACCCATTAATATTTCCCTCCCCCCTAAAATTTACATACACCAGCTCATGTTCTAGCCCAATGAAACCCCGACAACGGAGCAACAGCAACGGAAACGGTAGACCACGTGGAGAAATGTATCATTCATTTCTCATACCCTTCCCAGGGAACCGAACCAGTCAATGAGTATGACTGATGGATAACTTTAAATGAGGCTGAAGTTGATTTTCTATTTGCCAGCTTCTTGATCAAATGTTTTGTTCCACCCTAAATGCTACAGCTTGTACCGCGTCAGAATGTACCTGCAGCATCGTTTAAGGTGGAACAAAAAATCTGGAAAATAGAAAACTTCAGCGCCCACGTCATTAACAAGATCCTGGACTTTAATTTCAAATTGTTGATTTGCTCTGCGTATTTCACTCGGATACATACGGAGCAGCTTCGCTCAGCACTAAGAAGACTGAAGAAAGGAGCAGTTCCAGCTTCATTAGCATCACAACCCCAATAGCAACCTGTAAGTAACAGCCATGCTGTGTGATTTTGTCCACTTTTTCTTCTTTCATCCCCAATTTTGCTAAAGGCTAAAACTGAGTGAGAAATGAATGATACATATTGGAAACTGTGGTCACCGAATGCATACTGCATTCAAGTAAGGCAAACTGTTCATAGTTTGATCCAAACGGGATGTTGTTGTGCTATTTGCATGAAGAGTTTTGAAAAAAAGAGAAGTGAAAATGCTTGTTAGCGAAAAAAAAACCCCAGCAATGACATCATTAATTATAACCGAGAGAGAGTTCATCTGAATCTGACTTGAACCATAAGATCTACTGTTTTGCTGTGATCAAGCAGCCAGGAGTAAAAGTCATTGGACTCTATGATGCAAGCCAAAAGCAGTGCAGTGTACCAGTTTCTGACTAACGGAGAATACTGGACGTACATTGCCTTTTTAAGGAATGCATTCAGACATATATTACATAATGTAAACTGGCTTAATGTGATTACAATCATGTGTCATACATTCACATTACTCATCAGAGTAGATTATAGTGTCCTGACAGACAGTTGCTGATTTAGAGACAGAAAATAGTCAGACATTGAGCTACAGTCCTACAATATGGAGAAAAAATGGTGTTTACCTAGAGGCCTCCTTTGTTTCTCTGGTCGCCGAAACTTTAAACTGCTCATAACTGGGACAGGTCCATCTTCATGTTCATTCAGCTCACTTTGAATGTGCTACCTAGTGTCTCTGCGTAGGCATGGGGAGAAATCCCAGCTGAGTAGAGTAATCTCTCTGCCTCTGCCCAGGAAAACAGAATAAGAAGCATTGAGTGAATCGGATTACAATGTAGGAAAACAATTAGATAAAGTTCCAACATACAAAAGAATGTGAACATGTCACCAAAACGCAACAAGAGTGGCAGTGAGAAGCAGATTCCAAAGTCATGAGCCAGATAAACACAAAGGTCATAATGCCACCATGTGCTTAACCTCCATGGTACCTACCATACCAAATCAGATACGAAGAACTACGTCCTGATATACGAGATTCCAGCAGCAGTAGTGGAAAAGCTTCTGAGAGCTGACAACAGTGAAATATAAGAATGTGACGTCCACCACATGAGGACATCAGGAAGTGATGACTGGCAACAGAGAAGTGAAAATGACTTGGTTTTAAAGTTGAAGTTTCCCCTGCTTATCATTCATTTGGTGGATTTACAACACAGGGTGGTCTGTACCATACCAGATGAACACAGGACTGCATAAAAAGGTGACCACAAACATGCACTTACACATACACTTCATGTTTCAAGTGAATTTTTAAAAAACCAAAAGTCATAACCACCCAGAGATTTATGCATACACACAGAAGGCCTGAAGGGCCATGATTTCACATACACCTAACGGCCACTTCACTACTTACACATCCTTGTATCTACTCTCATTGCCCATTTTATATCAGCTCAATTTACCAGGTAAACACACTCTGTAGTTCTACACTTACAGACTGTAGTCCATATGATTCTCTACAGACTTTGAAAATCCACTTTCACTTTAGTGGTCAGAACCCCCACAGGACCACCACACAGCAGGGGTTATTTGGGTGGTGGATCATTCTCAGCACTGCAGTGACACTGATGTGGTAGTGGCGTGTTAGTGTTGTGCTGGTGTGCGTGGATCAGAGACAGCAGTGATGCTGGTGTTTTTAAACACCTCAGTGTCACTGCTGGACTGAGAATAGTCCACCAACCTATCCAGCCAACGGTGTCCTGTGACCACTGATGAAAGACTAGAGGATGACCAACACAAACTGTGCAGCAGCAGATGAGCTATCGTCTCTGACTTTACATCTACAAGGTGGACCAGCGAGGTAGGAATATCTAATAGAGTGGACAGTGAGTGAACGCAGTGTTTAAAAACTCCAGCAGCACTGCCTTGTCTGATCCACTCACACCAGCACAACACACACTAACACACCACCACCACATCAGTGGCCCTGCAGTGCTGAGAATGATCCACCAGCCACATAATATCTGCTCTGTGGTGGTTCTGTGGGTGTCCAGACCTTTAAAGAACAAAGTGAAAGGGGATTAACAAAGTATACAGAGAAACAGATGAACTACAGTTTGTAATTGTAGAACTATAAAGTGCACCAGTACGGTAAACGTAGATACAAGGAGCTGTACTTAATGAAGTAGCTTGTGGGTGTTTTTCTGCAACAACAATTTAATTTTCTTTGTTTTCTTGAGATTTTGCATTATTTATCCAGTTATCTCTCCATTTTCATTACATGGTCTTTCCCTAAGGACTATTTTCTTGAGATCTTGAGAAATTAAAATGGATTTTTCTATTTTCCTTTTTTATTATTGTCATAAACAGACTACGGCAAAGTGAAGAGCCACTGCCGACCATGGTCAGAGCTTAAATATGACGTCTTCACATCTCAGGACTGTGGTTTGTTCAGCGAGATGTTATTATCACAACATAGCAAAGGTTGTCTTCCCAAGATAATAGGATAGTTATATATATAGTTATATATATAAATAAGTTGGCATTTTGAAAAAATAAACTAATCACAGGAAACAAAAAATGTGGCAAATTTACAAACATCAGAATCAGTATACCAAAACACAAAGTCAATGGAATTCCCATAACTTTCAAAAATGATAGAACTATATAATTTTAATACGCTCTCTGGCAGTAAGGCTGCAGTCGCTGTTCTCGAGAACACAGGCAGACATACAATCTGCAGCCTAATTTTATAACCCTACTGAAGAGCAAATGAACTTATCACAGGCAATTAAGCTGAATTATCATTTCATCCACTAATGGACCGGTGCGACTGAACATGCCAGACGCGCATGAGATGCAGTGTGTCAAATAACGACAGATGTTATGACTCCAGAGTAGTGATTCACTGCTAGAACGATAGGAGGATAGATTTCTTACAGTCACAGGGTAACGCCTCCTCAAACATGATCTTTAACCACATCAGTTTTCATTTCATTATTGCTGTGAGCACAACGTGGTCAATATAGGGGTCAAAATGGGTATTCAGTTTTTAATCCTGGCCGTTCGAAAGCAAAACCTTCAGTCTAAAATGTACCTGCCACATATAAATCATATGATCAGTTACCACAGACCACTTCCTTATTATTTAATAATAACCCATGAGAGGCCATGCATTACTGTGATCAAGGGATGTTATAAAATTATTATTACATAGTGGTTTATTACTTTCACATAATAAAAATAACATAAAATATGATTCTAATAGTTCTAATTAAAAATAATCAGAGTAAACAACTCTTCCACCATGAAATGCACTTCATTTTGAGTATGGTTTTGCTGCCAAACGTCAAAGTGGGACAAGAACTCTCATCTGCACGTCATTTCATTAAATTTTGGATTTTTTCATTGTATAAAAATATCATAAGATGTTTAATGCAGGAACATGCACCTTCTAAGTAGTTTGTGCTCATCAAATTAACACTGTAACTATAATGCAATTTCTACTATCATCTCCTGTATTGTGTTAGCATCAAGGTAATGGTGCCACCTATTTGTTTTGCCACATCAGATTTATTATTTAACATATTAAAGGTAAAACTATGTACAAATTTGAACTTGGAAAAAGTCTCAAAAGTCAAACACCTACCGGCTAAGGCAGGATTAGGCAGCGGCTAAAACAGAATTTGCAGTTGAGGTGGATAAAGTGTGCAAGTATTTTAAGAAAACTTGTCAACTTAAAACACACTTAAAGGCATTTTAGCTTTCAGTGTAAGAGTGTTTTAGGTCAACAGGTTTTCTGTTCCTTTGCCACATACATCAAAATTAATGTCCATGGTAACAGACCATATGCTGCAGATGCAGCATGTACACATTAGGCTGAAATGTTACAGTGTTCCTTCAAACCCCCTAATATGTACACTCTGAGATAAGCAGCTAAATTGCATTTCCTCTAAAAGCTGCAGTGACAGACAGAGAGGGAGGGAGGGACGGGGGTGAGGGCTTGCATCAGTGACTAGACCCATATTAGAGTAGTAATGAAATGCAATTACCCATCGCCATCATTCTCAGGCCTGCAGATTCATGTTCTTTTACTGATTGGCTTTAGAACAACAAAATCAATGGGAAATTAGTATCAGACCAAGCGCAGGCTATGTAGATGATTAATGGTGAAATTGTAGCTTAAAAGCATGGTTAGTCCTCCAGCACAGAGCCCCTCGATGGTTCTAATGTAATCAGACTGCTCTTCATTGCTCACAGCATGCCCAGCCTATATTCCTTCTCAAGTGAAAAGACATATTACGTTTGACGGGCAGCTAAATCTGATATGCTGGCTATTTACTGGTACATGCTACGTAATGCTACATAATATAATCCTACATAACGGCCTCCATGCTGCTAAAGCCTTTTTATTAGGAATAAGGATTAAAATATACTGACTTATTGATGGTAATATTCCAGTTATAATAGTCACTGACATTTAGAACTTACCACTCCAAAAACATCAGTGTATTAAATATGTTTAGATGGCCATTTTACTTCAATGTTTAATTCAAACCACAAAACCACAAAATACAATTCATAAATAGTAGTGCAACAGTTTCCACCTCTTTATTGAAAACACTGAAACGCTATCTGTGTGTAAACAGTCTTAATACAACTGAAGTTCACAGTAGAAGTTGAATAATACTATTTAGACACGAGAAGATAACTAGTAAACTGTGATAGCCTACTAAAGAAGTGCACAGATAAAAAAAAATGCATTTTATGCAGCATAACTAAAAATAATACCCTGATTTAAGACATTGCAGACTGCAACAACTGACCAAACCTTAGGGTCATTTTGCATCAGTCAAGAGTTCATTCCTCAAGAGAAGTCTTACAGTGGAAGAAATGTCTAAGACTAAAACGGATTCTATTCATTCTAAACGTCAAGGGAGTTGAGCTGTGGATTCCTAAAGCTCTTCCCTTCAACCAGAAAAGACAGAACTGTGGCCAAGCGCTCGCCCCAAGCAGGCTTATGGTTAGAGCGCCTGAAGTAGGTGGTAGTTCCAGTGGAAATGGCATCAAGCTGCCCAGACAGCAGCCAGGCCTGCCAGAGGAGAGTGAGGAGGTTGAGCACAAGCAGCAGGAGCACCCACGCCTCCCTCCCTGTTAATGATCTCCAACTCCAGTGCTCCTCCATGACCAGCTTCCAGTAGAGGTAATAGCCAGCAGTGCCCGTGAAGATGAGATGGGCAAAAATCATGGCCAGGATAAACAGCACAAACACCCGGTGGTTGTCTCGTCCAACACAGTGGTTGAGGAAAAGGCAGTGGTGGTCATATTCCATCACACAAAAGTCACACAGGCGACAGTGCTTGCTGTTGTCCACTTGGAATAGCTACAATAATACAATAAGAAAGCAAATAATGTTTTGAATGGCTTTATGGCTTCCGTATTTCAATATGGCAGGAAAAATAATTTAGAAAGATAAAGGCACTATCCTAATTTTGCTTACGTGTTTAATAACTGACTGAAATTGTGTCGTTAAATTCCAGTTTTAGTGTGCATTGTTACTTTTACATGATCAACTTAATTAAAAAGGGGTTTTTTTTTAAAATGTTTCTACTGCTTAGTAGTTTTAAAAGAATAATATTAGATTTGAAGATTTCAGCATTTGTAAAAGAAAAGAAAAAGGACATGGTGCCATGTCTACTGAGAACTGGAGCAAAATCAGCTTCATTACAAACAGAATTACAGCAAAACATATCAATCATTACCTGCACACACCAACCATTAAAAGAATCGGGTGCCAGGTGAAGAGTTTGCTTACTTCACAGTAAATGCAGAAGCGATTAGGATTCTGATTTGCCTCCACCAGGTCGGCTATGCTGGTGAACCTGGGGTCCGAATCAGCTGGCCGGAGTCTGCCTGGATCTTGTCTTAGGACCTTCCAGAAGAGCCCAAGAAGGATGCCAAAATGGATCAATGAAATGTGTAGGAGAGTGTGAGCTGGCCAAATACGTGGTTGGTTAAGGAAAACCTGTAATTTTATTTCTTTACAATCAAAAACTATTGAGCAAGCAATATTAGTTGTTGTAAGCAAAAGGATATTAGGCAGAATTTTATAGTAAAAGCAGACCAAGGAATGAATTATGCCTGCAGTCAGTGTTCCAAGATAAATGGGATTTGGTAACCTAGAAGTAAAAAAAAATAATAATATAAATAAATACATAAATAAATAAAGAGAGAAATAAAAAGGACACATTTGAAGTTCACATATAGATACCAATGTTTCAAAAGTTTTGAGTTTTGGTTTTATTGATTTATTTAGTTTCTTAGCTTTGGTTTTTAGTTAGTTTTGTTAGTTAGTTTGCTTTAGTTTGGTTTTTATTTTCTGAAGTTGGGTTACTGCACATAATATTTAAATAGCATATTTAATTGAAAATTGTGCATTTCATAATGTAGCAAATGTTTCCAAAAGTGACAGGTTTGGCCTGCAGGCAGGCCAGTTTAGCACCCAGACTTTTTTACTATGCTGTCATGCTGTTGTAATATGTGCAGCATTTGGTTTAATACCGTTTTGGTGAAATAAGTCCTTCCCTAAAAAGACGTTGCCTGGATGGCAGCATAAGTTGCTCCTCAACCCATTTAAATTGTTTAGCACTAATAGAGCCTTCACAGATGTGCAAGTCAACCATGCCATGCCAATTTCCATCTGACCACAGGACACTCTTCCACTTCACCTCAGCCCATCCTAAATTAACTCGGGCCCAGAGAAGGTGGGTGGTTTCTCCTATGCATGCTAGAATTTGAATTTGCATTTGTGGATGCAGTGATGAACTGTGCTCACAGACAATGAATATCTCAAGTGTTCCTGAGGCCATGCTTAGCTGTGAGATATTCCAGCAGGTTTTTTTTTCTTTTCAAAATGTAATATGTTGTCTTTTGTACTATATTCACTTATATATTCAGCTTAAATGATTTGCACATCATTGCTCTCTTTTTATATTTACACTTTAAAAAGCGTCTCAACTTCTGTTTTTTGGAAATAGGACTGTAATTTTTATTACTCTGACGAATAATGAGACAATAGGTATTTGATTAGGCTAGAAAAAAAATGTTAACAGCAAACTAAGCTTCACTCGATCCTTCCATAGAGGAAAGATTTTAAGTTTAAAATATTATGTTGCTGAGATATTTGCTGAGAAGTTAGCATGTTAACCAGCTACCCCGACCCCATCCTGTCTAATAATACCATTTGTACGTCAAGAGTGAGTTATTGTAGGATCAAGTCGAATCACTGCCCTGCTACTTCTATCCTCTTATCAATCATGTTGAAGGTGCTGCTTCCAGTTAGATCTTTTAAGAACAGGTGGCCAATAAACAGTAAATGCAACAATTGATGCAAGCTCTTGAAAGTCTTAAGGCGCAACCATTTTAAGACGCAACCATGTTCAGCAGCAAACACAAGAAGTGATATTGGATCTCCAATATTGGAAAACCTATTGGATCTCCAAAGGAATGCTAAATTATTGTGACGGAATGTAATGTCACTGCCTTTTTGAACCACAGCCTTTTCTTGGTTCTGTTAGTTTTGCTGTGGAACTTATAGTTTTGATCAAAATTGTTGTACTTCTGAAAAGTGTCATTTTTATTTTGGTTAGCATGCACATTTTTTGTTTCAGTAATTTTGTTAACTGTAATTTAGTTCACCGTAATATTGAGGAATATACACATACACATAACCAAAAAAAAATAATATATATATATATGTACTACTCCATGAGATAACAACACAGTGTGCTAACCTCTGATAGCTGCTCATTCTGTGGTATTGGGACAAGATGATTTTTGCCAACCAAGGAAAGAGTAGCCCACAAAATATTCCTCCATATTCTCCTAATGCTGCAGCTATGAGGAGCACAGCTGCTCCGCTGAGACTGGGCAACAGAAGTGTCCAGTAGTACACCACTGCATTGGAGATAAGAACACAAGATTCAAAACCAAGAAACAAGAGCAGGCATATATCCCATCTGCTCAGAACACATTTGTGGATGTGCATAGTTACCATATGATTCTCTGGGTTTCTGATCCTTTGGTTTATTGATGAACTGGGTCAACATTTTGGTGAGCTGCTGATGTCTGGTAAGAAAACACAGAATGTCAAATATGAAAGTCTAATGACAGAACAAGAGGAAATGGACAAATATGCAAATCAACCTGATAACATGTCTTTCGATGTGGTTCTAGGAAGAGTGGCTGAGAACAAAAAAAGCAGCGATCAACGGACCTAAAAGTAGTTCCGCGATTACTGAGGTCTAGAGGTGTGAGGCCAGTGTGGTTTTTCATGTGTAAAATGTGGAATCCCGCACTCTGCAGTAGCAGCCAGCACACCTCAATTATGCCTTTCTCTGCAGCCACATGCAGTGCTGTCGCCCCCTGCTGGTCTACTGCATCTGCTGCACATCTCTGGAGATAGAGAAAAAAAAACATAGTCATACATGTATTTTACAAATCACAAATAGCAGATTTTATAAAAACAGATTATACAAAAGAAAAAACAGATCACATAACTATACTCACACAGTAACTGAGATTTCTAACCATGGTACTTCATAAACACAAAAGTGTTACAGTATAATGATCATATGCTTACAAAGGCAAGGTTAGGATGGTATTGTGGCAAAGCCAATTACAATGAAGACACTGCACTCACTCACTACTGTGAGCCACCTGAAGCATTAAAAAAACAATAATTAAAAAGTTATATATATATTTTACCATGTTCTTTAATAGTCAAGACACCCACATGACCACCACAGAACATGAATTGGGTAGGTGATGGATCATTCTCAACACTGCAGTGACACTGACGTGCTGGTGGGAGTGGATCAGACACAGCAGTGCTGCTGGAGTTTATAAACACTGTGTCCACTCACTGTCCACTCTATTCACTCACACAGTTGGTGTTGGTCATCCTCTAGTCCTTCATCAGTGGTCACAGGACGCTGCCCACAGGATGCTGTTGGCTGGATAGTTGTGGGTGGTGTACTATTCTCAGCCCGGCAGTGACACTGAGGTATTTAAACACTCCAGCAGCACTGCTGTGTCTGATCCACTCACACCAGCAAAACACACACCAATACACCACCACCACCATGTCAGTGTCACCGCAGTGCTGACAATGATCCATCACCCACATAATACCTGCCCTGTGGTGATCCTGACCATTGAAAAAATGTGATGGTGGCTAAGATGCACCTATGTGGTAAATGGAGCTGATAAAATGGATAAAGATTGTGATAAAGAAAATTGATAAAGATCGGTGCATACTGTATATTAAGGATATGCTTTGAATCATATCATTGATTATTGTGTATGTATACATCTGAGCTTTTTTGTTTCGATTTCTGAGTGCAAATTGTGTGTAAAATTTTAAGAAATACGGGGATAAATTGTCAGAATATTTGTTTTCTTAATTCATGTGTATATTTAGACTTTCAATTCTGATTCTTAAAAGCAGAATACGAGGACAATATAGTTTTTATTTGATACCTCAAGGTGTGCAATAGGATGTAGCATGTGCTGCAAGTGAAAAAGCTCACATTGTTGCGTAGAAGGTACCGGACAACATCAGTATTCCCTGTGGAAGCTGCCATGTGCAGAGGAGTAATCCGGAAGTTATCACCATCTGAGAATCGGAACATGGTAGTCTCCCAGAGGTACTGCATGGCAACACTGACCATCAGATAACAAGAAAGAGGAAGATCAGTCTTATACAATGTGTGGTGAGTGTTTACTTCCAGTCCTAAAAAGCAACAACACTGCACATTTCTCCTGAAGTGCATGTGACCAAGACTACAGTATATGTCATGCAATATTTATACTGCCACAGAAAACTCAAGAACATGACCTTTAAAACATCTCCGTAGATACACTACTCGAATGTTATCTTGGACTTTAGCCGATATCCTAACTTTTAAGAGCTACAGTATTAATGAGCTTCTAACTGGGAGAAACCATCCCTGAAACCAGCATATAATAAAAGAAAAAAGCCAGTGTAAAATAAAAGCACAGCTTATGCATCTGCACATTAAACAGAGTATTCGTTACTCACATGCTTCCCCCACTAACTGCATGATGAAGTGATGTTTTCCCCTGATGATCCACAATGCGTAAATCTGCACCACACTGCATCATTTTATGCATGATACTGATGTTGCCATGTCTGTTACAGAAAAGTCACAAACAGATGTTAAGTCATTCAAGCAGACTTGTTTTATGCTGTACCCTGCGGCAGCTGCCTGCTAGACAACTTTAGCACAGTTCTGCCACAGGGACGGTCAAACGAATAAGAAAAGGACATCTGTCAAGAAGGTTTACTGTACCGGCAGGCAAAGTGAAAAGGGGTTTGGCCTGCATCACAAGGTATGTTAGGATCAGCTCCGCTGCTTAAGAGGAGTTCAGCTATTGGCCGGTTTCCATGCAGGGCAGCAAAATGAAGGGCAGTAAAACCACCCCAACCTGAGAAAAGAGCAAAGACAGAATGTATAGGTCTCATTTATCAGAACTTATACACTGATCAGCCATAACATCAAAACCACCTGCTTGTTTCTGCACTTATTGTACATCTTGTACTGTTCTTTAATGGTCAGGACCACCACAGACCAGGTATTATGTGAGTGGTGGATCATTCTCAGCACTGCAGGGACACTGATGTGGTGGCCTGTTGTGTTAGTATGAGGGGATCAGACACAGCAGTGCTGCTGGAGTTGAGAATAGTCCACCAACCAAAACTATCTAGCCACCATGTCCTGTGAGCAGCATCCTGGTGAAGTGGTTTATGCCAAACATAGGAATAAAAAAATGCTTGTGGTAGAATGCTGCTTAAAAGCTCCCTGAAAAAAGTACTCAACATCCCTTTACTCTAAATACACAAGATAAGACATGTTTGTTGATGTTCACATGAGCTATGTATGTAACTGAAAAGTAATTAAATGTAACTGAAAAGTAATTAAAGTCTCTTAAAGATTTTTTCCTCCTGTTACTTTAGCCTTGTAGCTCGAACGCAAAGCTGAAAAAGCAAACTTCAGACACAAAACATGTCCTGACTGATCAACTATGCTTGGGGTATGGAGGAGCTAACCTGTGAACATTTCTTTTCTGGTGATCCAGTCCTTTAAATGATAGCCAATTGAGAATTGCTACTCTGTCCTTACATATCTGAACCTCTTTGAACCATACTATAAGAGATCTGCACCAACTAGGACTAATAACATGATAACTTGTGGTCCATTTTGTATTAATAAGGAACGGAAATACTGGGAAACTGTGAAAGCCAACAAAGTACGGCACAGCTTGGCCTTAATCGTTAGGAGTCCATGAATAGTTAATAACGAAAACGATAGCTGGGTGAAACAATGGAAAAACAACAACATCGATAGTCAGCTCTACTTGGCAGCTCCGTACCATCAGGAACATGAGAGTTTTATCTGTGAACACGGTTGGATCTTATTTGGTCTGCAGCTCATCAGTGAGATGAGTCACTTATTTCACACAGCACAAACTTACCTTTCTGTTTTAGGACTGTGTGGTCGTGCTGAATTAGCTGAGTGACCTGTTCGCTGTGTCCTCTCTGAACAGCCTCAAATATCCCATTTCCTCCAGGAACTGCGTTCAAAGACATCGTGGAGCATCACCACCGCGCCTGCAGCGAGTTCAGTTGTAATATAACATGGAGATTTCCGTTAAAAAGATCTAATTTCATTCTTTTAGCTTAACTTTAGTTGAATGCAGCCGACTGTTTAGCCAAGCAAAACCGGAACATGACAGAAACAAGCGACGCTGCTGCGAAATAACTGCATAGAACTGATTTGATAAAACCCCGCCCCCAAATTTTGACTGGTCTCATGCACACACGTGACTGGAGGCAACCGATGTTTGAACTTCAAAATAAGAGTCGATAATTTAAAAACGCGTTCTTAAAATTAGGCATGAAAGGATATTTACAAAATAAATCGTTTTTGATGACACATTTAAAATAGTGAATGTCTAAACACGAACATACTTAAATATAGTGCCTCAGAAATGTTTATCCAGCCAGAAATTGTGGATACCTTAAAAAACTCTAAACTAACTGACTAATGCAAAAAGGTTACTTGGGTCTTCTCCCGTCAACTTCTTCTGGTGGCTAGATGTTTTGGCACTGGCCAAATTATTTGGGTCTCTACATATTTGACATTTTCCACTTGGTCTAAATAAAAAAAAAATACAGCTGCACTAGTGACGTGTGTGTTGTTGAAGAATATCATTTTCGTAGAGACTTTTAGGCAGACTACAACAAACCACCTAACGCTCAGTGTGCACCGAAGCTTGAACGTCCTCGCGTCGAATCGAATCTAAAGCTGTGGAGTGGACTCTCGATGCCAATAATTGAGAAATCGATTCTCTTTAGATTCTCTTCAGAATCGATTCCCTAATTTAAGGCCTATGTAAACAAAATGTCCGACTATTTTTAGACCTATTCACATAACGTGGAACCAATCAAGAAAGAGCAATGGCTGGGTCGGATCTCTGAATTACACTGAGTAAAAGAACAATTCAATATAGGCTGCAGTTATGCTGGGAACTGATCAGTGCTGTAGCAAAAAGGACGAAGCAGAATTCAGCACCGTGGTGTTATGTGTGTTGAAGACCTGACCCCAGTCACTCCCACATCGACATACCACAGCACTGCGCAGGCACTACTCATCTGCTTGTGAGGAGCCTGGAGAGCAGTCGGTTCGAGCCGTATACTGTGTATGGCTGAACGCAATGAAACATCATTCTTACTTTAGTGGCTAACTAGGCTAACCTGGAGCTCACAGTCAGAAAGTTGTAACAACTGGTAAATCAGATGTTACAAATATAATATAATGTCATTTATATTATTAATAATCTGTGTAGCAGTGGAAGTAAAAGTTGGATTTTATGACCCCACAGGCACTTTTTTTTCGAAAGACCACACGAGGTCACTGCTGTTCAAGCATTAAAACGTTGATGGATTATTGGTTGTTAATTTGCACATCTTTAGTGCAGCCACGTGCTGTAATGATTTCAGAGAATTCAACTAAAAGGCATCATGACATACATGACCAGTTCTAGTAGAATAGTGTTTGGAAACCTGCAGCGTTCATTGTGTTCAGTATATCCTGATAGCTCAGATAATTCTGTGTGCTTATTTTTAATGGCTTTGATTTGGTGTAAAAACTAATAATACATTTAATTATATTTAAATATTCCTCTTTAGAGCTTAAAGGTGGCAGTGGCAGACAAAAATAAATTTCTTCACTTCTTCTTTTTTTTTTCTAGGAAGTAAGGCACATGACCGTGCGCAGCTGATGTAAGAGTTTCTCTTTGAGCAAAGTTCAGGCTCCCACTGCAGTTTAGTCACTGGCAGATTAGTGGTGAGCTCCTAACAGGCATGTCTCAACCAGCCAGTCACTGAGCGCTGTGGGATGGGAAGAGGGGGAAAACATCTAACTGCTGCTGGACTGTCCTCCAGTAAGACTCAGTATATAAACAGTAATGCCTCCAACAAAACTGCGGGTAAGTGTCAGTTTGCAGAAACTCTGGTAAAAGTGGCTGCAGACTTTGTTTCTCTCTGTGTATCATTGCTAAGACTTCACATTGTGTGTCATGTGGGACTGAGACTGGGACTGTTTTGGAGCAGCGAGTGTTTTCACGGTTGCCCTATGTGGGCTCATCTTATGTACGATTTTAACAGGGTCCTGCTTTACCAGTTCTGCTCAGACATGCAAGACAACTATAAAAAGAAACCATAAACAAGGAAGCAAACTGGCTTTAAAGTAAATTCCTCCCCCGGCATAGAGCATTTTGTGTGGCGCTGAGTTATTGTGCATGGTTTTCTCTACGTAATACGTTTGTGTTAGTCATGTGCCTTTTTGGATTGAAAATGAGAGGCATATACACAACAAACAAGCCTTTGTTCTTGAAATGATGTGCTAAATTTGGGGGAATGCTCTCATTTATGGCCTACATTTAGCTGCTGTGGTCGACATGTGTAGTGGTCTTTTTTTCCAATGATTTCTTTTCTGCCATTTTGACGTCACAAGATTCTGTTCATGTAGAAAAGTAATGAATGAATTTAGTCCACTCAACTGTTAGCATCATTTATATGGGAATATAATGTATTATGTCAACAGAGTCGTAATTAACCTCATGGAAATCCTGAACTTGTTGTTGTTGTGTTGTTATTCAGTAATTACATAGTAAAACATGCAAACTGGAAAATGAGTAATTAGTTAAGCTTAAAGTTTGTAATAAAAGACAAAGTTGTATTGATGTAGTATGTGCAGTACCAACCAAAGGTTTAGACATGGCTACTCATAGAAGGCTTTCCTCATTTGTAGCTTAATGCTTTACTTTAGAATAAAAGTGAAGACATCAAACTGTAAAATAGCACTCATGGAATTATACAGTTCACCTTAAAAACTTCCAAAATGGAGGATAAACAGCTTTCTTAACTCTCAGTAGAGGCTGATATAACAAATATTATTTTCTAAGCAATTTTGGAGCAGTTCTATTGGTCTGTTCATCATGAATATTCACAAAATAGAAACTAGGGGAACTATAGCTCTTAAATTGTGCGTAAAATATATATCATAGGTGGGCAAAAATATAATATTGTGATACAATAAGAGTATACAGTTAGGCCCAGAAATATTTGGACAGTGACACAAGTATTAGTTGTTTACCAAAACATATTCAAGATACAGTTGTATAATCAACATGGGCTTGATGCCAGCGCAGTTCTGGAACAGCATTCTTTGGACAGATGAAACTAAGATCAACCTGTATCAGAATGATGGGAAGAAGAAAGTATGGAGAAGGCTTGGAACGGCTCCTGTTCCAAAGCACACCACATCCTCTGTAAAACATGGTGGAGGCAGTGTAATGGCATGGGCATGCATGGCTTCCAGTGGTATTGGGTCACTAGTATTTATTGATGATGTGACAGAAGACAGAAGCAGCTGGACCCACAGAACAACTTGCCAACCCTGTTGGCTACAGTGCTGTGTTGTGAAAGTGTGCTTTGCATTATGCAGTTCATGCAGTAAAAAGGTCACAGACATGTTCTCTGAGACTCTTCACACAGAAGCCCCGAACAGGAACTGGTTTACATTTGAAGAACTGGACTCATTATATTTGTGCACTGTGCAGTTGTTCTGCATTGTCTGATTTGAAGTTAGCTGCATGCTGGATTTAACTGTTGTGTATAGAGCTGTTTGTGTGTTTGTAATCCTGTGATCTTATTATTAAAGGAAGCTGTTGGAGATATGGAGAGGATCAATAAGGAGACCGGGGAACTGAGTGCCTCGGGGGAGATTGCAGAGAGTACAGTGCTGAAGAAAGACCAAGCCCAGAAAGAGCCCGTCAGAGAGGTGGAGGACATGCACGCTGATATTGATGCAGTCACAGCTCTCAGGCAGCAGCTCCTGCAGCTGAGCCAGACAGCAGTAGAACACAGAGAACAGCAGCTTAACCTGCTTCTGCCCCTGTTCATTAAGGTAACAACATTGCATCAACATACACTGAGTGATAGAGAGACAGAGGAAACAAATTGATTGCACAGTTAAGTCAGTTAAGTAAATAAACCCTTGAATCATAGTAGTGTTAGGAAACTGAGAGATCCCGGTAGCCCTGCCTTAGAGGAAGCTTACAAAAGTTTGCCATTTCAGTCATGAAAAGCTGCAACTTTGGAAATAGCAAGTGCCAGTGTAGCGTAATGGCTTGTGATATGGCAAAAATATCGCATTATCCCTATAGATCCTTATACTTTTAGGGATCTGAGATTCAAATAGTGTTTGCTAAAAACACTAATAGCAGAATAAACATAAACAAAATCAATGCAGCAAATAGTGATTGAACATTTATCTCACCTTAAAGTAGCCCAGTGTTATATGTAGTTAGCATCCAGTACCTGGTTTGACTGATCAGTGATTCATGTTAAATCAGGTGTGCTGCTGAAGGAATTTACTCATTTTATTTTCAAAATAAGACATAGTTTTTTTTTACTGTGTTTATATTTTTCATCTATTCAAACCATATACAGCATTGATGATATGATGATAGTAGTGATACATAGTATAGTGTGTTCAAGCACACATTGGTTGTTTTGAACAGTGTGCTTTGGTGCCTAAAACTTTTGTGCAGTGCTATTTATATAAGTATATATACATCACAGTATTAAGCTTTCCTGAGGTTTGTGCACAAGCTAGAAAGGACAAAATATGCCAGGAAGCACTAATACAAAACAGCAATAATATTCATGGAAGACAATTCTTTTTTTATATGACTTATTGTTTTTCTTATTTGTTCTGTTGTTTTATTTCACATTTGCAAAAATAAAAAAAAAGAATATGCAAGTATAAAGCAGCTGATGCTATAACCATATAAATTGTTAATTAAAATAGTATGACTGCATGATGACAAATGTCTAGTCAGTACTTAATTCAGTTACTATACACTGTTTGCTGCTGTTCTAAAAGTACCAACAATACCTATGATGTACTCATAGAAGTATATTGTGAAGCTGATCAAAATCCTGATAAAATATCAATATATTCCCACCTGTAACGTACATGATTAGCAGAAAGTCTACTTTTGATTGTAGTGCTTCTTACTCTTATAGAGGCAACCTTGTCAGAGTGAACATGCTTGCTTTTCCTCTGAAATCCAGAGGTGATTTGCTTCACGAGACCCCTGATAAATGCTCGAGCACTACAAACATGTGCCTTGAGGTCTTAGTGTGGGAGTTAACGCACATGTGACTACTTCCACAGTCATGCATTCCAACTAGGATTTACCAACACAGTGAGCTACAACATATAGCCTACGCTCTTAAAGAACTTCTCTCCTGGAAAAGGCATGTGAAATTGCAGATAGGACTCACTCAAGTGTGCTATCACATAATAGAGAAATGAAACGCCCATCTGCAATTTTGAAAGTGTGACCAGTGTGCGCATGAATGCCTCTGTTTTTTCAACTAAACAGAATTGTGTTCTGTGTACAAGTGCTGCACTCTAATCCACAGAAAGCACTACCATTTGTATATTTGTTTTAGGATCAGTAGGATGTAAAAACTGTTTCATTTGGGAACATTTTTATTTTGCCAAAGGAAATGTGCATGCTCTTGTTTTTTCACCAGTTCCTCAAACCAGTTCCTGTCTGTGCTCCCTGTAAGGTATCTGAAAGCAGCAGTGCCGTTGAGGACTTGGACCTGCAGGTTTTGGCCTCTCAGGTTGGAGAGACGCTGGTGTGTCATGTACAGCAGAGAGTAGCGGAAAGGCCAGCAGGTATGCCCAGTCTTCTCCATTCAGCATGGCTAACGGTGACCAAACCATGATTCACTCACAGTCAAGCATAGGTGGCATGTGTAGGACTGTGTTAGCTCACTGTCTGGAATGTGTGGGCCTGAGGCTATTTTTAGCAAAAAAGACTAAGGGAGCAGAGGTGTTGATGTATTATAGGGAAGAAGAGCTTCTTCTTTTCTTAAAGATTAGAGGTTGACATTTGAACTTTACACATGATAACAGCTCTTGATCCCTGAACCCATATGATTGAAAAGAGTTTATATTTTTAAAGTGCAAATGAAAATAAAGGATCTATTTGTTTTAATTATATGTAATATCATTTTATTATGTGCTTAAATAAATCAGTATTTTATTTAACAGTTTTGTTTTAGGTTGATCTCATTCTTAATAAATTTGGCAGAGTAAAAGTGAATTGATTGTTTTGTTTTGCTTGTGTTTGTTTGCAACAGAAGAAGCACGATATGAGTTGGAGCAGTTTTTTCAGCCAACACAGCCTGACAATAACAAAGGATGGCTGCTGCTGAAGTCCATTTCTCTTTTGTCTTCCAGTGACTCTGTAAGTCCTACAGTATTATCTACATATCTCCTTGAGGCACATTTATCAACTGTAATGCTGAGTTAATTTGTTCTGACAAGCCATGTGGCCAGCCACTTGCAGCAATGTCATCTATACTGCTTTCATCATAATGTCTTTGTTGGTGAGAATATAGTGGGTGGTAAGAGTTGTGCCACCCACTATATATTGTGTCAGCTGTGATATAAAAACAACAAAACAAATACATTTCTAGTAGCTACATATGACCTTATGTACAATTTTGTTGGCATTTGCAATTCTAAGTTCACCTTTTGAAAACTCTTACTATATATACTTGTCAGTCTGAGTACAGTGTAGTGCAGTGTTCTAGCATATGTTGTAACATTACTGCAGTTGTGCAGTTTTTCAAATTGTATAGATTTTTCCACTTTACTACATTACAGCCTTTACCGCATATTTAGGATTCTTTAATTTACAGTCAAAACAAATGCATGTTTGGCCTCAGCTGAGCAGAGTTAAGTCAAAGGCTTTGTACCGTCTAGCATAATTAGAGGATTATGTAACAACAGTCTATAATGTTGCACACATAGTGATATCAGCACACCTCTAGTAAGTAACGTTTACTGTAGCCCTTTTCCCTGTTCCTTTTTCAGAGCATATTTTGGCAAAAACAATGTTACCCTGATCTGCATGAATTGTAAAATCTGGAGTAATTGCTTACAAAACAATATATTTGTCCTTCTATGCGTTTATTAGACAAACCATCCTTTTACAATCACTTTACTATCACTTTATTCCTCTAGAGAAACAGACTATAGTTGCTTAGTCGTGACTTGATGTTCTGCCAGGGTTTTGCGCTGTGACCTGAATTTTCTCATGGTTTAATGACCTGCCTGGAGAAGATGTATTCTGAGTTTTAGAAAAACAAAACTGTAAATACAGTAAAAGAAAACTGTAAATACTCAAGCAGCTGTAAATGCAGGTGTTTATATATATGGGGAATTCTTTGATGTTCTTTCGTGGTCTAACCGCTTTGATTCACAGTTTGAAATAGTGGAAGTGTTGAAATAAGGAGATAATGAAATGCAAAATGCAAAACTTTTTTTCCTCAATTCACTATAAAACTTACAGTGCTGCCTAGTATTTATGTCACTTAGGAGTTTAGTAGCAAGACATTTAATATGAGAAGCCTTGGGAAGGTGTGAATTTCATGTTTGTCTAGCATGTTTCTGAGCTGCATAAAGCAATGAGATGTGTTAAATCCCTAGCAAACTTGTTTTCATTTTGCTGAAAGGTGGGAAGAGAGAAAATAGGCTGTTCATAGGCCGTCCATGCTTTTTGTTTATTGTGACGTATTTACATAGGCTCATATATTTTTCAGTGTTTCCCGCGCGTAAGTTATAATCCCCCCCCAACAATAAAGAACAGCCATAGTATATTTCATCCTATTTTAACAATTTCCAAAATTTCCAAAATAAATATAGTCGCAAGCTGCAATCTGTGGGCTCCAAGCACTTATAGGCTTATTGTGGTCTGCTATGAACATTAATGATAGGACTGTATCCAAAGTGATTTTTAGTGATTTTGTTCAGAATTTAATTAAAAATTACACATACAAGGAAGATGGTGGTTATGCTTAACAACTAAATGGCTGGACTGTTGGTGCCCTTCACATCAGACTAACACCAATGCCAGTATGATAATAATGTTTCAGTGGAATGGGCGAATTGATAATAGTTGTTTCTGACAGGGAATGAATGCTGCGATTGAGGCTGGACTGGCTGCTGCTTTAGTGAAGTGCCTGTATCTGTTTGTAGCCCTGCCTGCAAGGAAAGATGAAGCAGAGGATACCACACGATCATTCCAAGATATTTTTATTCAGGTATGTTTAAGCTATATTATATATTTAGAAGTTTGGAATCACATAGTAATTTTGTTCCAGTGCAGTAATAGCTTATTAAAGGTAATTTTTTGGGACATTTATGTATTCATATATTTATTTGTTTACAGACATTTTGAAACAGTTTTCTGCCTTGAGACTTGATGATTGCATTTAAAATTCAAGGCATTCTGAATACTGATTTTTATCACGGTGCTGTCACGTCCTGTCTTGTCTTGCCCCTGTTTGTCTCTGTTTTCTCTGGTTTTCTGTTTATCTTTTTCTCTTGTCACTTCCATATGCGTTTTGTTGTCCTGTTACATGTGCTTCTGTTTGTTTTGGTTATTGCTCCTCCTGTCTCCGCCATCTTGTCAGGCCCCTCACCTGTCCTTAGTTTGTAGCTCCGCTCCTTCCCAGATGTTCCTTGTTAGTCCTTCTTCATTTATACTCCCTGTTGTTCCCTTTGTTCTTGCTAGATGTTTTGTCTCCATGTCTGTTGTTTGTAACCCAGCTTTCAGTCATTTCTCAGTTTGCTAGTGTCTTTGGTTTCTTTGGTTTTGTTTTAATTTGTTCTTCATTAAAGACTTGCATTTGCATCCTGCCTCCTCGTCTCATCCCACATGACAGGTGCTAGAAAGTTTATGAATCCTTTAGAATTCTCTGAATTTCTACTTAAATTTGTCATCAGACTAAGTCTTAAAATAAATAATTAAAAAAACAACAGTAAAACAAAAACACAACTATTTTGTTTGTATTTAATGTGCTAATGTTTGTATTCCTAATGTGCTGTGACAAATCTGCACCTATGCCTGTCTCTGAAGCATCCACCTCTACCACAAATGGAATGGGGGTTTAGGATGATGGAGAATATAGACAGATAAAAAACATTCTTTAAGAGCATACAAGGCAGAAGAGGTGACTTTAGACCAAAACAGTGTTTTTTCTGTCCTTGCAATAAAGATGTGAGGGGGCTGCAATGGAGCTGAACCCATGAATGGCCATAGTGTGAAGGAAGTAGCTGAATTTGCAGGTGTATGGAAGCGTACGGTCATGCGGGTCTACCAGCAGTGGCAAAAATCCCAGTCTACAGGAAATTCTCCTCAGAATTGTGCCACGAAAGGCATCTACCAAATCTGGCTAAACTGCACAATTTTTTGATGTAAAAGTACCTTGAAAATCTGTGAGCCCACATCTTATCTGGCTGCAGGGTGATCGAAGACAGTCTTTAACAATGAGTAAAACTGCATCTTAAATCACAGTGCTTAACTATTATGTGTCCGTATGGTAGTAGTCCACCCCTTTTGCTCTGCCAAAATGGATTTTATCAGCCTCAGAGTAGATTTGGGCAGGGTAATCCAACGTTTACAACAGCAGAAGCTCTGGAGACTGGAAACATCAGGGGTAGGACTGGCTGTGACTGGTCTAGCCCCATAACGCATGACTGTTTGTACCAATTGAAGAAGCTCCTCCAAATGCTGTTCCTGGTAAGCCAAACGATCCTCCAAACTTGCCGGATCCATGTGTAAGCAAAGTCTTCTGTAATGATTGAACTCAGGATTCAAGTTGGATTCCAAGTGCAGGTTTATTACAGGACGATGACTTAACAAGGTGTTGTTTAAAACAAGGGAGACGATAAACACAGTCCTAAAACCAAAGTCAAAAGCAAACACAAAAGCAAAGGTCAAAACCCAGAAAACCAGCAAGGAATAACGCTCATAAATATTGGGAGAAGCACCCAAAAAGTTTGTTCAGTAAATGAATGAAAAACTGTGTAATTATGTATTTGTTTGCATGGAACTGCTGTTAAAATCACTTTCTACACTTACAGTGGTTTTATTTTAACATTGATTCTAAACTTTTGAATGGTGATTCCACACTTGTGACTTGTAGTGCATAGTGTGTATGAAGCCTGTGCCTGGGCTTGTGCTGTTTTCTCAGGTGATCCTGCAGCTGTGTAGGCAGGTGCGGTTTGTGGAGGAGCTGGTGGAGACACAGGAGCTGCATTGTGTGATTATTGCTCTCACCTCCCTGTGGGACCAGTGCAGCCCCTCATGGCGGAGACAGGTCTCACGCGTTCTCAGGGCTATGTCAGCAGCCCAGGTGCCAAACACCATCCCTGCACTGCAAGGTCAGCCCAAATCAAGTCAAGTCAAGTAGTGTTATTGTCAATACTTCAGTATGTACAAGACATACAGAGGACTGAAATTGTGTTACTCTCTAGCCCAAGTTGCAGCACATAAACATTTAACTATAAATAGATTACAACTAAAACAAGAACAAGAGTATATTGAATGTAATAAACAGTAAACATAAAATAGGCAAATGCGAGACACATATGTGCACATACACATACTACCTCCCACCACCCAACCATTATTCTAAACAGAGTGGCTTTGTCTTCCCTGTAAAATCTTTCAGGAGGCTTTGAGTTTTTGGCAGCCTACGTGCACTATTGTCAATGACACAAACCTACAGTCTTTCACTTCCTCTGTCTTTGGGAGATGATCAGGTTTCCCTAGTCTTATATTATGTTTCAAAGAGCGACATCATTTTGTAAATAAGAAGATCTAAATATAATATAAAGATCTTTTTTTAACCTAGCAGTAGTGTATTAGCAACTTAGTGCTATATGATCGAAACGTTTATCAGTAAAGGGATAGCAAAATGTATTTTTTCAGTTGCTTGATAATTTATCCATAAATAACTGACAGCAATCACGTGACAAGATGGCTGCTTCACTGAGCTTTCACATGATGTTGGAGACATTCATTTGATTCACTCAACTGTTCCAGTTCACTGATTATGTAAAGTTTGTTTGTGGTCCCAGGGAAGGATCTGCCCTGAACATGATCGCATGAGAAAATGATAATTTGATAGGTGGAATGTAATGTAGTCAGGCACAAGACATTGGCTTAGTTGTTAATTATGCTAATAATGAGTTACATTATGGTTGCTGAAGAAAACACATGTATGTATGTATATATATATATATATATATATATATATATATATATATATATATATATATATATATATGTGTGTGTGTGTGTGTGTATGTATATATATATATATATATATATATATATATATATATATGTTTAAAACAGCTGGATAATGAGTGTAGAAAGAAGGAGGTGTACCTATTAAAGTGCTTGGTAAGTGTGTGTTTGAAAACACAAGATAGGCGGGGCCTTATTTTAGTTATACCATTGCATTTTGGAGTGGGATGTAAGACTGCGTTCCTCTCACCCATTCCTCAAAGCTGTGTTTGCTAGTCATGAACCTGTTGTTTTTGAGTTTTGCTCAAAATTCACTCACATTGTCACTACTGAAACAGTTACTACCGAAACACATGGTACACCTTACCAAGTGATAGTGTTATTATTGTTTTAGTAGTGACAAAATCTGGAATGTTCACTAATTTCTTTTACTGAAATACACATAATTAAGCCATAAGGTCCCTCAAAGCAAAAGGATTTTAGTCAGTTAAAAGTCCAAAATGGTTTTTGAACTCTGACCTTGAACCAGTTCTGAAAAACGATATACAAATGTATGAAGATTTCTATACATGTTGATGCCTTCATAAACTTTAATTGTCCTCCTTTTAGCTAAGAACTGTATTAAGATCTGCATCCAGAATATGCTGAAAATGAGTGAGAAGGTTCCCGGGCCAGTCCTTGCCGAGGTGGCTGTGAGCGTGTTCAGCTTTGTGAAGGACTCTTACTCGGCCAGCCATGCTCTTTTTGAAGAGTTTGAGAACAATGACGGCTACGCGGTCCTCCAGGCAATCATGGCACGGTATCTCATCTCAGACACCTAATTTCCTCATTACACATGAAAGAGCACCATATCTTTGACATGATTGCTAAACCTATTATTACATTATTAACATATTGAAAGGTTCACCAACTAATAATCGGGTCAGTACATGTACAACAAATTCCGAGCCACAAACTGGCAGACTGAATGTAATTTGAATATAATTTAATTGGGGGGTTGTCACCACTCCAGGAAATCCTCTTGGGTTTAAAGGTGTCTACTGAGAACAAGTGAGGTCTCTGCTGAAATCTTTGGGTCTTGTTTTTCCTTAGCCAGTTCTGCTGCATTCCTCTGTGTTTAAAAATGAAAAGAGGCCGTAATGAGATCAGTGGTAAATTGAACTCAATCTTATTAGTGATCATGCTCCCTCTCGCTGAGTATCAGCTCCTGTTCACAATGAGGTCAGTGCAGGACGAGACCTCCTGCATCCAGCCTTGTTTATTTGAACACTCATGGCCACATTCATGGAACTCTTTTTATTGCCTGCTGAACATTATCTAAAGGTCTCTGACATCTAACTGAGACAACTGTCACTTTTTAGCAGCTGTGAATTCCAGTTGACATGAGTTTGCATAGATTTAAACAGGTCCATTTCAGTACAATCACTGCTCCTTTTGTCTAATTTCGCATTATGTTTGTGCATATATTTACTGAGCATAGTGGCCCATATTTACCAAAGTTGCATGTGGTCAAATCTGATTGTAAAATAAGTGCACACACATTTGAATGTTTTTTTGTTATTTATCAGTTTTATCTTTGGTGTACCTCTATGATCAAACTTACGTCTGGTAAGTGTATGCATTTGAGCATAATAGTTTAACAACCTAAAAAATGCCTGACTTACAAAAACTATTATCAGTATTATCTATAATACCAATAATAATAAAAAATAGGTAATAACAGTATTGCAGCACATAATGTGCACATGACAGTTAGCGGTATAAGAAAATATTAGTATACTTAAGTATTGCAATGTTATTGCAACTATATCGATTCTCAAAACCACAGTATTGATGTTGTTGTAAATTAGTTTTTTTCCTGTTGTTTTCCCCTGTTATTTCTTTGCATTCTCTTATCTTTCTATGACCTTTTGTTCTTCCTTTAATGGTTTGGTTAACCTCTGGGTAGGGTGCCCCCTCGGAACAGAGATGTTCTTATCTTTTGTTAATCTCTGTGAGGAGTGCCCCCCCCGGAACAGAGATGTTCTTATCTGCCTTGACCTTGTGTTAAACTTTGGAGGAGTTGCCTCACTCTAAACAGAACATGAAACTGCAATATTTACAACGGGCAACAAGGGTATAAAACCCCTTCAAAGTTTGTATCTGTAGACTTCACTCTGGACCTCTCTCTGGACTGCATGCCGGAACCAGTGCTCAGTAAACTAACATCACATCCAGAGTGATCTCCTCTCTTCAGTTGACACCAAAAGAAAGAATTACAATGTTTATTTAAAAGTTTACATGCAAAAATGGTGGCAGACAGTGCTTTGTATTGTGTTGTGTATAAATATCCGATAGCTAGACAGCAGTGTTGTAATCCATCTTTAGGCCACACAGCCTTTGGTCCATGAGCCGCCGAATGCTGTCTTTAATTGTCTGCCTACTGAAACATCTGTATGGATTAGGGCTTTCTTGTAAATGAGGTACTGATAAGTAGGTGCCTGGTTGTAGGTAGTCAAAGGAAGTCTTATTTATGCAAATTTCATAAAAATGTCAATGAGCTTAAAATGAACAGTTTAGTAAACAAATTACTCCTTATTCCAAATACAGTTTACAGTCCAAGATATGTTTGATGTCCTGAGCTTGTTTGCACTCCCGGCTGAAGTATCTTAACAATTAGTAAAAGCATACACCCTGCAATTTGTTGGAATTGTTACTATGCCATACTGTTATGTATGAAATTGATAAAGGTACTGGCATTACATTTTGATATAATTTCTGCTGCTATTTTTAGCAGTGCAACATATTTTTATACTTTGTAAAGTCAAGCTTATAAATACCAGCCTGTCAAACAGGACAAGAAACCACATAAGCAAGTTTGAGTCTATTTAAAAGCTTGGTAGAGTTTGAGGCAAATGTGTGGTGATTTATTTAGCATAATGCTAATTGGTGGTCGTGAGTTTCAATTACTTTTTGGCTATGTTTGCTAGATTTTAAAGAAAACTTTACAGCAGCAGAGACTTCCTAGTTGACCAAAGGTATTCCTTTAAACTGTGACTTTTCATTTGCTTTTATACATTTGTGAAGTTTTGTCAAATGTAGCAGATTAGGCAGAAGCGTGTGCTAACAAGACATGGTGTCCCTTATTGCTTCTTTTTAAGCTGTGAGGAGGAAACGGCAGAGGAACACTTCTCTCCTGTGGAAGACCTGTTGGGCCTCATCGCTTCGTTCACTTTGTTTGGAAAAGCAGAGTTAAAGGTGGCCCTGTGTGTGAACAACCCCCAGCCGCCAGGCTTCAAGTTCGTCCCCGACCTGTCCAAAGGTATGGACGGATGCGCCGCAGATGCTGAACACCTCGCTGCATCTCCCCGCCACCACCTCATGTTAACGACAAGGCAAAGGCAATTATGTCCAAGATGATGAAGTGTAGCCCTTCTCACTAACCCACTTAAGATGCCCTGCATCCATTCTCCTCATCCGTACCAGAGTCCACCATTCATCACCAAGCAGAGCACCTCACTCCAGAGAGAAGCAAACATGGTCCTTTTTTAGCTTGATTCCATTTGGCTCGGATGTGATTTTAATTATGGGTGAAATTCAATCGCATTACCCTCCACTTATATATTTATTTACTCTAAACATCAGTGCATTTTTGTCCAGGGAGCCAAGCAGTCTTTTTTAATCTTTTGACAGGGTTATACACACATTTGACTGTGGATATGGTTTGTGTGTATACATGCATGCCGAATAACGTAGTTTCAATCAATCTACGAGAAAGTAACTTGATTTAAATGCAGAGTTGCTCATATATTGCGACCCTGAGGTGTTTTTAATGTCATGGCACCCTCACCGTTGATGTAAATCACTTTTCCGGCATTGCCAGAATAAAATTAGAAGCCACATATGTTTCGCAAATTTCCATGGAACATGTCATTATAGTAATATATACTGTATGTGCTATATTGTCCCATGTTCTTTGACACTTGGCTGCATAAAACCAAGCAACTTTGCATGATCTGCTCTGTTTATTCAGCCTCAGATTTAATAACTTATTTCTAGAATTCTGTAATTTCATTCTACAGGTTCTGCAGTGAAGAACCTCAAAGCTTTTCAGATCATCCAGTCCTCCTTCCTGCGCTCAGGCAGCGCGCTGATCTGCAGTCAGATCCTGCGCACGGTGCAGATGATTTGGTCATGGGACAAGGCCAACTTCTTCCTCCTGGAATGGACGCTGCAGTGTCTGGCTCAGTTGGCTGAGTGTGTGTGGCAGAAGCCTGCGACTGTCCACGGTCTCTTCTTTGAGCTGATTGAGACTGTGGTCTTCCAGCTCTCCTACATCCCCCATGATACGCTGAGGAAGGTACAAGCTGTGCTTAAGGAGGGCTCCTCCCAGGCTTTCAGCATGGCCACTCTGGAGTGCTTCCAGGGCCTGGTGATGCGCAGCAGCCTGTTGTCTGAAGTGCTGATTGATGGTGGCCTGATGGAGCTCCTCCTGGTGGAGCTCAGGAGGAGAGCTAAGATTCTGAGGAAGGCCGGCATTACAGGTGAAACCAATGAGTGCTTTCGTTTGCGTGGTTAAACTTGCCTTGGGTCCAGACTTGCCTTCCTGTCTCTTACAACTACTTGCATCACAGATGTCCAACTCAAGTCCTTCAGATTTACCATCCTTCACAGTTTAGTTTGAAATAGGGGTATGAAAATAGATGGAAGGCAAGTAGTAATTCAACTGCCCTGGTTTTGGAATTTTCGGAATGAATCCTAATCTATTAGGGATGCACAGTTATAATGGATTCGTATCTTTACTAGAAGATAACTGTGACGTTGGATATTTGGACATAGTTTTGTACAATATTTCAAAATGTTATTTGATACTGCATTCTGTTTAGGCAAGGCTGAGCTACTGTGCTAAAATGCTTGCAATTTATTAATCTACTACAATTTACTACAATTTACTACAATTGTAAATTATATATTTCTGTGTAATCCTAATCCAGATGGATTTAGACCCACCTAATTAATGGATTTAGTCCCACACCTAACTAAATGAATGTTTTTCGTTATCTTGAAGACATCTAAAACCTACCAGTATCTTTTGACTGGTAGTGTAATAAAAGCATTGTGGGATTTATAAGGCAGTTCTAACACAACTATTAAACACAGCCTTCAGGAGTTTTAGGCCTTCATCTAAATTTTAAAATGTTGGAAAGTGTACTTCCAAAGTTGGAAATTCCTTCCGTACATGTTGGTGTCACACTAGTTACTGAATTGTCCATTGTAAATGTTGAAACTACATATTCTTTCACTTGAGATTCTCCTTCAGATTGCTGCATAGTGCATGATTAATCTTATTCCCTCTTTGGGAAACCAACTATTAGGGTTTAACAGTTTATTATGTACAAATGTTATATTCTCATTGCTGACTTGATTTGTTTTTGCATCCAGCACATAAGGACGAACTGAGAGTGGAGGACTGTGAGAGGCAACTCACTACCAACATGCTAAATGTGGTCTCAGCTCTGGCTCTGAGGTCCATCAGAAATACAGGTATGCTTAAGTGCTTTACTTTCAAAGTAGATTGATTTGAAAAATGGTTCACTGTAAAGCTTACTGACTGATTTCCTTACAGTACACCACCATTTCCTTACTGATTTCCTTACAACACAAATATAGCCATTTTATTTACAATCCAAAACCGCCAGTATACCTACATCTGCCTTCTTAGCTTTTAAATGTAATGTTGAAAGTGGTAAAAAAAAAGTGGTAATATGTAAAAATTAAGCGTTCTTTGGGCGCTGTTTTGTAGGGTTGCACCAATACACTGATACAGTATTGGTCTGAAAATTGCATACCGAAAGTAAAATAAAGTATAATCTGATATGATCAGTTAGCATAAACTATCACGTAAATGCCAAACTAAACTTGCATCTTTTAATTTCATTTTGAGTGTTTGAATGGGCCTTACCAGTCAAAAGTGCTGCAAAAAGTTTGTGAAAAACCTGAAATAAAAATTAACAGCAGTACTTCATAACTAAGTCATGTGTTTCTTGTATTAGGGGAGTAGAATATTTGTTTCACAGTTTGAGCATCCAGACCAATGCACATCAATTATTAACAACTCATTGTTTAAGAGTTGGAAAAAGACGTTTGATTGGTGGAAAAAGATGTCAGATTGGTGTCAGTATCAGCAGATACTTAAGGCTGTGGTATCAGTGACGATATCAGCTATGAAAAACAGGTATAGAGCCACCCCTGCTGTTTTGCCTTACAACATTTGATTATACTTACTCTACCGTTTAACAAAATTTGCTTTAGACCAGAAAAAACTGTCAAAACTATGCTACATCACACATGTGATGGCTTTGCTGTAAGGGAGCTGTGAGGCATGACTGGTTGCTATCATCACCACTGTGAACAATTCCAACTGTGTAGGTTTCTCTAGAACAGAGCATTTTGCATCAGACCACTAGTCACATCAGACCAATAGACCATCGTGCTAGTTCAACTAATTCTCCTTTAAGTTTATTTATGGGGGTGTATACATTGCATGCACAAATCACAGTCAAGAAAATGTTTTACAAATGTTTAAATTAAATTAATTGTCCTAGTATCACAGTTTCATCAAACCTACTTCATAGTAGAGCAGTACATAAATTAACACATACGTTAAATTAAGTATAGTCATTGGTTTCTCTCTTGACTACATTAGTGTTTATAAGAGACTTGGGGATGATTCCGTATATAAAGATCTTCCTGGATGATGAGCAGTTCCGCAGTCCAGCTCTCTGTGTTCTGGAGCAGTTGTCGGAGATGAACCCAGAGGAGTACATGAGCACTGCTATAGGAGCCCTCTGCTCCTCAACTGAGACTGAACTGCGTCTCAAACTGGATCTGCTGCAGGTATGACATGATGTTTTGTCCTTTGCTTCCTTCTTTCCTTTTCTACTTCCCTGTCCTTCGATTGCTTGCTTTGTCTCATTCCTGTGTTATCTGTTTGCTTTTTCGTCCCTTCACTAACTCTGCTCTCTTTCTCTCCTGTTTTCTCGCAATTGTATTCACATGTGGAGAAAGCAGGCCACTGAAGGGGAGTGGCTGTACCCTGAACTGAGCTCACAGTTTGGGGAACTACCTCCAGATTCAGTTTTTATTTCTAATTCTTACAAATTATAACAGGTTTAAAGCATAATAAGTGTGTGAATTTATTATCCTAGCCTTTGGGAGCCTGATTACATTACAACCAAATTCAGATTGATTCGCTAATATACGTTTAGCTGTTAACTCGGGCTGGATTCGATTAGGATCGCAGCCTGGTGGTGTGACACGGCAAAAATTATGAGCAATATCAGATCAGCGAATGTGAAAGAAATCTAATTATAAGTAACTTGATTAGCTGCTTACTGTACATGTCTATTTTTTAGATCCAAGTACAAGAATACTAACTTGCAGACTATTACACTGTAACTGGGTTAAGGCAGGTAGCAATTGGATTCACCCTGAACACTGTGTGAAATACGTCAAAGCTATTCTGATTACTTCTATTGGTGATAATTAGTTTTGGGCTTCATTTTATGACACATTAGCTCTTTGATGTATTAGTGTGGTAAACCGAATAAAGGCTAAACCAATTTCTGAGAAGCCCCATGAAGCTGGAACCTCACTCCACAGCCCCCCTTTTTTAGAGCGATCTATAATTTATCAGTGCATTTCCCACACATCTCCAGTTTTGCCGCTGACTGACCTGGAGAAACCTGAAAGTATATCAGATATATTGTGATATAGATGGTAATGTCTGCTGTAATTGAAGAGCTGCAATTTTTTCTTGATGTACTCATTTTTCCCATCCTCAGTCTATTCTGAAAGTGCTAGACAACCCAAACAGCTGGAATGCTTTCCGCACAGCGGGCGGCTTCAACGGTCTGCTCTCTATGGTGGTGGACATGGAGGGGGCTCTGCTAGAGCAGCCACTAGGGGTATGGGCCTCTCTCAGCCATGGTAGCCTGGTGGAGCTGCTGCTGCTCGCACTCCACACCGTCGCCCTAGCAGTCCATTTGCATCCCGTCAATGCCCACTTCTTCCACATCACCGGCCACTACGAAAAGCTGGCCGAGGCACTGCTGCAGCTGGGCTGCTTCCGTAGCGGAGCGCCGATAGAGGCAGAAGTGGCCACAGACTCTCGATCATGCCACAAGAACTTCCAGCAGTTTGTGGAGACAGCAGAAAGCTCCAGATCCCCTCTTCCCTTACCCCTGCAGGTAGGGCTGGGAAAAAACAGCATGTGCATGTTGTCATGACACTTCAACACATTTTCCACACACAGATTTCCTAATTTATAAATACTGCACTCCACTGCACCCAGTTAAGTGGGACTTGTTATGCTCTCTTGGGTTCCTGGTACTGTTGATATTCAGATTTGTGATTTCCAGACAAAAGTGTGAAACCTTACAGAGCTATGCCATCTGCCTGCAGGACTGTGTGAGGATACTTAGCTTTCTGGAGCAGTTTGGTACAGGGGTCAGTGTCGCTGTGGACCTATGCACCGGCCTGCAGGAGGGCACAGAGGTAGAAGAGAGTCAGCAGTCCACCAAAGCACCCACAACAGGAGAGGAGGACTTTCAGTGCCGTATCAGAAACACAGCTCTCACCATCTCATCTGTGTCTACGGAGTCTGGGAGGTGGGTCAGATGTTTGGGCACCTTGTCTTTATTTGAAATTTTCTGCTGTTTCTTTTCAGTGAAGTAAGAAAAGAATAGCTGCAAATATTTTTGTTATCATAAAATGGTCCTCTGTTGATCCTTTGGGTGTATCTTGCAGCATTCAGTGTCGTCCTTGGAATGCAATATAGCATTTGATATGAAGAGCATGAAAATAACTTTTGAAATTGAAATTGAATTTTTGAAATTGAAGAAGTTTGAAGAAGCATATAAGCAATGTTTTCAAGCATACCATTCCAGCACATGTACATATATCTGCCAATTTAGACTGAAGTTCTGACGGTATTCAAGTTTTGACGGTATTCTTTTCCAAACAAGGGCAACATGGTTGTGTTGGTGTGGTGTAGTGCCAGATGGTTTATGTTTCTATCAGCCACTGATGTTTTGGTAACACTGTACATGAAGTATTGTCTAACTAACATGAAGTAATTCATTAGTTAACACTGACTAATCATAAGGAAACATATAACAACTGCATGCTTACATGTGAACATACTTAATATTCGATATGCATTGTTAGCGTATTACTGCATGTCATCATGTACATTACTTCATGTTAGTTAGTCAGTGCTTAATGTAAAGTGTTACCAATGATTTTGATGTCTCTGGGAAGTCACGTAAGCTTAGGTGCTGACTGGGGGTTGCATCAGCATGGCACTTCTTTTTCCCCCATACCCATCACAGACTTCCTCCTTTTCTCAGGTTTTCCTGTGATCACACAATACTGCACCCTGGGGCATTTAAGGTCATGATGACTCTGCTGCCTCATATTTACTGCCCCAGTGACCCTCAGGTTAGTAGAACAGTAATACACAATTCATATTTATTGAAATGTAATGTCAAAGCTGTTAGTCTAATCTTAAATTTGAAGACTTATGCAACTCTTGTCTGCTGGACAGAAGCATTTCTGTGTCTCTGGTCTCTCCTCTGTAGCTGTCTGCAGAGCTGCAGTTAGCTGTAGCCCTTCATGTGCAGTCTGTGGTGAAGTCAGAGCAAAACAGACAGATCATGTGTGAGTCAGGCTTGCTGGTCACTCTGCTGACTCACTGCCGGGACATCCTCAGCAACAGTGCCCACTTACTGCACTTGCCTGTGGTGCGCATCCTGGAGAAACTGGCGTCCCAATCCATAGACCATAAGTCCCTCAGGTTAGCCAAAACCAGAGCACTGCATGATGTCAGGAGAATCTATAGTGGTTTTGCATGACTTCATATTCCAGATGTGGATTTCAGATGCATTCATATTCAAAATGTAAATGTATATATTCATGTCAATATCATTTGTATCATTTCCCTTCAGGCAGTTCCTCTGTTTAGGAGATCCTGAGAAGTATATCCCTCCCCCTAACTCAGAGGCTGACCCACCACTCTCTAATGGTATGTTTTATTAGTCTTACTGTTTTTTTAAACCCTGTTTTTCCTAACGTCTTCCTTTGTCAAAAGTGTAAAATCTGCCTACGGAGGAGTTGAGCTGCATGCATGTCCACATTCAGCAAATATATCAGCTTTTGGAATTGGAGCTTTCTATGTGCTGCCATGTGTACCAGTTTTGCTGAAGTGACTATGGTTAACAGATCCTCTAGGAGCAAACTTGTGGAATATATATGAAATAAATATGGAATTCTTACCATAGTATTAACAATAATTGTGCATCAGAATCTGCAGAAATGTGTTCCCTGTAGAGGATGTGTACCTCTTCCGCTTTAAAAATCGACAGCTCATGTCGAACAGGAGCACAAATACTAAAATGAAATAAATCAAACAAATCAAACAAATTCTTCTTTTGCATTTAGAAATCATGTTTAAAGAATAGATAAAAATGCAGAAATAACTGGTTTTCTGTTAACAGCCTCAGCATTAAAAAGTTATTTCCTGTGTTTTTAACATAAAAATCTAATAAACTGTGAACTCTTGTGACATTTTCATCTTTATAGGCCAATGCACTGTCCAAGCAGACGATTGTGTAGAGACTGACAAGAAAAGGTCCAAGAAGTCATTTAAAAGGAGTTTCAGTTTACTGAGGACATCCTCAAACAGTGGGACACCAATTCCCCTTCACCGCATCATTAGCCTTGTTTCAATTACTTCTCCGCGGAGCTTTCGGCCACACAAAGTGTCTGTTTCCCCTTCGTTTGTGGAATTTGACATGACTGACAGTGGATTTGGGTGGGTTTCAGCACAGCCTCCTATTCCATATAAAATAGGCTATGTTGCAATTCTGTTAATCCAGCTATTGACGATGGCAGTTAGCCTCACAGAATGTTTTTGGATGACATAATATCAGTGCTTATTATGCAGTAATTGGACAAAGATCCCAGTTTTAAAATGTCACAAACTCATAGAGCTCTTTCTGTCCTTTCAGGTGTCTTTTTCTGCCATCTCTTGCCACAGTGAAAGGAGTCAGTGCAGACTCGATCTCTACAGGAGGAATTGGCAACGGTGAGTATTGTTTTGACAGCATCTCAGAATGTTATCATAGACCTGCCTTTCCTGGAATTTCAGATATTTAGGGGTACAGCCAAAACCTTGACAGAAACATTCAGACAAGCATTTTAAAACCTTGACCTTTAGGCTTGTTATCCATTAACAACTTGGAATTGCTAAGAAATTAGTATTAAAACTAATATATGAAATATCAGGACCTTCCCACAGGTCCTAGGAGTTAAGAGGTTAAATGATATAAAAAAATCTGTAATCAGAAAGTTTCTATTGGACTGAGAATGAAAATCATTCAGTAGGTTTCCTAATGGCCTGCAGTGAAGTGCATTTCTAGGTCTGTTTGTCATTGCTGTCCTACTTGTTTCTCAGACTGCCGAGGCTTCCCTCCCTCTGCTGGCCTGTCTTTCTCCTGCTGGTTTCTGATCAGTAGGTTCAGCTCAGCTTGCGACTCCCACCCGGTGCGTCTGCTGACAGTGGTGCGTCACATGTCCCGCGCTGAACAGCAGTACAGCTGTCTGTCAATCAGCATCTCTGCCTCTGACGGCTGCCTGGTCATCTCCACAGAGGAGGAGCCCTACCAGTTCTTAGGTGACAACTACTGTTTGCTCAGACTGCATTGATTACTTTGCATTGATACCTTGCTGATACACGCCTGACATTTAGAGTCAATAGTGATGCAAAACATTAATCAAAGCTATATGTGGACAACATGAAAATTTCCTTGATAATATAGTTAGAAATATTTTTTATTGCATTTTATTTGTTATTCATTTATTATTGTTTTATTGTTATATTTGTTTATTATTGTTATTATTTTTTATTCCATTCCAGTTTTTATATCAAAAGTGTAATTGAGTCCTTTTTAAATAGTACAATTCTGTGATAAAATCACTCATAATTTGCACATTTCATGGCTTTCTTTAAATGTGGCGCTACTGTTTGTAGGCGCATCTTGTCCGATCCAGTGTATTATCTAACCTACGATTTATATATCATCATACATGTGATTGTGATGTTATATTTTTGACACATCCTCCACTCTTAATCAGAACTTATTTGGACATATTTGAAATACCTTCAAGACAAAGTAACTTTCTTCCACAGACATAATGGAACCTGAGGTACGGACTCCAACTACACTGCCCGTTACAGTGCGCTTCAGGTGCTCCAGACAGCTGATGCCAGGTCAGTGGCATCACCTCGTTGTTGCCCTGGCCAAAGACATGAAAAAGAGCTGCAAAGTATCTGCTTATCTGAACGGAGAGATGATTGGGACATCAAAGGTTGGCAGGCTGTATATCTCTTTTTTGCTCTTTAATAATTTACACTTATTGTGTTTATTATCAGATCATGCAGCAGTACTGAAAATACGGTCTGTCTGTCTGCCTGTCAATAGATGAAGTATATTCAGCCATTCCCTGGTCAGTGCATTGCAATGGATGCATCAGCAGTTATTGACGTGTGTGGGATTATTGGCACTCCCCCTATATGGAAACAGCATGCAGCTCTAATCTGGCGAGTTGGTCCTGCATATCTTTTAGAAGAAGTGCTGAGCGCTGATGCTGTAGAGATCATGTATGCCCAGGGCACTAAGTACCTAGGCAACTTCCTGGCTCTTGGCGTTCAGGGTAGGTAAATGTACTGAACGTTTTTGTGGAATTGGTTTGCCTCGTCTTTGGTGTCCTTTTTCCTCTAGTCCAAGACATGGTATTTTTCATTTCTTTTCAGATGTAAAAACAGAATGCTCTCCAGTGAGGCTAGTTCCTCCAGAGAGAATCTCCTTCGGCATAAACCCAGCAGTGTCCACTGTCACTACAGTAGCAGAGATCAGAGAGCAGTACAACGAGGTGGACTGCCGTCTTATTGCCAAAGAGGTGCCACTATTTTATCAGTTATGACTTTTATGTAGTATATTATCATATTTGTTGGCTGCCTGTAAGGGTGAAAATTCTTTCATTTCTGTTGTATTTTCTTTAGATGGGCATCACATCACGGGATAACTCCACTCCTATCTTTCTGGCCCGAAATATCAGCCAGCACCTTAGTGGAACTGCTAGGACAATCGGGGCTGCCCTGATTGGTCGTTTTGGTAAAATTATATACATTGTTGGATGCAGCCTACATTGTTGCTGGAGTTATTATTACCACTTGTTGATGACTTTATTTTATTTGCCTTCTTAATTTGCAGGGGTCAGAACATTTATGGCGAACAGTGCTGCCACTAGTTTTCAGTACACTGGCGGACCTGCAGTTGTCCTCAGCCTAGTTGCAATGGCTTTGGATGACGGCTCGTTGTACGCATCTGTCAAAGTTCTTCTATCTGTCTTAGATACGAATCCAGTGATGAGACAGGAAATGAAGCGCATAAATGGCTATAAGGTGGGGCAGTTTTTCTGCATTTTAGTGCAATAAGTTGTATGTCTTTTTTTTTTTTGCCTCTGGATATATTATATAAATAAGCCAGTTTCAGTTGAGTGACTTATTTCTGTCTGCAGCTCTTTGCCTTCCTCCTGAAGATGAAAGCCAACTTGATCAGTAGCAGAACTTTCCAGCTGATTTTGGCCATAGTGGGCACCATGGAGCTGGGAACAGGCTGCATATATGTCCATGACCTCACTGCCCTCCAGGGCATCCTCTGTGATTTTGAGGTATGCTTATGTTTATGACTGTAAAACATCATGAATTAGGTACTGTTTATAGCTGATGTCACTAAATCGCTTTGTCTGGCCTATATGCTTCATAATTCGTTTCTTTTACTTATAGGTCTGGCAGAAGGCTCCAGAAAGTCTCGACTTTTCTGTTTTAAATCATTTTGCAGATATCCTGAAATCATCAAGGTACTTAGTACTGATCTGTGTAGTCATTGTATATTGACTTTTCAGGGCTTGGTGTAAACATGCATTGATTTGTAAGTTACAAAGTGCATTCTTGCTTCCTCTTTCCACTCACGCATGATCTGTTTACAGGAAGCATGTTTTACCACTCTGCTAGGGTGCTTTCACATAACGTCTGAGTTGTAACAATTGCTCTAACATATAACTGTTGTGCCAATCTTTTCCAGTGGCGATGAGCGGAGTGCCGAAGCCATGCAAAGCCTTAATCTGATGACCAAGCTCCTCTTCCTGCTGCAGGATGCCACGGTTACCCACAGAAAAGTCACAGTCATCTGCACCATCATCACATACCTGCTGCAAGGACACTTCAGCACCACAGACATCCGCAGGCATGCAAAGAACAGTCTGTTTGATGCCTTATGATTGTCTTGATTCCCTCATATAAAGTTTGTGCTCAGGGTGATGTGTCCTCAGGGTGCTTAAGTTTCATTACACTCATGTGCGTGCTTTTTTGGGGCTTGTTTCCAGGATTTAGCTACACATTCTCAGTTGGTTGTTATCAAATGTTAGAGATTTTTCATGAAACCACACAAAAATAGAACCCCTCTCTATATACATTTGTAACAGTGTAAAATTGAATCAGTTTGATGCAGTACTGTGCAAAAGTCAGAGATTGGCCCTCATTAATTTATTTTCCAGTCAAAACTAAATTAAAATCTATTTTAATAAAGTAATAACACATACAAAATAAAATGTTAGAAGTAAATTAGCCTTCAAACAACAATAGACCAATAGAACAATAATCACTAAAATCTAATAAGCACTACTTTTATGTGTAGCTGTCAAGTAGCTGTTACTGAGAAAAGGGAATTTGCAAATCAAACAAAGCTGGTTTTCTCAGAACAATAGACTGACCACCCCAAAGTTCAGACCTCAGCACCGCTGAATGTGTTTATCATGAGGAATTGAATATGCAACCCACTTTTAGGACCTTAGAACCTTTAAGGTGTTGAAAAATCTCCATGCAGATTTCCAGTGTCCTGAAAAGAATGGAAGGTATAATAAAGGTAAAGGGTGGATCCAAAATACTGAACATTTTGAGATGGTTGATTTTGAGATTTTGAGATTTGAGATTTTGAGATTTAAAGATATAATAATATATTTAATTGAGGTTTCTGTGTAATTTTTCTGGACACTGCTAAATAAATACCTTAAATGAAGGCTTGTCTCGGATATTTGAACAGTATTGTATATAAGTACATTTCTTAGTTTTTTGGTGTAGGCTAAATCTAAACAAATCTATTTATCTATTGCATGATCATAACATTAATTTTCTTATATCATTAAACATTTTAAACATTGTACCCTGGCTATAGGCTGTTTTTCTGTTTGGTTGCAATACCACATTGGAACTAATGGCTGTGCTAGATCTTTTTTTATCATGCAAGACATAGGACAACAAAATGACTTGGTTTTGCACCTGAAAGAATACACATTGCACATGCACTATACACATGACCTAATGATGCACACCTTAGCTCTGCCCCACATATGTACAGAAGGTTGTTTTAGAGATTACAGACTGTAAGAGAATCTTAATTAAGAAGCACTTAATGCATGTGTAACTAAAGTCAGTTTCTGCATCTCTGTTTTTGTCTTTGTCCATGCAGGTTTGGACTCTTCTTAGTTCAGACCCTGTTGCCCCCAGACGTTAACGAGAATGCCGCCTTTCCTTGTATTCTTTCAGATGATCAGTCTCAAAGTAAGACAACTACAACTGCATGTAAACATTAACACCATTAGAAATGTATGTTTAGAGGACTGTGTTCAGCAGTACTGGAGTCTACATGTTTTTTTTTTGGAGGCTTGATTAAAGATGATTGAAGCTTTGCCTGAACTTCTGTCTAGCCCTGAGCCAAACACCTGCAAGAACCGTCTGGATCAGAAACCAGTTGCTTGAGGTGCTGTCCTCACTAATCATCTCCGACAGTCCTCTACCTAACAAGTGAGTCTGTAGCACAGGGGACTCGGTACCGAAAATAAATACAAAGTAATATATTTTGATTCTCTAACGCTCCCATGTTTCTTGCATGGCAGCAACCAGGAAGAAGTGTTCCTCACCCTGGGGTCAGATTGGTTCCTCCTCTTCTTACAGGGACATGTCCATTCCAGCACGGTGCTGTTGGCTCTTAGGCTGCTCGTCCATTTTCTCTCAAATCAGAGGATCCTGACTAGATTCAGAGAGGGTGTGTCATTAGGAACACTGTCAGAAGGCATGGTGATGCCACACGGCATAGGTACAACCTTTCATTGTTTGAAACATTCGAGTAACCTGCACAATAGACAATATGTGAGCAGTATGTCGACTATCAAACTGTTTTGGTCACTCTTTTTCATTGCTCTGTGGCAGTTCTAAAATTGAAATCAGTCAGCAGTCATGCTAACAACAACAACAACAACAAAAATGTAGCAGATTTAAAATTTAAGAAGATTTTGTTGGCATTTTCCTCAGGTAACTTAGGGTCACGCTCTTGGTCATATGAGTATGTGAGCTGCACGTGTCCAGGCTTTACTGTACTGCCCAGACTGCTTCTCAGCCATCTTAGCCTTCCGCAGATATATGGTGTTTTTGCTGCACTTCTGATGGGAAAAGCAGATTTTCACATACCTGATGGACAGGTAACTTTTGAAGCGTGGTATTAATTCATCATAGTAGTATCCAAATAAATTGAAAATGCAAGTAAATTAGGCAAATCAATAATGAAACAAGAAACAATCTCAATTTTGATTCCAGGTGGATCTTGACAGCTTACTACAAAGTGTGATTGACAGTTCCAAAAAAGAAAAAGGAGTTCAGCTCTGCACAGAAGCAGCCTGCGTCCTCATAGAGCTGGTCAAGATGATCATTTGTAAAGTAAGAAATCACTGACATTTTATAGACCAAGGACAATCTGTATAAAGTTAAATGCACATGATATTTGTACTTTAATTTTGTTGTACATTCAATTTTTTTTATAAGTTTGTTATGTAATGGTTTAGATTCAGTGTTTATACTTTATCAACAGTTTTTTTTCCTGTATTGATTGAAAGTTTTGAAAAAAGTCATATCATATGTACTTTTATTGCTGATGATGTTATTGCTTATAACTGCTCATGATAACTGTGACTTCTTCTACGGGTTGACTGTTATTTATTCTCTTCTGTACTGTGCTTTCATTTCTCCAAAAAGCCGATATCAGGAAGTGAAGACAGCTGGGAAGTCCAATACCCAGGCAGTGTGATGCAGTTCCTCTGTCTACTCCACAGCTTTTTCCCCCGAGATCCTCTATGGGCTTCCCCTGACTTCCTCAACTCTCTGGCCAGCGCAGTTTTTCCTACTGAAACCGCTGAGGTGAGACATAAGGGGACAGTACCTTTCATGCTGCTTTCACACTGAATTACAGGCCTGCTATGCAGCTGTTAGTGCCGTGGAGGAAAGTGACACAGCCAGTTATGCCCTGATCACATGTGTTGTCTGTCATTTTATGAAGAGCCCTGCAGGTCTCCAGGGTAACAGTGAAGGTGGGGCTGTGGGGGAATCCCCAGTAGCCCGCCTCTCTCACCCGGCTAGGAAGCAGGTGTGTGACTTCATTCGCATTCTTCTGATGGACAGCCTCATAAACGTTCCTGCCAAAGATCATCATCACCCCTTCATTCAGCTGCTGGAGGTGAGGAGAGACAACCACCGCCATTAGCAGTACATGGACATGACATTGCATAGTTAATTACATTTCCCACCTTGTTGCAACACGTGTGAGTCTGCACTACTGACCTGTTTCATTCATTAAATATATTATCACTGGCAATAACAGCAACAAAATGCTGGAGCAGAGTTTACACTGTGTATACTGTGTATATGTATATATAGAGAGATGGTATGTGTATTGCATTTTCTGCTACTGCAAAATACCAGTAATCCCAAACACATTCAGTTGAGACCTGGACTCCGGGATGGGTTCCAGGTTTCAAGAACAACTGCAGCTTCTTCATTTAATTTGCATTTGAATTTGCACAGATTTTTATTCCTCTTTTTAGTGTATTTCCTTTTCTCACTAACAGAGTTAACCTCTCACAGTGGAAGGATAAAGAGAAACACAGTCTGGATTTTTTCTGAGTGGAGCTTTATTTTTTACTCTCAAAGAAAGCTTTAAGTAGTGTTTATCTGATGTGCACTGTTTTTGGGGTCTACTGGTTCTGGCGTTAGGATTCCTGCTTTCCTCGTATGTTTTAATTGTTGTGAAAACATATTTTCCACTTGTACTTAGTGACCGTTTGGATTGGAAAATCAGTAAATGAAGGGTGGTCTCAGATTTTTACACATTACTGTATATTTCTATATATACTTTACGTGAATGATGTGGCGTTTCAGTATTTGTAACTGAGTAATCGTCTGCTGCTGGCCCAGTGTGTAAAATCTTTTCTCCATAAGGTGCCACTATTGGCCCAGTTTTGAGCAATGTGCACCACATGCACATCTGCTCCTCACTGGAAGACACTGTGTGATGCAAAGCCAGCTAATGTGAAATATGATTGTGTGTATAGGTATGTGTGTTAAAGTACTACATGGTGCTCTCTGTGTGTATTTGTTTTAAAAGTCTATCGATGTTTTCAGTTCTCTCCAGATGGTGTGTGTCAGGAGCAGAAGCAGAGCTTTCAAAGTGAGCTCCTGGAGTTTCTTATGGACATCATTCACATGACAGGGCAAGAGGAGGGTCAGTCTACACATGTGGCCAGAGACGGTACAGTAATATTACCCATGCGCTGCAGCGGACTTTTGTATTTCCTGTATCAGAAAAAATACTAAAATGTTGGTGAACATTAATTAAAAGATGCCTCTACATGTATTCTTACTACCAGAACTTTTAGTACTTTTACTTTTAGTAATATTATCCAGAATAATGTTTTCAATAATACTGACGCAATATATACAATATAAATATTTCTGCCTTTCTTATCCATTATCGGTTTTAAAATCTGTGTCCTTCCCCCCGAATGCTGCTCTTAAAGCAATAAGCCTCTTTTTTTTGCTCTTGCAGATCCAAATCCATCCAAATCCAGGCCTGAGGGGAAGGTGGCCGTACTTATTGGGAATGTTGCTTTTTTCAGTAGGATGCTGGTGGAGAAGCTCTATACTGGCATGTTTGTGGTGGATCCAGAAAACCTGCTGATCTTTGTAGTTGAGCAGATAACTGTGGTGCGTATGCGGCCTCGGTTCTGGTTTTTGCAGACCACTGTAGTGCTTCACTGATGTCTTCCTGTATGTGTGTGGCAGGTGATGGAGAAGGGGCAGACACAGCGGGAGTTCACAGTCAGTGTTCTGTACAAAAGCATGAACAGGGCCCTGCTGTATTTCCTGTCCCGGCCCAGACAGACCCCAGCAGAGCAGCAGCTTATCCTCAGGACCCTCACTGTGCTGCAGCAGCACTGGGATGTCATCATGGCCACCTACAACACTAATGTCCACTTCGTCAGCTGCTTACTGCACTGCCTGCTCCTGATCCGTTCAGGAAGGTACGACATTTTCCATGCTGGTAGCATCACTCATCTTTCTGCTGGATTATACATGTACATGCAAAATGAATTAAATGATATTCAATACAGTATGCTCTAACTAGGACAAAATAAATACCTGTCTTTAAAAACTAAACTTTTATATTGTTGTTATTAAAAAAACAATTATTGTTATATTGAATCTGTTGTTTATATTCCACTACTTATAAGTAGTTCATCCAGTCCTTAGAATTTGTCATTATTATTATTATTATTATTATCATTCATAATTCTGAATTGAATGATCAGGTAAAATTTATGATTTATGATGCACTGAATATTTTCCCAAAGACTCTCTGTTGACTCATTTTTACACCTTTGGGTGATGAAGAAATTGTTACTTGATGTTTTTATATTTTCCATGTTCAGCTTTCCTGAGGGTTTTGGCTGTGAAATGCATAAAAAGCCATCTAGAAAAATCTGGCGACACCTTTTCCCACATAAGAATAGTCACACACTGGCCCCAGTTGAAATCCCCGATTCAGCAGAGGGTGAGTTGTCCATATCGTTGACAGATGCTGATTGAATGACTGACATGTAACACAAACGACTATCATGTGACACAAATAGCATTTATGATTTTTTTTAAGTAATTGTTGTTTTTTTGCACAGTGGAGTCAGAGCTGATGAGGCTTGTGGAGAGCACGTGGAGTAAGGTGATGCTGGAGAGGAGACAGTCGCTGGAGGAGGCCTATAAGATCGACCTTTCAGCTAAGCAGGCAGGCAGGGAAGTCCCAGTCTCCATGACTGATGTGAGCCCTCTATGGGAGGAGACTGCAGTAAAAGCATGGCAGGCTTTCATAGGTCAGTCAGTCTCTCTGCTGTGTGCATCTTTTCAGCATTGCTGTTTTTCCTCCATCCCTTCTCTGGTGCCATGACTGGCACGTGCTTCATCTTTATTTAGTTTGAATAACAACAGAATTATTTACTATTTGGAAAATTTCAATTAGTGCTGAAAACAATGTTGGAAAAATCAATACATAAATGTACCATACAAATCAATTGTAGGAGTAGCTAGAAATTTAAGTGGAGCAGTGATGGCTTTATTAATATTTCATTTTCAAATAAGCTCATATGCTGTAGATATGGTCACATGTGAAGGTTATAAGAAGTGATTCAGCTTGGAGAGCTTTTTGAGGGAGAGCTTTTTTTATTTTTTGATTGCCAATCTGAGCAGAGATTATTTACATACATCAGTCAACAAAACAACAAAGACAGCACAATAAAAAAGACCTGATTCATTTAAAATTCTTTCTAGATCTCAGATGGCATTGAATTAGAAACCGTCATGCTACCATGTTAAATATAGCCACATGGGCTCAGGAGTACTATGCAAAACCATTCTCACTTAACACATTCCACCGCTGCATCAAGTAAAGCAAATTACAACTCACTATGCGAAGAGATTATCATACAATCCTATGCAAACAATGTCACCGAGTTCTCTGGGCCCAAGCTCATCTCAGATGGTGGAAATGTATCCTGTGTTCAGATGAGGCCACCTTTCAGCTTGTTTTTGGAAAAAGGTTCTCCATTCCAAGTACAAAAAGGACCATCCAGACTTTTATCAGTAAAAGGTACAGAAGCCAGCATCTGTCATGGTACAGGGGTGCAGTAATGCCCACAGTGTGGGTGTACTTGGATATGTATGTAGGTACCACTGAAGCAGAGGTGTGTGTTGTGATTTTAAATAGACATTTATATAGATATCTTTTCCAGGAAGTGATTATTTTAGTAAGACAATGCCAGGCCTCAATCTGTGCATGCTACAACAGTATGAGTTTGTAGACACTGTATGTGTGTGCTTATCTGGCCTGCCTTCAGTCCAAATTCTCTCTACATTTGAAAAAGTATAGTTCATTATGAAGAGGAGAATCAAACCACAATGACAGTGGACTGTTGGGCAGCTAAAGTCTTGTACTAATAAATAATGCGCAATAATACCACTTGTAAAACTGCAAAAATTAGCATCATTGATTTCCAAACTTTTAAAATTAATTATAATTAAAATTAACAAAAGAAAAGGTGCAGCACCATCATGGTAAACATGCCTCTATCCTAACTTTTTTAAGTGTTTTACCGGAATCAAATTTGTTTATATTTACAAAATACAATTTAGTCAGTGAAAACTTTTTTGTTGTTAATTAATTAAAGGTTCAAGAGAACTGATAAATCACAGATTTTTGTTTTTACTGCATTTTGCAAAGGACCCTCAGACTTTGTTCATTTCTGCAGTTTGAGTTTAAAAACTTGCAAGAATACTGTTCGTAGCTCACAAGCGATGGCCATATCAGGCACTGTTTAACTGTTGACCATATTAAATTATACTGGCCAATATTGTCAGCTATCAACATTTTTAACTCAATGTAATTTTAAAAAATCTGTATCGGTCAGATAATTCCAGTTAGCCCCTACGGTTTGTTGACTCTAATGTGCTCATATTATTCCATCTTTTTTAGACTCTCAGAAGAAGAAGATGAATAATGGCCAGAAGAAAGCAGGTCTTCTTAGCATTGTCCAGCGCTCACCTCAGAGGACAGCTGGAAAGGACTCAGGCTTCAGTGTGGAGGTAGGAGATGCCACTACTGGGTGTTTGGACTCCCTCAATATTGCAGCTTGGCAGAGAAAAGGAATACGTTATTAAGTGAGTGCGAGCTGTGTCACAGGTGCTCATCCTGACCACTGTGCCCTGCCACCCTCCCAAAGTCACCACACCCAGCAGCCTCACCTACCCTGTGGCACTGTCTCAATCCGTCTTCTAAATCAATTTGGATCATTACAGCTGAATACACATCAGTGGGCAATGTAATTGATATTTGTTAATTTTTTCCACGGGAACACTCGGTAGAACATTGCGCTTGCCGGTGAAGGTTAAAGACGCTGTTATTGTTGTTTTTCCCCCTGAAACTCGGCCCACATCATTAGTTCCCACTGTTGAAGACGTCGCCATCTGGAAAAGGATGCACAGAGATATTACTCAGGCACGAGGCATGAAATTACCGTTTCTGTGCAACTGCTGCTGTCTCCGTCTCCGCCTCAAAAACAGGGGGCGGTAATTATAGGCAGTCACAATCTGATGAAAACATTATTCATTTTGTGTTATTCTTTATCATATCAGCTCTTGACAGCTTATCAACTCCTTTGATGAATTGTTCCTTTCAAAAGGTACTGTGAGGAATTAAGGAAAAAAAGGCCTTCTTAATTTTAGCAAGTCTGGATGTCATTCCAGTATTAAAAGAAGAACAGAAGTTAGATGGATTGATAAAGTCATCTGTGTTTTTGAATATGATAACTAAACTCTAACTAAACTTAGTAACTTTAGTTAACCAAAGTTAGCCAAACAATTAAATTGCCAAGCAATTAAATTACATACATGTAATGTAAAATGTAATTCATGTTATTAAATATTGTTTCATTAATTTCTATTGTTCATGTAAGAGACAGTTATGCATGTAACTGACACTCATGTTATTCATATTGGATTATTCTGCTAAACTGCTTCAGACTCATACCTGTTTAGACAAAAGTATTTTTGCTTTGCATGGCCCAATTTTATTATTATCTTTATTTTATTCAAATAAATAACTGAATATTCCATAATGACACTAATAATACTGCCATAGATTGGCGGCCTGTCCAGGGTGTTTCCTGCTGTCTGCCATTTGAATGCTGGGATATGTTCCGGCTCCTCCTGCAACCCAGTCTGATTAAGCGTTTTAGAAGATGAGATGAGACACTAATAATGCAATAGTAATGACTCTGAAACTTGTACCAGATGTTTCAGTAGTCAGTGTTTTGATAGTGACAGCTAATTTTGAGCAGAACAAAAAAAAGGGGCTAAGACGTGACTAGCAAACACAGCTTTGAACAGTTGCACACACGTACAATCAAAATATTTTTTATTAAATCTTAAAAAGGTACTTCATTGCAAAAAATAGGGAGTGACAAAGTTTTAAGGTGCACACTGATTTTCAGACTTTGGGACTGAAATCTGCTTTAAAGTTATGAGATCTAATGCTGTGTTCAAGTGGTGTCGGAAACTAGGAAGTACCGATTTTCCCATCTGTAAACTGCACTCGAATAACTGACAAAATAATTTTTTACAGCTGGTAAACTCAGGATTCCAGATGGTGCACAGGTTTACAAGATGTGACGTAAAAAGCTACCCTTTTACATGAGTGAAAAATGTGAAACTTGCAGTTTGTGAAAAATGTGAAATGTGCAGAGAACACACATGTCAATGTACATTTCCAGTTTCTTTGCTAAATTTAACGTATTAACAGTGTGTTATATAATGTAGTATGAAATATAATACAATGTTATATAAGTTGCTGAAATAAGTAGAAATTGTTCACCAAAATTTGAAGAAAGGTAACATATTTAAGGTTATTCCTTGTAGAGAATGCATTGCCTGATTCCTTTTTTTTTTAATTAAGAAAGTCAATAGAACAGAGGTGTTAAATGTTGACATAACTATTTAGTTACAACGTTACAGCACTTTTTAGAATATGCCGCTGCCATTCACAGTAATAGTCGCGCTGTGCGAATCCCATAAAACTCATCCCACATCCTGCGGCACAAACTTTTCACTGGATTCATTTCAGAAATATACTGTCAGCATAATTATATCTTTATCTTCCTAACAGAAAGATAATTAACATGGCTAATGATCAAGTTAAGTTTATTACACATTCACCAATGGCTCAGAATGAAGTTGACATTATGTTATGTTATCATCAAAGGTAGTGTTTTCTCTGGAAAGTAATTAAAATGTAAATCAGTGTGATGATAATTGCAGAGGGGATGCTATTTAATGTGGCACGTTTAAGAGGCCAATGAGTTTTCCTGTTTGGTAAATAGGGTAATTAATGCTATATATTACTTATGATTCTCTAAATAAAGGAATAAGATTAGGAGATGATTCAGTGTTTGTCCGGGAAACGGGGGCGTAATTGCTCCCGTAAATTTCTCTTTGTAACACTTCCTAATCCTCCCATCCATTTGGCGAACGCAAATGCATCATTTAGTTTTTTTCCCCTCCTAGTTTTGTAACTAGTAATTTGAGAAGTTTAAAAGTTTGAGAGTTTATTGCTGCTCTGTAGGGCTGTTTGGAGATTTGGTCTGGCATTTTCTAATTTACTGTGATGTAATTGGCTACGTTTTCCAGTGAATCTAGTAAATATGGATCATCTGGGTTTGTGTATTTTGGAAAATTGAACTGCTCCATAGTTTGGGAAATTGTGTAGTCTGGAGGAAAATTCAGGTCTGAAAACTGCACGTACTGAATCTGTCATGAAGGTGTCAGTATTTCCTGTTTGATTCCTACATGATATGTTTGGCTTTTTAAAGGACTTTTTTCTTTTTTTTCCTGATGGTCCTTGTTCGGAAGCAGCCACTCTTGTACCGCAGCAGCTTTGCCTAACAGATGCATCAGTGATGCTCCTGCTGAGCAGGGCAGGACGCAGGGTTCAATATCAGTCTCAGAGGCTGAGTTAATGCGCTTCCTGAGTTAGGGTTTACAGCCGGGTCCTGTAGTTCCCTGACTCGCTTTAAGAGGATACCACTGTGATGATTAGCTTAATGACTGTTTAAGTAAATATTAGAACGAGCACATTGGTCGTGAAGTACACAGGCCTCCTGAAGGGCTAATGCCAATCAGTGTAATAAATCAGCTGGGCACAGATTGTGGCACACGGCCAGCAGCCACCTCACACTGTGCTGATATTATACTTTAACTTAATTACTACACACTGAGAACTATTGCATTTGGAGCCCGGGTTATTGTAGGGTTCAATAGCCACTATCTTGTTTGCCAGATAAATGCACTTTATGAAATGGAGTTATAACAGTATGCACACGGAATGCTTACATAAATGTGTACTTTATGAAGGCCAATCAAAAGCTCACTATAAAGCTCACCATATGCTTCTCAAATGTGTTTCCCAAAGATGTTTTTGGCAGACATGGAAGTTCAAAGGAAGACCAGTGAAGAGATGTTTGAGTGCTTGCTGAAGAATCATATACAGGTTTGTCAAAGTTTGTGTTGGTTCTGGAATTTTGTTTAGATATCGTATACAATGTTGACTGGGGCTGCGCAAAATGATTTTACAGTGCAGTGGCTTTTAGGAACCTGAGAAAATGTGATTCAAAGCTGCACTATGTGGGAATTTGGAGACCTCTCTGCTGGAACTGTGGAAGAACATTTTGTATTGTCAGTTGTGCTTCTGACTTCTTCCCCAATTGGATGAATCTAATGGCTTTGAGCGCTTTGAAAGAGCATTCAATCAGAGCTAATCCAAAACTTGGTAAGGGACATGTTATCCGAGGATATAACTAAATTACCCTTAGCATCATATACTCATCAGTATGATGAGTCAGATATATATATTTTTGTGACATTAACGCGTATGATGTGGTCAGATGACGCCTAAATTTCTTTTTATTTATTTTTAGTTTTATATAATTATTTCAGGCCTTACACTGTGGACTCTCAGTAGCACATAGACCCCATATTTTACTTCTGACTCAGTAGTGCTACTACTTCGCATATTCATGAAGAAATTGTACATAGTGCAGTTTTAAAAACTGATCAGTACAGATGCTTGTTTGTTAATAATTAATACAATGACATTAATACAATAGTGACTCCTCTTCATGGCAACTCAGTATTATTAGTAGTTACCATCCACTACCTGATTTAGCTACTGAGTGATTCATTATGTTAAATCAAGCACGCTGGCGATTGAATAGCTCTTATGATATCATCAACTTTTTTTAAAAACAAGGAATTCTTGATACGCCCATCATCAAAAGAACAGTTGCACAAGTAGTTGCACCAAAAAAGGAATCAACTGACTGGATTGAAACTATGTAGATAGGTTTGACATTGTGAGACATGTGAATGATTCAAGTTCCACGCTCAGCTGTGCATTTGACGTAAGCAAGGACAGGTCTTATCGCTGTACCTGACTGACCCAACAGCCACGATTGCAGGCATTCAGCAAGCAGTGGTGCCTTTCATGAGTCATCCTGTTAGTGCCAGCACCTTTGGCAGACAGCTGCACCACGCAGGACTACATGCATGCAGACATTTGCGATGGATGCCCTTAACACAACATCAGCGTTAACAAAGACTACAGTGGTGTCGTGCCAGACTGTCATGGAGTGACAAGGCTGTGGGTTGTCTTTAGTGACGAATCCCACTTTTGTCTTGGTGGAGACCACCAATGAATCCGTGTGTGGTCGGCACTGTGGTCGGTGCCAAGATAAACAATTTGTTGTCACGCGTCACACGTCAGAAGGGCCTGGTGTCACTCCACCTCCACCCCTACAGCAAAATCTGCCGGAACTGTGTGAGAATATTCAAGCTGCATGGGATGGATAATCACAGGACAACCTCTATAACTCCATGCCGTTGCGTTACTGAGAGGCACTACTTCTGTAAGTGTAGCTCAATAAATATTGCCCAAATCAGACTAAATTTATCATCATTTATTGTTCTGGGTATCTTTTATCTTCCTTCTGAATAGCACTGCAATCCAACGCTTCCTTCTGGGTGCAACTATACTTTTGATGATGAGTGTATTTTTTTTTTTTTTAGTTTACTGTTACTTGCATAATCTAATGCTGTGTGGTGATTTTACAAGCATAAACACACACATTGGCAAGATGAATGTGCCTAAATGCCAAGACTTCTGCACAGTACTGAAAATATTAATGGACGTATTATGTATTAAATGCACATTAGTGAATCCTTGATGTTATGTGGTTAAATCTCCTGTAACATTTTTTTAGCCTTTTATTGGTTTTATTGACCCAAACTCCTCAGGAGTATCTGATGTTGGTTCATCTATTAACGAACAACATATTATGCACCCCTAAAACTGTTCTGTTGCATAGTAACATTCTGTATTATTATAAATATTGATTGATGTCTGGGGATGATGAGTTAAGATTGCATTGCTGCTCACTCGGAATAGTTCAACAGGAAGTGCTGTGCTGTGCTGTCCTGTGCAGATGCTGCAGTGTGAAAATGAGCAAATGGCTGCTCAGTGGCTGAGGATAGAAGAAGATTTGCTTCGTGAAAGGGGGCTTTTTGGCCCTGGTCCAGGGGTCTTCATCAACCGAGGGTGGGTGCAGGATGCAGCTGAAGGGCCAAACCGAACAAGACCCCGCATCCGCAGGAAGGCTCTGCGGCGCTCAAAAAAGGTCAGTTAACATCGACTGAAACACTTGTTGGTCTACTGTTAATTGTGCTTTATGTCATATGACATGATGTATAACATGCTCTTCCTGTTATAGTTACCATCGCTGACCTCAGGACAGTATGTGAAAAGTATCCCTGTTGAGGAATGCAGAGGCATTGCAGAACTGCCCAATTCAGGTATCTGAATTTTTGTCACTATACTCAGAACTCTGAACATGTGAGTGAAATAAATAAGAGCTAGATTTTATATGTCTTTGATTATATATGTGGATGCTTGAATCTGTGCACAAATGTCTTGCCCAGAATTGCTTGAGATAAAATATTATTAGATTAACCTACATTTAACTTAAAACTGTTTTTTTCTGGTGAAAGAAGAGGTTTTGTTCAAGTACCAACAATATACAGTACAGTGCAAAAGTCAGAGAGCACCTTCATGTATTTAAAATCCAGTCAAGACACTCCTAACCACAGTGCAGACCTGTAAGACCAACAAAACAGTCACCATCAGCAAAGCAGAAAACATATTTAACAGAAAATTGCACCAGATTTTAAAATGTTTTGTGTTGCTTTACAATGCATTCATCACAGCTTCCATTATTTTTGTGAAACTTGCTTTTAGTTCTTTCGAGATATTTTTCTACCACCTCCAAAGCTTAGTCTTGTAGGTGGATTGTATTTTCTGCCTCTTACACACTTTTAATGGTACTGAGGTCTGGACGGTGGGCAGTTCTTTGTGAGTGAAAACAATAGCAACTTTTTGATTTGCAAAGTATATTCCTTTTGTCTGTTTCCTTCTCTCAGTAACAGGTTCTTGACAGCTACACATACTTGCAGACCCATAGCGTTGAACCTGTCTTCTTACATTTTTCTGTCAGTGAAATAATGTATATATATGTGGATATATATCTTAGATGTATGTCTTTAGATTCAAAGCAAGAGTGGAGCTTGATTTTCTCTTGGCCTTCAAACATGACGTGACAAGTTTGGGATCCTTCAGGTCTTGTGTGGTTGTTAGGAGCTGCATTTTCTTAATACCCAATTAAATACCAATACCTAATACCTAATTTCTTTAATCATTTTTGAACTCCGGTTTTTAATCGGTTTTGGAAACTTCTCCCTTCCTTGTGAAATAGTACTATCCTATATCTAATTCCCTCATAACTCTGGTCTCTGTATAATACGTATGTGACATATGTATGACCGCACGTACTCCCGAAGTATTAAAACAGTCATTTGTGTGTGTCAGAGCTGAGGATCCTGTGTGAACCAAGCCAGGAGGCTGAAGAGGAGCCTGGATTAGACTATGAGCGCCTGACCTTTTTCCCCTCGCTGACTGAGGCTTCGACCCCTGCAGAGGATATCTCAGAGCAGTGCACAGAAATCAAGCTCATTCTACAGCAGCTGGTTCCCAATGAAGAGGTGAGAGCAGCCAACAGGGACCAAGGGTGACCTCTGTTTGACTTCAGTTCTAACCCATCTCATGATTACTAGCATATAGAGCTCTACTGTCTGGCTGTCCACTGCAGCAAATGTGAGTAGTATCAAAATGGCAGGCGAAGGACTTGATGTGTGTGATTCGACAGGCCTCTTCAGGGTAAACTCGGTAGTGAGCTCTTGACAGAAGTATTAATAAGTAGCAGTAGGGGGTGATGTCAGCTGTCGTGTATTCATTTTGAAGCTGGCAAGCCCCGCTGTGCTGTTTGTCAAATGAATGGTTCTCTCCATGCTTATTAATCCACATGCCCAGTTAACGACTTCTTGTCCAAACTTGGTCAGGGAATTGTCGTTTAGCCTCTGTGTGCATGGAAAGAAATTTGTATGAGCTCACGACAGATGACATGCTATGACATACAACATCAATTGATGTTTCTATGACTGTGTTTGACCTCTTTATGGCATACTTATGTAACCCCCAGAACTAAAATGATTATAAATATGAGCTTGCTGAGTCACAGTGACTTTTCAGAATCATATCTTAGAGAGTGCTTGAAAACTGAATCAGTCCTGACCTGAGACTGAAGACCCACCAGGTGTACCACACATTGAAACAAGGCTTTAATCAATTAGTGTTTTGCTATTGTGTGTATGTCATTGATTAATTCTAGTAATAAACAGTGGGGCCCTCTCCATGGTGCTGAGGGGGTGCTGGCATGGAGAGGAGCCTCTGATTTGATTTGTATTAATTGTGGAGCGGCTGCCGGTGCAGCAGGGCCCCATATGTTTTGGAGACGCAGGTCCCAAGGGCCCGGAGCAGTGGAGCTGGGGCCGGGGCCAGGTGCAGGCGTGTGCTGTGAAATGAAGGGAGACAATAAAATTAGCCGTGCATAATTGCAGGGTTTTGTTAGGACGCTGCCTGCGGTGCTAAGGCCTCTTTCCCAAACAGGCCAGTCATCCGTGCTCTCGGTTCTGTTGCTTTGTTTCACCACCATGTTGTTTAGATAATGAAGTGGTAACAGTGATCAATCAGGGAAAGGGCTGTACCTCTTTGACATTCTAGTTCCAGAGCAGGGGGTTAGAAACATGTGCTGCAGGCTATGTACCCATCAGTTAAACAGCTAGCTTAACATAGAGGTATTCACATTAGCATTATTCACCCAAGGTTCTCATGCCATTTTCAGATCTGAAATGGGCCTTACCTTTTTTTTAAATAACAAGGGCCCATATGCGAGTCCACACTTTAATTCCACTTCCATAAAGTGTTAAGTGCTGTTAAAACAAATTCTGGAAAAATATGGTAGAATTCTGGCATCCGAGTCATTTCTATAAATGTAATCGCAAACTTTTTTCCAGCTTTTCTTCCACTTGGTCAGTTTCTACCCACTAATCAAGACTGCAAACACGCACTCGTGGCCCCTTGTACTCATGGCCCCAGATGGCATCTCCAGGATTTAAACTTATATCTGCGTGTGTCTTTTTGGTCCTCAGGCCTAAGTTTGGACACCCCTGCCTTAGACACTTGTGATACTTGGGAGTATGAATGCTGCTGTTAATGGGAGCTGTTTTTTTATTATACTTGCTGTCATTTAATTGGATATTGGCATTAAAATAAGTGTCTCTTATTGCAAATGAGTATTCTGGTTTGACAGAGTGATGAATTCAGGATCCTTTGCTTTCGCATCATAAGTATGATCCGACATTTATCAAAATTCGGGTTCTCAGACTTCTCACAAAATGGTTAGTCAATTCATACGGGTAAAAGGTTAAAGGTTGCGTTATTATCACATCTCGTAAACTCAGGTGTTGTCTATAATACTGAAGTTACAAGTCAACTTTATCAGCCATTCAAATGCAATTTTCAAGTGGGGCAATTGGTGTTTCCCAGTTTCAGACTCCACTCAAATGCAGCATTAGTTTTACAACTGATGTTTGGATATTTAACATGATCTTGAGGTCAATGTTGACCCTGACTGCTCAGTTGGTGGATGAAGATTTGTAGTTACACCACATTTTTATGTAAGAGCTTGAAGGTGTCTTGTTATAAGCTGTTCTTTTTTTGTTACCTGTTGAGGCTGTTTTCATTTGGCAAAGTATAAATCCTACACTTTATTTTTAGTTGCAAGTTTGTAAAAAGAAAGGTTTGCTCTTTAACCTAGTGCACTTTTTTATTTTGAGATGTCAGATCTTGGCAGGTCAGACCTTGAAATTGGAATCGGCTAGGAAAACTGCAGTTGGTGTGTTTCTGGCCAGAACCAGTGTTCCAACAGTTTGTTTTACTGTGCATAATTATATAATTAGTACATGGTCATAAAGGTGTTATAACGTGTTAATGTTTTTAATCAGTACAGACTCAGCATAATATTGCTACTTCTCCCTAAGCTGATTTAGGCTATCAAAATTATAATGGAAATTATTCTTATAATGCTGGTAGCATTCCGATAAGATTATGAGCTTTATATGTAATGCAGCAAAGCAATCAGCACTACACTTGAATACCGTTAACTAACAGCGAATGAGTTTACTACATAAATTATTACAAAAATATTTTAAGGAATGATCCATTGACAGGTTCTTTAGAGAGAAGTGGTTCTTCTATCGCATTGCTCTAAAGAACCCTTTTTAGCACCTTTTGTGTGTACTCCTGAATGACTGAGAACGCTTTGTTCTGCTCCAGGTCAAAGTTAAGCAGTGTGTGGCTGTAGTCAGTGGCCATATTCTGACAGAGGGGGTGCTGTTGTTCGGAAAACAAGATTTGTATGTCTGTGAAGGCTTCACCCTTACCTCCAGTGGAGATATCTGCTGTGGGAACCACCACCCCACCAGGTAATGTTGCAGTTGTCTTCCTGTTCCCTTTGCATCTCTACTGTTTCTCATTTTTCCTCTGACTCTGACATTTTTTCAGCCCTTTAAGCGATAGACATGTATTTCTGCCAAATTGAGTGTTACTTTCTTAGGCTTTAGCCTAGTGATTTAATGTCTGATTATTTTGTCACAGGTCATTAATTATCTGGATTCTTACTAACTGTATCAGCATGTGAAGTAGTGGTGCTATTGTAATTTGTCTTGTAACTACTATTGTACTATTGCAAGTACTATTCTAAATTCTAAGTTAAAAGTTCTGTTGTACGTTCTAAAAGAATGCCCTTGTTATTTATTACGATTTTAAAGGAATTTCATGCTAGCCGTTCCCTCCCTGTATTTCCTCAGTGTGTTTGTGACATTCTGTGTGTGTGTATGTGTGCGTGTGTGTTGTAGTGTGAGAGACTCATTTATTTGTGGTATGCTGAAGAAGAAAGAGAACACAGTAAGCCCAGGCTGCAGACGCTGGTCATATGAGGACATTAAGGATGCTCATTTCATACGTTTCCTTCTCGAGGTGAGGCTTTACAATAGTAAGCTGAGCTTTCATTGGTACAAGAGATGGCAAAATAGCACCTCTTTGTTGTTTTTTCGTGCTACCGATAACTGATTAGCATTGGCTGATGCTAATAAATATCCCATATTTTTCTTTCCTTAAAAACTACAAAACTTCATGCCATAAATGAAGTACTTTATTTTGAATGTCCATCTTATTACAATCCCCTACAACAAGCTAACCAACAACATGATACAAAACTGCTTATCTTTGAACTTCCAAACTTTATACACTTCTACAGTTTAACTCCCAAACTTGTGCAAAACAACAATTACACAGAGCACACCCCTCATGCAAATCTCTGCTACTTAAACAGGAAGCACAGAGATGTGCATCGGTTTAAATGAATCAGAACCTTTTGAAACAGTGTACTCTGGTCAGAGGGAACAAAAATAGAGCTCTTTGGCAATAACAATGTTTGGAGGAAAAAAAGGTTGCACATATGAGCTCAAGAACACCATACTCACAGTGAAGTAAGGAGGTAGGGGTATCATGGTTATGGAAAACAGTACTGGGGTATTACACGTCATTAAAGTAAACAAGAGTGAACTCTGCATCAGGAGAAAATAAATCTGGGGAGAAGATTGACATTTTAACAAAACCTGAAACATACAACCAAAGAAGACTGATTTCTAAAATGACGATGATGCTTGCATTGCATAGCCAGTCTCCTGACTCCAATCTCCAATCCTATTAAACAAATTAATGAGGATTTTGAAAAAAACATTTTGAAATTGTGAGTCTAGTAGAAGAACCCTCATTGTTCTTACATTAGGATGCATTTTACATATATACTAATGTTGTGATTGTGTGACCTATTTTATTTTGCTCCTGTTATATTTTACTGTACGCATTATCTGCTGATATCAGCCCAATCCTTGCATCTGTGCAGTCTCAATGATGAATTATATACAGTATTTTGTGTTTGAGGTTCAGTTGTGTTATATTAACATTTACCTTTTTCTGTTTTATATAGGAGAATGCCATTGAGATCTTCATGAAGAATGGGTCTTCCATATTCCTAGTGTTCGTGAACAAAGATCATGTCGGGGCTTTTAAGCGGTAAAAGCAAGGAATGGGAGTGCTGGTCGATGAGTATGTTCGGTTAGAGAGGGCAGAGCCAGATTGATCTTTCTCTTTTTTCTCTCTAGGTTGTGCTCTGTAGTGCCTTCATTAAAGGGAAGAGGGGTGACAGAGGCTGTGCATAATGTCAGGTAAGTGTCCCTGTGCTTGCTTCTGTGGTTTCAAAGCTCCATCATCTTTCCCCTAGGCTGTCCCCTCAGAGACACTGCAGTTACTACACACTGACAGTCAAACACAGACTGTGAGGAGACAAGTACTGGCTAAAGGCTTTTCAGAATGCCATTGTATACATGTAAATGAGTGACCAAAAAACTCTTCTTTTTTTTTTAAATATGCTGAAACATATTAATAACTGCTTCATCAAAACTTCCTCCAATTTAGTTTGCAAAACAATAAGCACCCAATAAACGTGATATTTGCTGGAGTCCCTACTGTATATGTGTAAACCCATTAAGTAACCCAATAGGGCTGCACAATATGTCGTTTTAGCATAGTCATCAACAGACTGAATGAAACGTGGGTCATGCAACTTTTTTGCTGCTTGATACAAAAGAAAAACCTCTGCAGTTCCGCAGACTCTGACTTAAGTCTTCTTGGATACACAGAGAAGAGTAATCACAGCGCTCACCTGCTTTTGTGGTTGGTGCAGTGAACCCGATTATAGAGCATTAATGTTCTAGAAAAGATGGTTCACAGTGTTAAAAAGTCATTTCTCAGCTTTTTTATTATTATTTTCACCCCAATCATTTTATGGTCAATAATGTTTCTACATATTGATATTCAAGTCATTTGGTAAAATTTCCTGAATATTCCTTTTTAAAATGCAATATATATCGCAAGGACGAAAATATCACAGTGTCAGTTTTTTTCCAATATTGTGCAACCCTATTTTAAATAACAAACCAGGTTGTTTTTAGCAGTTGATTAATGTAATGATAGACCTTCTTCTCACGGTAAGACCGCATATATCACTGGGGTTTATTAAACAATATCAACTGCAAATCATGTTGAAGTTTTATTTATATACATTCATAATATGATTTGAATGATAATGCTATCTTCAGCAGGTTGAGCAGCCCCTTTTTGATCAACATGAGGTGAGGCAGTGGTTTATCGCCACAGCTCCTGATTCCTCTGTGCCACTGAGTTTGGCGTGATCAGCCCTGAAAAATTACCTTTCCTCTGAGACTGATCAGAAAACCTTTTCCGCTTCAATCTCTCTCTTTCCTCTTTACATTTCTCCAGGCAGAACTTACACAGATCCCCCTCCCTGACCAAATATAGTCCCTCACTCAGTTTTGCGTCTTTGGTGTCTCCCTGAGCGTAAGCTATGGGATTGCGTGTGGTGTTGATTTTCTTCAGGTTGGGCATTGCTCTGATGCATTCAGGGATAGCAGTGAGCAGGTTATCGAACAGGCCCAGCTCTTTCAGGTTGGTCAGATCAGCCATGGTCTGAGGGAGAGCGGTCAGCCGGTTCATGCCCAGGTTGAGCGTCTGCAAGCCCCTCAGATTGCCTATTTCAGCAGGTAAACCAGCGGTGCCCAGGCTGTTGTTGCACAGGTTGAGGTGGCACAGGGCCCCAAGCTGTCCGATGCTCTTTGGCAGCTGCTCGATATAGTTGCTGTGGAGGTCCAGCCAGTGGACACTAGTGAGCTGGCCAATAAAGTCTGGTATCTTCTTCAGCTGATTGCGGCTCAGGTCCAGCTCCTCCACGTCGGTCAGTTTCAAGAGGCATTTGGGGAAAGTGTCAATGCCCATGTTGCTCAGATCTAGCCGCCGTTTTCCATCAGGAGTCAACCTGAGGGCATTCCTGGCCATTTTAAGGGTGACCTTTTTGCCCTTTGGTCCACCCTTCTTTCCCTTGGGCATGGTGCTGTGTGAACACAGATTAATGTTTAAGCCTTTTTCACACCAGTGTCAACCTGATTGAGTCTTAACTTGATCTGTGTAATTATTATCTCAGGACCTAATATCTTTAACTAAACATGCACAACTTAATGACGACAATTCAGTTATTTACATAGGAGTGGTGCTATCGTGTAGACCCTGAGGCACTTTAGGGGGAAGAACGTAAGGTCTTTTGGGGAATGAGCAGGGTGTAATGTTTACACTCCAGCTCACTCACCCGACTCACCCTAAAGGGATCTCTTAAGATCATACTGCGCTCTAATTGAGGCTAATACCAGATAACAATGAGGACAAGAGCAATGAATGTAAATTCTGGGAAAAACAAATGACTGTTGCTGGTGAGGGTGGGGAGCTGCTTACGTTACAGTTGATTGATCCAGAGCACTTTCACAGCCTGTGCGATTGTGTGGATGGAGTCAAATCAGTGCTGTGATAAATGACACTCAGGGAAGTGATTTAAAACCCGTACACTGCGCACCTCCCTATTAAAAAAGAAGAGTGACTGCATTGTAAGCCCTTCGGGCCCTTTCGCGACTCATTAATCATATTCAAGTGCATATAGATACAAGGCTAATATGGTTTAGCTTGTTTCCATTAGACTTCTGTGTGTGAATCCTTCACATCCAAACATGTGCAATTATGGTTGCAGGCTGACCAATGGGACGGTCCAGGCTCATGTGTTTGCAAAACTGAATACAGCCTTTGATTTATATGAATACATTTTTCTTTTGTGATGTGTGAAATGTAATGGGTGATAGTTCTTCCAGCATTTTAAAGCACACCATTTATGGTTAGCTAGCTAGGCAGGCTGAGAGATGCTATGAAATATACAATGTTTAGTACTACTGAAATACATTAAACGTTATAATGAAGTTTTACTCTCAAAATCTAAATGATAGTGATTCTACCATGCGGGTCTCTTTCCTTCTTGATTTTTTTAAACTTTGGTCTATAAATAGGATAAATATCAGCATGCTTTCTCTAGCCAAAGATCTGACCGTGATTGGTAAAACATTGCAAAATAATCGGCATCTAGTTTCTTCTCTTTGTGTTAACATTATATCAAAATATCACACTTAAAATCAGTTAGTTGTTATTCAGAATCGCATTTCATTATTTCACTCATATTTGAGATTATACTTACCAGCTTCCAATAGCGGTTGTGTCTAAATGAACAGTGTTGTGGTGTTGTCAGCGAGGTCAGTCCTTCTTCCTATCAAAGTGAGACCATCAGTCTTGTCCAGGATTCGTTCAGTCCTGTTTCAAAGTAGGAATTCTTCCGTAAGTTGACCTTACTAATTTTGAATAGGCTTCACATTTCCAGCTGAATTAGTAAGCGGCAAATCTTTAGACAAACTTTGGACAAACTGAAACTGCCTTCACTCAGCCATGTCAGGGACGGCTAAAGAAGCTTTGTCCTGTTTTAACTTTGTTGCCTGGCAACTCACACCCGAGGTGCCGAGCATTTATTGTCCTTTGACTGGACCTCCTCCAAAACAGAAAGGAGAAAGGAACTGTGGGAATTTGCATTTGTATGCTTCTGAAAAATACTTGCATTCGAATTCCAACATAGTATTTTAACTGATGAGAAAAATACAGTGTTTATAAGACTGTGCTTTTGTTGAGTTCTTAAATTGTCTAGAAGTAGTGCAGCACTTGCTCATTTCTGTGGGTTGATGGAGCTGTAGAAGCCGTCCTGCCTATCTCCTATAATTCTGTAGATATGGTCTAACTGCACACATGGGCGTGAAGTCTTCCTGTGCGCTAAAGCTCCTGTTTTAGGGGCATCAAGAAAAGGTCTAAAAATGCCCAGGAGCCAATTATTTATTAAAGCTTCATTCTGCATCTGATGAAGGAGTTTCTGCATTAGTTAATTACTGGACATCAGTGCCAGTGCATTTCCTCATGAACTCTCACCAGGTGCCTGTTATGGTAAAACCTATAGATGGCACCATTTGCTGCTTCAGGGTAGAATTCTGTTGAATATGTGAAAGCTTGCCTACCCCAGAGCGTGAACACATGCTTCCTGGAGTTTCCTCTCCGGCTCGCGGATGAAAGCTCACACAGACACAGAACCTTATATGCTTTGGTGTTCTGGGCCCTGTTGCCATGCAACCACAATAAGATTCTTATGATGACGATTATTACAGCCAAATTCCAAACGTTCCGATCTCAGCCAACACTACAGTTCTGATTTCCATTCATTTAATATGCTTCTCTTAACTTGTCCTGGCTATTGAACCTGTTGATTGTTTCTCCTTTGGCACAGAAGGACAGCGGCACCAGAGAAGACAGTTCTTACAAAATGGCAGGTAATGTGTGTATGCAGCTTTTCTAAAACACACGGCTGTTCCTGAGACCCTATTCCTCTGCACATCAATGTTACTAGTACCCTAGTTATGTGTTCATGTGGTTCTTCATCTTCATTTTACCAGAAAGGAGAAATTAGCAACTTCGAATACCTCATGCATTTGAACACATTAGCTGGACGGACATACAATGACATGATGCAGTATCCAGTGTTCCCATGGGTCCTTGCTGATTATGAGTCAGAGGTAATATTAATTATTAATTTATATTTTTATATTTTAAATTTTTATATACCTATCTATGCATCTGCCTCTCTCTGTCTCTCTGTCTCACTCTGTCTACACACACACATATAACACACACACACACACACACACATATACATGTGTATATATATATATATATATATATATATATATATATATATTCATTGTCAAAAGAATAGTTGCACCCAGAAGGAACTGTCCGATTACAATGCTATTCAGAAGGAAGATAAAAGTTACCAGGAACAATTAATGATGAAAAATTTAGACTGAGATTTAATAGTGTCTCTCAGTATGGCATAGAGCTGCCATATATATATATATATATATATATATATATATGCAAACCTCTATTGAGACAAAGAGCTGTAACTATGATCAGTTTGTAGTGAGGCTGTATTTTGCATAAAGTGACCCAAATTACAAAGTGAATAAACTGCCAAACATGCATATTGTACATTTTTAACCTAATTATTGCTTTATCTTTTGTATGTGTTATGTATGTACCTTTTTTCTTTTTCTTTCTTTCTTTAATATCCTCCCATGCTTCCAGAAACTGCTATTACTGTTCCATAAACATCCTTGACTCATTTTTTTAGCTGAAAATACATGTCAAATATATTCCAAATCAGATTATTTCATTTTCATATTTATTTGATACCCTTTACTCTCTTCTTGTTTGTTGTTTTATCTCTCATTCGACACTTTTCTCACATTGATTCTCATAATACCCTTCAGAAACATAATGAACTTGATGATAAATGAACGTGCTAATAAAAAACTGAAGGTTTGAGGCAATGACGGATAACAATGGCTGCTATGCAGTGGTTTGAGAAAATAAGGCGGCGCTTGACAGAAGGTGTTATGATTTTGATTGGCCATAATGCAATGACAAAGCTCACAGAAAACAAATAAAAAATCATTGTCTTCAAAAGTGCAACTTAATAAATATCCCCTCCCCATTTGATTGGGTAGATACGTGATATCCAGGGCTGTTTCCCTGAGTAGGCTGACATACTAATTTGTGCTGCTGTGCTGTTCCTACATTAAATCTCATGAATGGAGAAGTAATTCATTAATTAACATAAAGTGATACATTAATCTGCAGTAATTGTTACATGTTTACTTAACATTAGTTCATACCATTGTAAATGTATTACTTAATCTTAACTAGTGTATTATTTTGTCTTTTACTCTCTTGTTGAGCTAAAAACTGAAAAAACTAAAAGCCAATATCTGGTCCATTTAGTTCAGTATTAGTGCTGAGTATTATGCTTCTTGATTTCTTCACATGCAACACTGTTATATCATTGTTGAGTTTGATCTTTTTATTACCCTCCTTGCTTGTTAGACACTGGATTTGTCATCACCCACAACGTTCAGGGATTTGTCCAAACCAATGGGTGCACAGACTGAAAAAAGGAGAGAGAAATTCATTCAGAGATACAATGAAGTAGAGAGTAATGATGGTAAGCCTACAATTCACTTTCTCTACAGGCTTATAAAACTAATTATCATTTGTGCGGCAATTTATGCCGTTCATGCTGTAAGAAGCTGCTTATCACTGTTACAGGTGATCTGTCTGCGCAATGCCATTACTGCACACACTATTCCTCAGCCATCATAGTGGCATCCTACCTAGTGAGGATGGAGCCTTTCTCCCAGATCTTCCTCTCCCTCCAGGTAAAACCCTGCTGCGTATCCACCAAAAATGACCTCCTGCCATTTTATCATATGAATTAATATGGTACAGAGTGTATTGTTCATTCTTAAATGATGCAAAAATCCAGAGCTTCACTGTAAAAAAAAAGAAAAAGAAAGAAAGAAAATAATTCTGGTACGTCTGTCAGTACGTCTCCTACAAAATGCAATTTTGCAAATAAGCTTACTAAATGAAAGGAGTTCCATTATTTTTTTGCCTTGTTGGGATTTGCAAGAACTGTTTTGTTTTTGCAAAAGTGAATTAAAGTGAGAATTTTAATATATATGCAAATAAATTCTCTTGCATCAGTGATGTGCAAAACCACATTTTGTTCTTTAAAAATATCTTATTTATAGAGTAGGAACCAATTGATTAAAATAAAATGTCTTGCATATTTAATATTCTGTATAACACAATACAAATATTAGGATGACGCTTCACAATGATATTCTCCACACATGAGCAGCTTTCTTCTGTACAGTAATATTCATAACAAGATTTGGGGCACTAACTGCATTTGCTATGTACTGTATTTATTACTTTCATTCAATGAGGGTAATCTTTTTACAGCAAATTACATACGTTTTCCAGAGATTTCCATCAGGAATTAAGCCCATGGAAAAAAACCTCTGTCAATTCTGATGAATTGATTCTGGACTGTATCTCTCTAGACACCTTGCTTTGAAGCAACGGTGGGGCTCGACTAAGCTGTAGCAAGTAAATAACAATATACCATAGTGCTGCCACTGGCAGATGCAGCATTGTTTTTCCTCCACCGTGATGGCCTTGATTATGGTTTTAATTGATTGGTTTGGTTAGCTTGGCTTGTTTTTTTTTTTCAGTGATGCCATTGCCTGTAAATGGCTGTTGTTGTTTTTGTCCTTGTTGTTATGGGAATATGCAGGGCGGATCGTTTGATGTTCCCGAGAGAATGTTCCACAGCGTGCAGAAAGAGTGGGAATCGGCCTCTAGGGATAACATGAGCGATGTGAGAGAGCTCATTCCAGAATTTTACTACCTGCCAGACTTTCTGGTCAACTCCAATAACTTTGAGTTTGGTGAGACTTTGACTTTGGCTTTTTAGAGAACTAGCTCAGTGCCAAACAAATGGATGAATAAAATAAAATAAATCATACAGAGTCTAGTTCATTTCTGTCTATATGAAAGATCAGATAATGTAGCACAGTGTTTCCAGACCTGGCCTGCAGGGCCCACCAAACGGTCTGCATTATTTTCTCCAACCAAACTTACAACATTTAGGGATGAAGGAAATATCTGGACCATCTTGTGGACCCCTGAGGACTTAGGTCAGGAAACACTGATGTAGTGCATAAGCATGTCTTTGGTAGTAGCTATATATCAAGGTAAATACATTTTATTTTATTGAACACTAAGTTGTTTTCATTTGCTTCCGATTGCAGGCTGCATGCAGGATGGTACCTCACTGGGTGATGTGGTTTTGCCACCGTGGGCCAAAGCAGACCCACATGAGTTCATCCGGATGCACAGAGAAGTCAGTAATCCATCTCAGCAGTTTCAGTTAATGACTGTCAGGCCAGTGTCACAACATCAGCAGCCTCCTCACAGTACCATCTCCCATTCTCTTCCTTCCTCCGATAGAGGCTGTCACCAGCAGCTATAGTCCTGTATACACTGCGCCTAACAAAAATAAAATCACCATGGCATTTGCATTCTGTACAAACACCTTTTGGCATTTGTATGCTGGATGCATTTGGAAAGAGTTAAATGCTTCTGGCTCAGCTCTGGTTTGTGCTGTTGTGGTGATAATAGGCACTTGTTGAGTTCATCAAGAAAGCCCCATTACTCTACTTAACGCCATTGTCATTACATGATAACAGGGCCAATTCAGCACAAGCACAATATCTGCACTCTCTCATAACTCCATTACTGTAGCCTGCTGCTTATTGGAATGAATGCTTTCTTTTCCACCATGCTATGCCCGCAGGCATATAAGGGCCAGGCTTTATCAGTTCCCAATCTACTGAGCAATATTTGTATCGTTTCCAGTTCACACAAAATGAGCTATTTTGTCCTCTCATTCTCCTTCATATGCAAATGAACTAAAGACAATATAGGGACCCTCCACTACTGTTGATATATTTGTTACTATCGCTTGGCTTGTTTCCCCCATATTAAGAACAGTCTTATTAGGACTGCTTTAGCCCTCACGCCTTCTTCAGCAAAGTTTCACCGAACAAGCAAGAAGAGAAATATAAACACCAACAAAAAAGGCGATCTTTAGCCTTGAACTTTTCTTATGATCTTGAATATTAGATGGTTTTAATGTAATCCCAGTTTCAGGTGTAATAATGTTTTTTTTTCATGCCTTTACATTCGCTGAAGGATTAAATTATCTTCCTGTGCAAGCAGAATTTTGTTTCACATTTAAAGTCCATATCATTTATCAGCTAAAGTTATTACAGCATAATTTGGACAACAGTTCTATTCTGACTGCGCATTAGTTTTCAGGCTCTCATATTGACTTGGTGTGGCTTTTCCCCAGGCTCTGGAGAGTGATTATGTGAGTGCCAATCTGCACCTGTGGATCGATCTGATCTTTGGCTACAGGCAGCAGGGTCCACCCGCAGTGGAGGCCCTCAACACCTTCCATCCTTACTTCTACACAGACAAGCAGGACGCCGATAGCATGAAGAACCCGCTGAAGAAAAACACGATCCTCGGCTACGTCAGCAACTTTGGTCAAATCCCCAAACAGGTGTTCAGTCACAGAACCAGCTTGTAGCACACTTTAAGTACTAAACCACGAGGAGCAGACATCACCCACATATATACATTCTCAATATTTCAGTAATCTGCAGTTATATGTAATACAAAAAATAAAAATAATTATAATAATCATAATAAAAATATTTTAATGCTAAATGTTGCTTACAAAATCAAAATAGGTAGCGTACTCTAACCTATACAAAATACATAAATTAGTTAATGGAGTAAAATACTGTCATTGACGATTATTTTGGCTGTATAAATCTTCTGTGTAATTTTATTAATCATTTTTAGCCTTGAATTATGTTTGATTATTATGTTTTAGTCTGTGTTTAGAGAAAACAAACCGCAAGTACAAAATCAGCGCCGCAGTTAAAAAAATAATCAGCCAGTCGGTATTTCAAAGGCTAAATCCTTTAGATAAACGGAGCGGTCATTAAGATAATACATGTTTGTTTGGCAGCTCTTCACAAAGCCTCACCCCAGCCGCGCTGCACACAAGAGCTCTGCAAGCAAAGAGGCATCCGGAGCCAATCACGTCACTCCGTTTTTCTTCAGACTGGACAAACTGAAGCCCTCGGCCCAGCCCGTAAAAGGTACAGAGCTGCTCGCAGAGGCCGAGACTTCAAGAAGAAATTGTGCGGAAGTGTGGTTGAGAAATACCCTCATTTAATCATTCTTAGCCACCTTATTATTTTATCCCGTCCTCAATTATTTTTTTACAAGATGGGGCCATGTCCGCTGGGAACAATAGGAGCTGCAGTGAAGATGCTGGCTAGACTGTTCATGGGCTAATTTTCTCAGGCAGAGGGGCAGCAGCTCATTCTATTTGTTAGGCGCATCTTGATGATGCTGCCACTGAGGCTTATTTAATAATCTCAATATCCCAAAAGGGCCTCTTTGGAAAATGAGATGAAAATTCTCTCTCTCTGTATCTCTCTCTCTCTCTATCCCCCTCTCTCTCTCTAACTCTATAACTCTCTTTCCTCATTTCTCTCTTTCTTGCATTTCACTTTGTCATCAGTATAATCTACAAGGAAAACCAACTGTATTTCATTACAGCCATTTTCATTTGCAGTATCTGATCGGTTATGTCTTGGATGGTTTTTTAATCATGTAATGCAGCTGACGTTTTACTTGTTTCAAAAATGCAGTAGAAAGTGAGTATGGGCTGGAGTATAGATGTCCAGAGACACTTTGATTACATAACCTGCCATTGACTATAATGCTGAGCTGCTATGAAAGTAATGCTGCCTGTCTCTGTGGATCCAACCAGAGCTAATGCATGGACCGGTCGGTCAGATTGTTTGTGGAGAGAAAGACGTGTTGGTCGTGGAGAAGAACAAGCTGCTTATGCCTCCACACTGGAATACGTACTTCTGCTGGGGGTTTTGTGACAACACGTGCTCTTTTGGGAATTACACAACTGAGAAGGTGTTTATGTGTTACATTCATCCAGTCATTCAAACATCAGCCCACGTATTCATTCATTCTCTCAGTGACTTTCTGAAGTACTTGTTAAACTATGGCTTGTGTTGTGTGTATCAGGGCTTTGCAGTGTGGGAAGGTCTCTCAGACTGGGGCGAGGCTGTGTGTGCTGCCTGTCCCAGCAGTAACACTCTCATCACAGCTGGAAGCAGCTCGGTGGTGTGCGTGTGGGATGTCTCCATTAGTAAGGACAAACTCAAGCACATGAAACTCAAACAGGTCAGACACTTCATTATGCAAATGTGTTTTGATTCTGAGAAATTATGAGAAGCAGGATCATGAACCAAACTAGTTTTCAGATTTTTGTCCTATCTGTGATAGGGAAGTAGCTCGTAGCTGCATTTTGGACTGAATTAACAGAAAGCCTGTTGAGCTATACATAGACTTCTATTGTAAATGTGTCAGATGGCTTTCTCTGGTTTTGTAGCCAAGTACAGGGACGTCCATCCATCAAAATATTGTTCACTGTGGCTGACCATGCACTAAAGATACAGTAAACAGGGATTAGTTTGAAGTATTCGGTTGTAATATTCTTTTAAAGCACCATCTGCTGAAAGATTGTAGACTGTCATCTACAAGATTTTCATGGCCTTTGAACCTTTTGACCCCTTTATTTAAAAAAATGGGTGTGAATATTTATAATTCAAGGAAGTTTAAATCAATACTTTGCATGTTATTAAATCTTGTTTATTGTTATTGTCTTTAATAAACAAGTAATAAACCATTACATTATACCTTCAAATCAACTTAGGTTATTGCAGTTTTAAGTTAAACTTAAAGTTAACTTTTAATAGTCATGTGGACGCATGGTCAATTTTTTATAAATGTACATATAGAACTGCAAGTTTAAGCAATAGCAATAACAACATAGAATACATTAAACAGGAACAGTAACCCAGCACAGATAGAGAGATGTTGACAAGAATAACCTCAAACTTGCAAACAAAATGTTTTTATTGCTCTTATATAGGCTAATAGTGCCCAATCTGTATCAGTGTAGAGAGATGTTAATATGAAGACTAATTCTAAATAGTACAACTACACTGTATACAGTAAGTGTGTATAGCAACAGACTTATGTTTATACTTGTGTAAAAAAGTGTAAGTCCCGGGACGGTCGTCTGAATTACTGTCCATAGTGATCGACCATACACTGCTGATGCAGCAGACAGAGATTTGGTGGAAAACTGCCGGAGTATTCCTGTAAAGAACCATCCACTGAAAGATTTCTGTTCTGTGGTCATCACTCCAGATCTACCTTTTGATACCTTTACTTTTGAAAAATGATTATGTGAACATCCTGTGATTCTTTTACTAATAGAACTTTTGAAAAAAAACTTTGTTTTTAAAGTAAGTTTACCATAAGAATGTTTTTTCTGGGTTCCCAAATAGTGCAACCATCTAACCATCAAGAGAACAAAACACGTCTCATTCTGTCTTTGTGGACATAACAGAATAACAGAAACAGTTAGCTTTCTCCTACAAGCACATTAAGCTGTCCAGTGAGGTTGCTTTAGGAGCAGGTCAAAAAGAAGCAGAGACTGGCTTTAGAGCTTCATTGGATTGTCCAGTGATGGATATAGCTAGATGGTGTAAACTGGCTTTGACAAAACTGGGAAGAAAACTTGAGTAATAAAAGGAAAGGTTTTAGAAACGGAATTGTGGATTTTCTCCTGATATTGTGTCAACCCTGTTGGCAGGCATTGTATGGACACACCGATACAGTGACGTGTGTGGTAGCATCAGAGGCATACAGTGTGATAATCAGTGGCTCTAAGGACCAGACATGCATTTTATGGGACCTGGAAGAACTCAGCTACATCACTCAGCTACCCGCACACTCCTCTGCTGTGTCTGCCCTGGCCATCAACGATCTGACTGTGAGTTTACGCACATTATCTTCTGTAACAGAGCAGTGGGGTGAGAACATGCTTTTGGGTAGCTCTCAGTGTGTTGGTAGATTGGTCTTCTGCTGTCCATGTTCTGGGTCATACAGACAGAGTGGGGTTATTCCAGAACCAGTGAGGAAGGGGAGGGTACATCCTTCCCTCCACACTGGAGCCAAAGCTCTCACACTTCTCTGTCTGGTTCATGTCTGAAACAGAGGAAATGAATTCCCGACATTGTAATGAAGTATGATCCTCACATAAATTACGGCCACTTTATATCACTTCCTCTTTAGCATCCATATACTATTCACATCCGCTTTTCAGGGCAGTAAGTAAAGGTCACGAAGAGTAAAGCCTAACATGTATTTTTAGGGTATTTAGGGGTACACGATTTACAGGTGGTCAATATATTATATCACCGATAAATGCAAACATGTAATTATCAGACCAATATTGAGTTTAAATAATACAATAAAACTTAAAATATAAAATGTGTCATAACATTTGTACAGGACAGATTTAGATTTTCTTCAGTATGGTAAATTCAGCAACTATACAGTTATTTTATATATTTTGCAAATGTGCAGAAGTATGATCTCTGTATTTCTGCTTCCATACAACTTGTCATTTGAAAGGGGCTCCCAAACTTTTGCATACAAATAAAAGTTGCTCTGGATAAAAAAAGGATTTACTAGGGTTTCACATAGTGGGCACTTTTCATGTCTAATACCAATACACAACCTTAAGGACCTGCTGCTACCGATACAAATCCGCTTTCTTGAACAACTAAGCCATCTAGCCATCGAAATAACATCTGTGAAACAAATATTATACTAATAATGCATACACCACAACATGAGTAATACAACACTGCTGTTTTTTATACTTAAACTTGTTCATGCACAGAACTTTTAGCAGCACTTTTGATTTGTGAGCACCAGCAAACATTCAAAATGAGACTCAAAGTGTAACTTCATACAAAAGTTTAATTAAGCATTTATGTGATAGTTTAAGCTAAAAAAAACTAAAATTATTGGTTATCTGTATTGGCCTCATCATTGTGTCAATTATCAATTTAATAATACATAATAATTATTATATAATATATAATAATATATATCTTATAATAATAATAATAATAATAATAATAATAATAATAATGATAATAATAATAATAACCACAATAATTATTTATAGAGTACCTTTCATAACGTTGGCAGCTGAAAGTGCTTTACAGTTGACATCAGTACTAGCAGAGACCATACGTTTTAATGTACTAAAGACATAAATCATATTTATAAATACCATGATAATGTAGTTTTAACTAAACGCTGAGTTAAAGAGATACAGTTTTTCTTGTTTCTTAAACATGAGCACTGAGCCCGACTGTCTTATAGAAGCTGGAACTTCCACAAGGTATTTGCAGGTATTTGCATCTGTAGATCTAAGATCATCATTAGGAACATAAACAGAGAGACATTCTGTGGTGTAAGCAGATTTAGAGTAGATTATTTAGAGCTTTACAGACCAGAAGCAGAACTTTAAAACCTGTTCTAGAAGATTATGCCAGGACTACCATATTGGTGCACTCATATTTATTTATTTCTTTTCTTAACAACACTTTCTTTTTCCTTTTCTGTCTCAGGGTGAGATTGTGTCATGTTCAGGGACACATCTGTACCTGTGGACAATGAAGGGGCAGCTGCTGGCCTCGGCAAACATCCCATATGGCCCAGAGGGAAGCATCCAGTGCTGCTGCTTCACACAGAAACACGAGTGGGACTCGCGCAACGTCATCATCACCGGCTGTGCAGACGGCGTGGTCAGGGTGGGAGTCCTGCTGTGGATTTTTCTGCTTTAGGCATTATTGATGATAAGACCATATCATGAGTTTTTAAATGAGAACAGTTCTCCAACAAGTAACTTCCCTGTGAGGGTAATAAATCTTTCCCTTTTTTCCTCTCCCTCTGTTTAATAGTCAGGTAATACCACTGCAAAATATTCAGATATGATGACTGTGGTATTGAAAAAGGCCTCACAGCCTGCGATATGGAGTCCCAAGGAAGCTATGGGAGTAACATATTCTCACTTTAGATGAGCTAAGAACAGTTATTAAATCAAAATGGTTTCTAAATTAGGCATCAAATTGGAGCACGGACCTGTGCTACATCAATGGCCCACAGATTTGATTTATGATTATAGCCTCTATTGCGTTTGATTTTTTTTTTTTTTCTTCATTAGCCGTGTGACTCTCTTGCAGATATGGAAGATTGCATATACAAAGGTACAATTACCTGGACATGAGGAGCATTCGGAGTCTCTGGGGCATGCTGTATCCCCGTCTGCTGAGGACACAGGTAACACTAATACACTTCACCTTAACAGCAGCATTGAACAAGCACCTGGAATTTCCTCAGTCTTTAGTTGCCTCTGGCTTTGCTGGATTAGATTGGCTGGTTATAAGACCATTTCAGCCATGAGCTTTTCTAATGCATCTAATGCAGAGGTCCATGAAAACAATATAACAAAAATTCTCTTGTAGTACTGGGGAAAACAACACTGTGATATGATAAAGGTGGCTATTTTTAATATCCATGTAATGTACGAAATGAAATAGCAGCAATCTAACACAAAGCATCGCTCAGAAACCTTGCTTGTAAATCCAGTTACACTGCATCTACTCTTAAGTGTCATGGCTGAGACACTGAGCCGGAAGTTTGACTCGGAGGGATCCAGAGAAAAGTTCATAATTGTGCACTGTTTGTGCAAGGCATTAGGGCTAGCTGCAAGGAATTATGGGGCAAAGTTATTAAACATACAGCCGGTAAACACTGATGAGCAATTTCGCTGATGTAGGCATGCAATTTAGAAAGCAATAATACCCAAATCCAATTTGGTGCACATTGGTTACAGCACAGCGTCAGAGCATATAAGTATCACAACGCACAAATTAAATTGGGGGAACTCTTTGTAACAGTGAAGGCTTTATATTAGATGTATTTTTCTCAATTTAACAACATGCTGACCATTAATAAAAGCAGCGGCTCGTTTCTCACTCTTCTGCTTGTTGTGTGCTTCTCTCAGAACACAGCCGCGTGAGGTGGGAGAGACACCTGGTCCTGTGTCGGGAACTGAACCGGAGTCAAGCCATTTCCCGTCGCCGCTACAAAAACAACCCTGCCGTCTCTGCACTGGCCATATCCAGGTATGACTGAAAGTCCAGTCTCTTGCAAACATAAAGGCCAGTCCTGGACTACCCTTTACCCTTTCAGACGGCTTTACACTGTGAATATTTCATGGAACTTCAGTTGCTTGAAATCTGCATGAGAATAAACAGTTTTATAATGTAAAGTGCCCTGCAGGTCAATTGAAACACAGTTGCAACAGTTGCAAGGGGCTCAACTCTTCATAAACAAACTTCATAAACAAATCACATGATCATGTTAAACTAGATATTATCAAATGATTGATTACACTGGATTAGGACTTAAAACTATAACAGGATAGTTTATTGGATGGTTGATGTTTTTCATATTGTCTGTTTCCTGAGTCATGACAACAAAATTAATGTTTTTATAATCAGCAGCCTTAACTAGCCAACTAACAATAACAGCTGTTTAAATGACTGTTTGTATCAGTGTTAATTCTTTTTTAGCCTGCCATTGGAAAAGTTACTGTGATTTATGTAGCTAGGTTAGTTTTGTCCTGTCTTGTTGCCCTTTAATTATACACAGCGCTCAGATTTATTTAGGACCCAAAGGACAAAAATGGTTACAGACAAAGATGCAGTGCATGATAAACTTGTGGTGCTTCTAAGACAGGATGAGCAAGACAAGGCTACTTGGCTAGCAAGGCTATATCCATAAAGGCTACTTAAACGTTTATTTTCAAAGTCTTTACATACACACAACACACACAAACTGAAATACATAGTAAAGAAGGTTAGAAAGAGTGATAGAAGTCATACAGACATATCAATATATATCAAGAACAAAGTGCCAATCACAGCTGGAAAAATATATGAAGATGACAAAAAAATGCTCCGAACATGTAAATACAAAATTGTTTCTCACCTTTACAGATCACTTTATGTAACAAGAGCGATATGATGTATCAAACATTATTTGTTCATTTGTCTAATTTTTCGATTAGACATAAAATTAGACAACAGGGAAAATGATGCAAAATGGCTATTACACACAATAAACACATCGTAGTGTTTAGTTTAGCTGTTCCACTATTTGAGAACAAATTGCGTAAAGCTTGACTGCAGCAGCATCAAATAAACATGTTGAAGAAGAGAATGCTTATTTTCAAAAGCAATCACATGCTGCTTCAGTTACATGTTACAGTCAAGCTTTCCCCAAGTTGCTCTCAAACAACAGACAAGCTAAACACTACGATGCCTTTAATAGTGTTACTGGAGACTGTTTAAAACATAAACATTTGGATAGAAATTGAAGAAATGAGGGGTGGAAGTCTAGACCCAGGCCAACAAGTCTCTTTCCCTCTGTCTGTCTGTGTGCAGGACTCATGGCACACTGCTGGTAGGTGACGCATGGGGCAGAGTGTTCAGCTGGACTTGTGAGGGCTGAAAGCGGTCAACTGAACGTTGATCGCAGCCCACACACCACTCAGCCGGGACTGCAGCCCAGCAGCAGTATGCCCCCCCGATTCCCTGCACCGCTGCTGACTCCACAAACCCGCACACAGCCTGCTGGGCTTGAGGGATGACGCATACTTTCTTGGACTTGATGAGACATTCTGGCCCGAGCCAGAAACAGGACACTGCTTATTTAAGAAAGGAAGGATGCTGCAAGTCTGAGTCTGAGCCACACTGCAGATCACTTTTAATGTAGAGTAGGTTTCCCCTCCTTCATCTGCTTGGATGATCTCAAAGCCAAGCTGTGTTTATTTTAGAAACATCGGCCTGCTGGAGTTTCAAGGCCAGATGTCTGCACTCCATGCGTTAGACTAGCTGTAGATTATGTTATTTCTTTTGCACTCCTATTTCCCCTGTGATGTTTAGTTACGGGCATATGTCTTTCAGTGAGCAGCAGGCTTCTGCTCACAGAACTTTTCTAGGGTCCAGTTTGTAAGGAATCCTAAACTGTGCTATTTTGAAGAGTCTGTGTTGTGTAAATGTATGTGAATACAACCAACATTTTGCTTATTTTCCTGGAAGCAGATCAGCTTTTGTCTCATGATAATTGTATTGATTTTGTATTGGCAGCCTTTTAATCTGTAATTAAATATATGAATTAAATTGTTTACAATTTCTGTGGTCTTGGTGTCTCCACTCCTTTCTTGGATTTGTAGGAAACAGAAGGGCTGAATCAACCTTCCCCAACCAGTTAGAGTGGGAGTTCCCTACAGATACCAGAAAAGACACTGGTCTGGATTTTGGTCTACGGAAATGTAAAGCAAGCACTTTTTTCATAGATGCTCTTAAGCTCTCTGAGCCATTTAGCTGACTTTGCTCAAGAAGAATGTATTAAACTGGATCCTTTCAGATGCAGTACTTTTCCATTTGCTGTCACAACAGTCCTAACAAAGTCTTGTCCTGTTAACTTGGAAGAACGAAATGCCACCTTGGCGCATACATAATAGTCTCCCATTTCCATCAAACCAAAAAGCCAGAGGCATTCATTCTATAGTGAACTGACCCAAACTGGCCTTCCCTTTCCCACAAGCATGCACTCTGTAATTGTACAAATGGTTTTTTTTAGAGAACAATATATTTGCTGTATATGCTAAGCCATAGCTATTTTGTGCTATGTGGCACTAAGCTTCATGAAAATATTTTGTCGTCTGGGATTTAATAGCTCCTCTCAGACAACCTGTCTGCGCTGTGCAAGCCTAAACAGTGCTGTTTTTAAATAACATAACCACAAGCATGGATTGACACCATAATCGACCTCACTCCCATCATTAGCTAACCGCAGTTTACTGTGCTAGTGACATTTTTGAGCATACCACATCCACATGTTATAGAACTGTAAAATAACAACCACTGATTGCTAAAACCTCACAGGCATCTCAAACACAGATAACTATTCACGCAGTGATGCTTTATGAAGAAACAACATGCAGTATTGTGCAAAAGTCAGAGACCATCCTTCAGTTATTCAGTTTCCAGTTAAAACCTCCATTAAGTACACATTTTTCAGCACCACAAAAGAAAAGCAGAAAATATATATTTTTATAGTAAATGATTCAGAAGCCCAACAACAGAATCATTTTTCAGAATTTTGTGTGTCCATGTTTTGCTTTGATTACAGTTTTAATCCTTTGCGTTTTCTGTTTCTAATGATCCCAGACACTTTCAGTGACACTGAGGTCTGAGGTCCATTGTTCAGAGAAAACCAGCAGCTTCTTCGTTTGAATTATGATTTTTTTCCCGTTTTTGTCTGTTTCCTTTTCTCAGTTAGGGGTTCTTGACAGCTGCACATCCTTTTGGAGTCATAGCATTGAGATGTCATCTAGATGGCAGTACATGTTGCTCCAAAATACATATATACCACTCAGCATTAATGCCAACTTCATGTTACCCACTAACACATCCCTATTCGCAAATGGTGGCTTTTGAGCTTGGTGTTGGTAACCACAGAATGGTACTTTTCCTTCGCACAAGAGTGCACAATGTCCATTATTTCCAAATATATTTCAGAAAGTGGACACATCAGACCATAACAGACCTTTGCGTCAGTCCATCTTACATGAGTTTTAGCAAAAAGGAGTCATCAGCATTTCTGAACGTTGTTGAAATATGGGTTCTGTTTTGCATTGTAGAGTCGTAACTTGCCTTTGTTGATGTAGTGATGAACTGTGCTTACTTACAAGGGTTTTTCGAATTATTCCCAAGCCCATGTGGTTATATTCATTACAGAAGCATGTCGGTTTTCAGTGCAATGCTATCTGAGGGTAAGAGGGTATTGAGCATCCAGTGTTGGTTTTCAGCCTTGCTGTTTACGCATAGACATTTCTCCAGATTCTTTGACTCTTTTGATAATGAGATGGACTGCCAATAGTGAAACTGTTATATTCTGTCCAGTTGTGTGCTGAGAAACGTTGTTCCAAAAACTCTGAACTCTGGAGTGAGCAAGCAAACTGAGCCAGCAAATCAATCATAAATTCTCATTCTATACCCAATAAAAAAGTATTGCTTGTAATTAAGTACCTGTAAAATACAGTTTACAGTGGCTGCATTTAGCTTTTATTGGCTTTGCTTTTTATTGGTTTGTAACTGCAAGTAAATAAATAAATGTTCATTAATTAATTCATCTTCTAAGCTGCTTATCATTCTTGGTTGCAGGGGGTGCTGAAGCCTATATCAGCACGCGCTGGGTGGGAAACACCTGGAACAGGCCGCCAGTCCATCACAGAACAGGAAAATCAACGTTTTTGTCATTATTATTTTTAGAGTGACAGTATTTCAATTAGCAAATCAACATAAATGTACTTCTCGTTCTTGTTGCTTTAAAGATCGGTTCCAGGATAAAAGCACAGACAGAGACCCATAGTTTTACTGTACTCTTTGTTTCTCCATGTATGACTCAACACATTTCCTCTTTGTTCTCTAGTGTTTTATGTAGGTGTGAGCTCTGAGTTTGGACACTGTTGTGCAATGCTTTGGGTTTTCCCTTTCAGCTCTCCAGGCGTGCACTGCTTCTTTGGCCTGCTGCAAGAGAACAGGGCATAGAGGAGCTGTGATTATGGGGAGTGGAGGAGCTCCCCCTGGGCCACGCTCCATGCGCCTCCCTCTGGGAGAGGGTTAATTGTTGCTTTACTCCCAACCTTTGCAGATTGCATTCTCCTAATGGCTGTCATTAAGCAGCCTGAACCCTGAGTCCAGGAAAGCAGAGTGGGGGCTGAGTCACTGCGTGGAATAGGGAACATAACGTCACCCATTGGGGTTGTATCTCCAGCTTGTGCTGAGGTGTAGGCTTCGCACGTATGGATATGGAAAGCTATGTTGAATGCTGTTTTCATAGTTGTCCTAGGAAACCGTTTCCGGCATATCAGAAACCAACATCTTGATTATGAATCACCTCAACTTCTGAACTGTTCAGCGAGAGCAAGTCTTTTTAAACAGCTCTGAAAAAAATGATTTGGCAGCAGCTGGTTTGAATTTGGATGGGAATGCTATGAAAACACAATAGAACTGAGTGCAGATGAAAGCATTTTGGTGCATTTCCTGGATTCTCTCCATTCGTTGTTGCATGTTTAAGCCTTCCTCCGGCTTGTGGTCTGCTCTGTTGTGGATCTCCTTGTGTGAGGCTCAGCTTCATTCTTTGTTCTGCTTATTTGCACTTACAGCATCTGCACATGGTGTAACTAGAACACGAAAGGGCATGAAGGCCCCTCTCTCACCCCGCTCACACAGAAAGATCTCAGCTATAGGGAGACTGCAAACCGCTAAAGCATGGATTGGCCTGCAGAGACAAAAACTAACCCAGGACAGAACAAGGTCACCATTATTTTAAGAGAGGAGGGAGTGAGAGAGAGTCGATGGACTGTGTGTTTATTTTGTGTTTGATGTTCATACCCAGAGCTAGTCTCTCTCTCTCTCTCTCTCTCTCTCTTTCTTTCTCCCTTTCCCTCCTTCTGATAAGGCCCCTCTACTAGCCTGCCACTGCAGCTGCTCATTAATATGCACTGTGACCACAGTGAAGAGGGGGTGGGGGGTCGCTCTCTTTAACCTTTGTGCGAGTAGCTAATTGTGCTAAGTAGAGGCGCTTAATAGACTGGAAAATAATCATCATATATCTCATGGAGAGAAGCAAATGACCTTCTCGAAAGACAATGGCTATCTCAGTTTTAATACGTCGGTGATTTTATGATATTAAATGTCAAACCATTTGGGCTCCTCTGAATAATTAAATCAAATAAATTATAGCACCTCGGCAGAACCATCTTGTAGCCTAACCCAATTATAATGCACTGTAAAGCTAATTATTAAGCATGATTACAATTAGTATAATTTTAATAAATGTAACCATTAGAGGGTTCATCACAGTCACTGACTCTGAGTGGGGGAGATGGAGAGAGACACTCTTCTCAACTATTCTCAAGACCTGAGAGTGAACTGAGACTTGCAGAGATGGGGCTGTATTATTCATGCTGTCAGCGATGGTCTCATAGACCAAATAGTTAAAGCCTCAACCAGGAATTGATGAAATAGTGGTGCAGATTTAGTTCAGAATTTGCTGAGAGGGAGAGCAAAGGTGCTGTTTGTATACCCCTTGTTACGGTGGCATGCAAAAGTTTGAGCACACCTGGTCAAAATTTCCATTACTTTGAATAGCAAAGCGAGTAAAAGATGACCTGATTTCCAAAATGCATAAAAGTAAAAATAAAATATGTCTTTGATATTTTAAGCAATGTGACTTTTTTATTTCTATCATTTACAAAAGGAAATGGGCTTCTTGCATTGCACCTTTGGCAAAATAACACAGCTTGTAAATGGTTTTGTAGCAAGAGACTGTCTGTTCTTGTTTTTTTTTTTTTGGCCCTTTCTTCCTGGCAATGGTTTCTATTTCTGGACCATCTTGATGCACTGCTCTTTTGAGGTCCATCCACAGATTTTTGATGACAATTTGGTCAAAGACTGTGAAGACCATTGTAAAACCTTCAGTTTGCACCTCTTTGGGTAGTACTTTTTGGATTTTCGGGTGTGTTTAGGATCATTATCCTGTTGAAGCCCTCCTCTTTTCATCTTCAGCTTTTTTACAGATGGTGTGATGTGCGCTTCCAGAATTTGCTGGTATTTCATTAAATCCATTTTTCTCTCTAACAGAGAAACATTTGATTGAAATTCTGAACCCTTTTTGGTTTGAACTGGCCTTTCCTAACAATGACTATGAACAACCCATAGCCTTAGTAAAAGTCCCAGCTCTTGGAGTGCACAAACTTTTGCATGGTGCTTCTATCTTTTTATTCACTCTAAAATTGTTAAAAGGACAAATAATACACTCATCTTGCTTAACACTTTGAAGAGAATGTTTCATCTATGCATTTTGGAGATCAGTTCATCTCTATTCAATTATTCACAGTAATATAAACTTTTGCATGTCAGTGTATGTGAAATATTCTTCTGTAGTGTATGTGGAGATATTGTCACATGTCTGTCTATCTGTCTGTCTATCTGTCTGCCTGTCCCTGTTCATGTCTCTCTACGCCCCCTCTGGTTACTCCGTGTCTTAGCACTGCTTTTCCTGCTCCACCCTGGCTCCACCCACTCCCACACCTGAGACCAATCTGTACTCATTAGGACTTGTATTAAGACCCCTTTGTTTGCCCTGTCGGTTTGTGAAGTCTCTGTTGTTCTCTGTGGTAACCTTTGTTAGTTCTGATCTGTTTTCCCTGTGTAAGTCTTGGCCTTGTTTCCTTTCAGTTCTTGTCCTCTTTGTTTTGTAGCATTGGTGTTCATCTTCAGTTCTTGACCCTTGTTTTGTTTCTGCTATTGCCTCTCAAAGTATGGACATGTCTTTATTGATACCCACCTGTGTTTTGACCCCTGTTACCCAGACAAACTCAAATAAAACCACTATGCGTTTGCATCCTGCCTCAACCACCCCGTTACAGATATGTAATAACTAAAACTTGGGAGAAAGACCACAAATGAAATTCCTCCTCCTTCCATGTCCTATAAGTTTTTCTTTCTGCCTCCTGTTTCCTGTGACAAAGTTTTCACATCCCACCACAGCCCCATCTCCTCTCTGTTCCTATGTCCTACCTCTGTTCATCACATCACTAGCTTAAAGATTAAATGTTTTGCATAATAAAAACGGGTAAGATGCCAACAAAGTAATTTGAGTGCTTAGATGTGAAATGCTCCAGTCTAGAGAAAATCAAAATTGTTCACATTGGTGGTGATGGGAACCAGACATCTGAAGAGCTTAACATCTCTGAAAGCTCCAGAAGGTTATTGTTATTGTTGCTTGTCATCATTTAATAGTTTTAAGTGAGGATTTTGGCCTAAAACATCCATTTATGGTGGACAGGTATCTACAAAGCATTGTAAGGCAAAGTAAAAGTGTTTTTAAAGCGTTTCACCATTTTCACCATTACATATTCAATAAACACATGCAGGTACTTTGGTGGTTTGGATAGTAAATAAAATGACTATGATCTTTGAGTTGTAGACTTTATGACTCCTGGTTCCTGTCAACACCACTTTAAGAAAATCCAGGTCAGTGAGTTTCTCTACAGCAAACTCTGAATAACCGTTTACATCACAATAATTAAATTATACAGAAATTATGAAAAACTGGCAGAATTCCCCTTTAAAGCAAATGCCGCCCAGAACTCCGGGCCAAGTTCTCAGAGATCTGTCTCCTCATCATCCAGTCATACAGTCTCTTCTTATACTACAACCATATGTTGAAGGCATGATCTGAACTAATAAAAACTGGCTGCCAGTTGCAGCGGGCCCTGTTTAGAGCTGTAAGAAATATTTTTGTATTTCATATAAAGATGGATAGCTACTCTAATATCTGCCAATCTACAAACGAATTATGTCATTAACACATTATTTCAAATTATTCAAAGCCAGATTTGAAACACCTGGTAATCTTTATTATAACAAAAATTACATTACATATTTTGCAAAATTATATAATCAGAATTAAATACATGTACTGGATTAAATCCAACCATAATGCTGTATTTACTCTTTTTGGGAAAAAAGGCTACGAGTTCACAGGCACAATGGTGAACGTGCTGTAGTAGAAAATAATAAGAATAATGTGTATATCAGATGCTTGGGCATCTTCACTGCAATGCCTACAAACTCAAACTCATGATATATACACTCATAATCAAAATAATAGTTGCACAAATAGGTCCACCCAGAAGGAATCAACTGACAGGAATGAAACTTGGTGGGTAGGTTTGACATTGTGAGATATGCAAATGATTCAAGCTTCATGCTCGGCTGTGCATGTGACTAAAGCAAGGATGGCAACAGCCACGATTGCAGGCATTCTGCGTGCAGTGCTGCCCTCCATGAGTCATCTTGTTAGTGCCAACACCATTGGCACATGGCTGCATGATGCAGGACTATATGAACGCAGACCATTATGATGACTGCCCTTAACACCATGTCAGCGTCACCAAAGACTGGAATGGTGTCGTGCCAGACCGTCATGGAGTGACTCAGAGAGTCATCTTCACTGTAGAGTCCTGCTTTTGTCGTAGTGGAGACGACCAAAAAATCTGTGTGTGGAGGCACCGTGGTCAGTGCCAAGATAAATGGTTTGCGGTTACGCGTCACTTGTCCAAAAGACCTGGTGTCACTCCACCGCCACCCCTACCGCAAAATGTGCAGGAACTGCATAAGACTGTTTAAGCTGCATGGGATGGATTATTGCAGGACACCATTAGAAACCTCTACAACTCCCGATGCCATACTGAGACACACTACTTCTGTATGTGTAGCTCAATAAATATCAGCCATATCAGTCTAAGTTTTTCATCATTTATTGTTCCTGGTAACCTTTATCTTCCTTCCCAATAACACTGCAATCTATCACTTTATTGAGTGCTACTATTCTTTTGATGATGAGCGTATTTTTCATTTTCTGAGCAAAAAGAATAAATATGACACTTATGAGATAAAATATGCCATCTGTTCACAGGCACAGGGCTGTGTGTGCCAAAGTATAAAAGAATAGGAAAAAGCATTTGCCAGATGCTTCGACTAGTACCTCCATAGTACACACGATAACACAACATCAGTTAAACATAAGAGGTCTCATAAATAATTATGTTTCAAAACAGTCTCCGTTGAATTTACACTTGCTTTTCCACAAAGAGGATCTGTGCGTATACAGTTCCTGTGCAGTTTGCTTTGGGTTCCAGCTGTGCAGTTCCTGAGTTGCTGGCTTTGGCCTCAGGCACTGGTTTGACCAGCTCCAGCTCAGCGTATGTCAAGCTGTCATCTGCCACCCTCGGCTTCATGGCAGGAAAAGGAAAGAGAGGAGCAGAGAGAAGGGCGTTTCAGTACGATAAAGACTACTGTAAGCGGTCAAAGGGCTGGGAGTGGATTTGGTGAGCTGGGAATGTATGGTTGGATCAACATGAAATTACAGACCCAATTTTAGGATTGGTTTCATTGAAAAAAGTTGCTTGTGTCCTTGACTGTGTTTTCAGAAATTCATCTCAAATCCCTCATGATCAAGCTGGGCAAAAATGACACAGTTTGTCAAAATTAAAAAATGGCTTTCCTAAAAGTATTTTTGAACAGATGCCACAAAGTGCCCACATGGACACGTTTACTTGTCTGACTGTCTTTGGGGCCTTAATGTCTTAATGTCACATATATCAGTCAGTAGCTTGTATGAAAGCCTGCTGTGCACATACTTATTTTTTTTTATCTTGTGAATCAGGTGAGGTGCAGTTTGGCCTAACATACAATCCAGACATTCTTTAAGCCTGGGTTGAGTATCACACAATATTGCAAGATTTTTCCTCAGTTTTTCTGCCGTTCTGCAATAATTTCAGTGGAAGCTAATGCAATGAGAAACATGCTTGTTAAATAAATAATCGTTGTTCAAAAAAGCAATAAAAGCAAGTCTCATAAATGGGTGAATGCTATGGCAATATATTCAACAAACATGGCTGTATGAAAAAAGACTTGATTTCCCCCTTGCATATTTCTTGCAAGTAATAAATCAATTGACAAAAAATATGAGCTAAGGCTTTTAAAATACAGAAATGATCTCAATTGTAAAAAATAAAATTATGCATGCAAATGATTAAATCAAGCAATAGCATAGATGGGGTTTGACAATTATGTCACCATGTTAACATTGCTTAATTACCCTCATTCGCGCACTAAGAGAGTGAATAATTGGTGTAAATGAAATCAAACAGGTCTCACCATGTATGTTCTCCGAGGCTGGGCTTTTAAAAGTTTGGTTCTGCGTGGCTTTCTTGGAACAGGAGCTGAGAAGTGAAATAATGATGATAATAATCATTTTAATACATGCATTTCCAGTGCTGCCACCAAGGGATTCTTTCATGGACACTAAATGAGACGCAGTAGTACAATTATGTATTGAATTCAATACCTTTATGGTACTGTTATTAAATAATTAACTCATTCAGTGCCAAATTTCAAAGCAGAAGTAGACTGTATTAGACACTGTGAGACAATAAACACGCTTGTTTTTAAACTCTAGAGTTAAATCTTATTGGCTGTCTAAATCACATTTTCGCATGCATGGTAGTTTCTCGATTAGTGTGCACTCTTTTGTGTTCTTTAAATATATCCACCTCCGGTAATTGACATTTAGGTTGGAGGAGGTTTACATCAAGAGTATAAGTGGTATATTATGATACTTATTCCTGTTAGGCATCTCATCAGTTGGAAATGTTAAGTGTAAGCCTGTAGAGTCTTAAAGAAAAACATCCATTTGGTTGCGTGTGTCTAAACTTTTGACTGGTACTGTATATAATACCCAGCAATATGTAGTAGTTTCGAATAGTTCAAGATCTTTGTGTCATTTTTAAACACTTTTGTAAATATATTTAAATACTTTTATTATTACTATTACTATTTGTATTACATCACATGACTGTGGCTCACTCACTCACTCACTCACTCTTTAATGTGGTCTGCAGAGATCTACACTTCCTATAATTCACCTCATTAAGATGATTTTAAGCATTACTGAATTAACTCAGCCACAAACTGGCACTCAGATACACCTAAGAGTCTGTTCTAGTGGTCTGCTAGTGGTCATTCTAAGGGCTGGAGCTCCCACCTTTCACTGGTATTTCTGGAGGTGGTGCGGTGATATTTCTGGGCGGTGCTTTGTGTCTCTTCTCTTTTCTGTGTGTTCCAGGCGAGGAGCTAGCCACGCTGGTTACTGTCTCCCCTGAACTACATTTAAACATAGGAAGGAAATGTAAGAATAGGCAGCACTTGCTTCCATGCAGCAAATCACATTGGGCAGGTCTTACAGTGACTTACCTGCTCTCAGAGCACTTCACCAAGGGGTAGCTTTCTAGATACAAAGTGCACATGAATACAGTTAGATGAACCATCCAAATAATAATAAACCTCAAATCAGAATGTCAACAAAGAAATACACTGCTGCAAACAAAAGAAAAAAAAAGTGAAAGAATAACAGAAAATATTGAATTGCACTATTAAAAATAAAGGTTCCTAAATGGATCTCAGCTGGATCGTACAGACAGAAAAGCGAATCACCTTTTAGTCTTTGTTTGCGCTGTATGTGCTGGCATGTGATTACCACAGCAAAGAGAAGCATACAAAGGAGACCAATAGAGCAGATCAACACTGCACACAGATACAAATCTGAAAAAGTAAATACCAGAAAAGAGGCGTCAGTATGAGGTCTTACATGGGAAAGGGTATAAGAAAGTGCATGTCCTAGCACAAAAATACATATCAAGACTTTTCTATGGTATTAACTTTTTTCTTTGTAATGTAATTCTAACCAAATTCAATGCACTTAAAACATAAGTACTATATTCAATGCGTTCCTTAAATGCAGACGAAACAAAGAGCTACGACTGCATTGCTGTGCTTTTGTTGGAAGGAATAGGAAGCCGAAAACATTCTGTGTTCCACTGCAGTCAAACAAATGCTTTCATGTCAGGGTGGAGAGCGCTCTCATGGGAAATGGTTGGCCAAAGGAATGGGCCAAAGAAGAGCTGCTTTTGGAGATGTTAAATCTGGACTCTGGACTGCTGTGTGGCCTATTCCCTTCAAGGAGTCAGCTCTAATGCGAGAAACAGAGTGGATTCTCCAAACTATTAACCCCTAAATGGCCAGGACCACAATGAAAGGCCAATCTTTTATTATGCACTTCAATGACATAAGCATAATTCAGCCAGTTTGCATTAGAGTCAGCGTAGTCACTCCATAATAAGCCTTAGGATGAATTAAGGGGCATTTTGAGGGGTTAAAGTACATCTTTGCTATTGTAACAAAACCTTGTAGCTATAAAGCAAAGGAGAATAATGTCCTTTAACGTGAATGCATGTTAATGTAACAAGATTTTATTCAATGCTTTTTTAACAGTAATGTCGATCAATTTATCATAAAATGTTTACACACTGTTAATAGCAGCTGGAATTTTTGAATGTTGGAAAAATAAAAGAGAACAAATATGGCATTACAAAGTTTTAATATGACAGGGACAATATACTGTATACTATACATTTCTGGATCGCTGTTTATTTTAATTAATCACACCATACCTTGAAACAAGCGCCATATATCACCAGTGCTCTCTGAGGCTGCTGTATAGTGCACTGGAATCATAAATGGAGAAATAGGTTAATATTCACAAAGAGAGACACATAGCCGCACCAGTGGGCTAAGGTTACAGTGCATTTGGGTGATTTAAATTCTCGCTGCTACCTCTAGTGTGAAATAAAATGGAAAACCCCCCTTTCACCCCAAAATGCAATATTTCTAGCTGCATATGATTTTGAATAGGCATTTAAAGAGTACATTTCTGGTCTCAATCTGCACTGAAAAACTGCTTTGAATTTACAGGACTCAACTGAGGCAATTAATTGCACATGAATAAAATGTGGTACATCAGCAGAACTCCTGCCAAACGAAGTAAACTGAAAGACTGTAACTGTGTTGGTGACACATTTTATTAGTCTGTGACACTGTGCGTCATATTTAAGTAACTTCATTATTCTTTTCAGTGTGTTTATTACTTTGCCATAGAATGGAAAACTGTGTTTACACTGGCATAGTTGAATAAGGAAAGTTTGGTACATATAACTGACATACTGTTGGCATCAAGCACTGTTGTTTACTCAAATTTATATTTGCAAAAGAGGGTGGAAAACAGGTAACAACTTTCACTTATTAGACCAACATTTACATATGACATCAAAGCGACAGCAACGAAAATCTTGGGGCATTATGTGCAGAAATCTATTCTTCCTAGTTCTTGTCAAGGCATCACCAACTGTCTGCCTATTCACCAGCTTCTTAATAGAATGTTCTGTTCCACCTGCAGCTTGTATAGTGCTAGAATGTAATTGAAGCAGCATTTATGGTGGAAAAGGAAAATTCGCAAAACGAGTTGGCGAATAGGAAGCCAACTTTGGGTCTTTAACGAGCTCCTGAAGAACTTTAATTCAAAATTGTTAGTTTGCTCTGCATATTTAAGTTTCTCATTTCTCAAACCTTGGAGAAACACGAGCAGGCTCAGCGTTTGACTGAAGAGACTGAAAGGACAAGCAGTTACAACTTTAGTAGCAACACAACACCAACCGAAACCTGTAACAATGTCATACTATCTACTTCTGCCAATGGAAGCCAGATAATCTTAAAAGTTTCATAATGAGCTACAACTTTAATTTACTTTGTGTTTTTGTTAAGATCGAAAGCAAGTAGCTAGTAATAACATTAGCTACTAGCAAGCTCCAAGCAATGTTAACTAGCTCAGCTAACTACTACTATCATGACCTTTTATTTACATGGAGGTTGGCTATATTTTCCTGCCTGCATCTATTTTTAACACGTTGCTTCTGTGTGATCATTGTGGCGTCTAACTATAAACCAGCCAATCAGAGCAGAGTTCATCAAATTATTTATAAGCACAACAAAAAAGGGAAAGTCACATACCTTCCATGTAGTAATCAAAAGACAATTATAAACACTGAATAAATGTATTCTATGGCACCTTTAAGATACTAAAAATGGCTATTAATTCTTATTTACTGGTGTTTACATCTCTCACGATTCTGAATAAACTATTCATCAACCCCAGTGAGCTTGGTATTCTTGTGGGGAATGTGTGGTTTGGTGCAGGGTTGTGCTTGATGAGGCTTCAATAGGACCAGCCAAGGACATTTAGAGTGGTAGAGGATGCAATGTTTGAGTCCTTGCAACACACTTACCCTTTGGCCCTGAGAATGAGGCTTCATAAATCTGCATCACTGAAAGAGTAATAAACACTTAGTGCTGCATTAAAGCTGCATTAGGTAGTGCACAGGGATGCACTCATATCTCGATTTTGGCATTTGCCTTGGCTTTATATTTATAAGGTGTCAAATCCTGATAAAACCGAAATCTAGTTATTTGAATGGATAAGGATGAAATGTTCTAGAATACTCCTGAAGTACCCCCGCCCCCCAACATACTGTCCATCAAACCTAGACTAATGCTGTTCTTAAATCTGATTATTTTCAGAGGCCAGAGAAAACACTATCCAGATGTTCAGGTCACTGCCCAGTAGGACAGCTATCACGGGCGTACTGCAGTTACAGAGCTTCTCCATTTACGTTTCCACCATCAAATTTCAGAACACATGCATCATGGCATATACTAACAAGGATCAATCCTTAATTGTGTAGACAAAAATAAGTTCACAACATTTTTACGTAGGGGCAACAGAGCACTGCTTAAAGAGACTATTCGCACAGGTTTTTGTGCCCGATGTATTAAAGCCTTCACTGGCTTCCCACCTTGCTTTATCACCCTTTTCCCCTGCTCTGGGCTCTAAGGTGTGCATCCTTCTCCATGGCCCATGTGCTTTTCATTAGCACTGGCTCCAGCTGACACGAGGAGCAGACTGGCTTTAATAACAGGCTCCACTCGCACCAGGTATATAAACCCCACATCTGATCTGCATTTGCTGTTCGGAGAGAAACCTCAACCGTTAAGCCTGCAGCTTAAAGTTGTTTTTCCGCTAGGTCTGCATAAAGGTAATAAAAGTACTCCCTTTGAAAAGGTGGATTCACATCTGAGGCGGCATCATATGGTGGGCTCTAAAAAATAGAGGTGCCAAAAGGGTTCTTTGGTGCAAAGCCATTGAGGCGCTCAGTTTGGCTCCCTAAAAAAATTTCAATGGATGGTTCATTAAAGGAATACTTCTTTTACAACTTACTGTCTATCTGAAGCATGTGCACAGAACTTAATCTCTATCTGAAGCTTGTGTAGCAGTTTTATCACTATTGACAATCACTGCAATGCTATCCTTTGTACTTAGTTAAAGGACAAAAAAAAACAAAACAAAACAAAACAGTGACACAAAACATACTGCACTATTGAAAGCGGCTTTTGAGGCAGCGGGAGTGTTTTCTTTTAACAAGACAGGAAGAAACATCTAGATTATTGTCATTTGTATGCTACAAATGTGGAGATTAGGTGGAAAATCACTGGTGTATTCCTTTAAAGAACCGTCCACTGAAAGGTTCTTTAGGTAAACTAAGACGGCATCCCTTTGGGCATCTGGTCAGAGGGCTGCAGCAGATGGAGATTACTGAAGATCTGTAGTCTAATACACATCTCCAGTAGTTGTCTGTTGTTTTTCGCTATCATTCAAGGCTTAAACTTCATACTTTGAGGAGAAGCAGAACCTCCTCTTCCCTCTCTATTACCTCATTTTTGTTTACTCTCACACACACTGTTTTTCTTTGCCTTTGTCTCTGAGAAATGTGTGCTTATGAGATGTCTGTGGTCGCCTAACCCCCATCACCAACAAACCCACATCTTTTAATCCACAAAATATCTGCTGTTTGTGTGATCCACAGTATTAATTGGTTCCTGACAATATCAGGGACAAATCAGCGAGTGCAATAGAGGACAAGATCTTTCTGCAAAGCATACTAACAGAACGCTTTATAAATCACTGTCTTGTGATGATGAGGTAGTTTATGTCATTAAGAGGACAGATGTTTGGCAGGCTATTTTACATAAAGTGATTAAGGGTTATTTGTAAAGATGCATAAAACAGTATTCATGCATATTCAGAAAGAAAGACTCCACACCCTATAATGTCTTTGTTCTTTCCCAACTCCTGAGCTGTAGGCAACTGCCTCTTATCAACTGGATGATTAATCTAGGGCAAAATAAAGCAGAAACCTCTGAACAGCATAAGAAAGCTCCTAAAGCAGCCAGAGTAAATGTTTTTTGTTGCAAGCTAGCCAATCCTCCCTGCTTTATCCTCACAGCATGTCCAGGCTCCTCACGTTTACAGCCCTGTGATTTGTTTCCGTTGGCAACAAACACATTTCTGGTGGAAATGATGTACATGCAAAGAGGGTGGGACCCCAAGCCTTATGTATGCGGTAAAGCTAATGTGTGAGGTAAAGCATTCTATAGGGCCTAGGGGGAAATTTAATGCCTAATATTCTTATTCATCATTTTTGGTTTTATAGGCCACTTGCTAAATATTACTCCAGTTTGTGCTTGAAAGAATGCCGCAAAGACGTGATTGCTTTGTGAACAATAAGCAGAGCCGATGACCGCTAGAGTTAGTGGAGACTTTCTAATAATTTACTGCCATGGCCTACTTTGGGTTCAGATGGCAGAGTTTGTGAGTTGGAGGAAACAGCTGCTGTGTGGTTAGCCCTGACCGTGGCAGGATACCATGCTTTCACCCCTCCAACACAACCACACAGTGTTCCAGGGTAATGAGGCCCTAACCCAAGCTGCTGGATTGAAGTGCCAGGACCTCTGTGGTTTCATAGCCATCACAATGACTTAACACATCATTCTTTAGACACCTGTTCCTAAATGCACATAACATGGGTATCATTTAATCATAATAGCCAATAGAAAACATAATAACTGCAGATCTAAGATCTGATGCCTGAGCAACATCTATTGTGCCATACATATACGTACGTGCCATATATACATACATATGGCTGTACAAATCAACTGAATTGTGTATTAATGAGCCATGTTATTAAAAGGACATTGTGTTGTTCATGGTTACATGGCAACCTACCATTACCAACCTACACTGCGTGTTTACAATAATAAGTTAAATTATTTATTTCACATTGGTGTATTTTATCTTGTGTACTTGTTATTTCATCAAATATATTTATGCTGTATTTTATGAAATTGCATATTTGGCATTTTTACCTCGTAACTCCATGGTCCCTGTGCCATTTGAAGATGATCTCCACTTATTTCTGTGTTTGCGTATCTCCTGCACTTTGCAGGTGTAGTTGCCTCTGTCTTCTCTGGACACGTTCAGGATCAGCAGACTGTACATCTGCCCCTCCACCTCCTCCCACAGGTGGAACTTGGGCTGAACAAAGCTTCGGCTGTAGTTTCCGTAGTATTTAGCCTTTTTAAAGTTCATCTTCACCACCAGGCGCTCATCATCGGGCGTGGGAAAGTAGAGCCAGCGGAGCACAAGAACGCTGCTGCTCCTTTTCCTTTGAGACACCAGGCAGGACACGGTGATATTCTCTCCCTCTATACACATACTGACTGGCCCAGGGGTCACTGTCACGTTCAGAGCCTCTGCCAACTCTGTGGAGCATGGGTATGGGGTGGGGAGGGTAGAACGTGATATGGAAAGGGTAATTACAATCGGATTGCTTGTTTGGATAACAATAATAATAACAACTTCATAAACTGTAAGGGTTCATATATGGGCCCACACTAATTCCTCACCCATAATAACTGAATCAATTTTTTAAATTAGTTATAATTTAGACAGAACTAAATAACTTATAGTAGTTAATAATAATTTTAGGATCACATTTGCTCATCCATTGTCAGGTACTGGAACAGGTAGTGCATGTATTCCTCTGTATTTTCTCATGTTTGAATGGGTGACAAGTACTGTAGTTGCAGTATTAACACAGTCATGTATTGTACAAGCCTAATATAAACATGCAAGAATTTCTGAGAACCACAAATAAAAAGGAAATAAAAAAAACCCTTTACAAGAGAGATGAGAGTGCATGTTGATGTCAGTGCATTGTTGAGACAATCAGACAATTTTCACTGGAGGTTCATCAATGACTGTCTCCTTTTCTGGCCTGTGCCCACAGCTGCCAAAGGGCGTAACATTTTTGGAGTTCAGGCACAGTATGTCTCAGTAAACAGGGAAAAAAAATGCAGGTGGAAAACATTTGTCTGCCTTCTTGCACCAGAGAAAAGAGCAGAGAACACGACAAGAAGATTGTATCCAGCTGCTGCAAGCCTTGCTTTTATGTTCCGTCTCAATTACCAAGTTCCACAACTGGTTAAGCAGGGTTCTGTTTTCAGTATATAAAACCACATCACACGCAACCGCCATTTAAACATAAACAAAGCACCCCAAGTCGCAAGAGCTGATTGCACCCAAATATTCAAATTTCTGAACTGATCACCCGGTGCACAGAGTTCACTAAATTTCTAATAGCTTCCAAACTCTGCAACTGTACAAAAGTCCAATTTAATGGAACAGAATGCATAAATTTAAGAAAGTCCAATTATATTTTTCTATGGTTAAAAAAAAAGTAAACTGAGCATGCAATGCATCATTGCTGCAAAGACGTTCTTTAAAATCAGTAACTGTTTATTGACTAGACATTTAACTATGTATTAACTCTTTTATCCCACTAATGTTATGCATTAACTTTTTGCATAGCCTAAGTTTGAGAGACCTTCTCCCTGTTGTTGATGGTTTTCACCTCCCAGCTTTACGCACACAATTGCATTCTCTCTCTGAAACTTGAGACTCGTTCTTTCTCCTTTCTGCATCAAAAGAAAAAAAGCACACACGCACACAAATAGACAAGCTTACCTTCAACGAAGGCCCTAGTCAGGAGAACTATCAGAACACATGAGAGTTTCATTTTGCGGACCCAAAGGCTCCATGCACCCAGCTAAACAAGCAGAAAAAGAAAGTGCCTGGGATTTTCTCCCCTTTTCTCTCCCTTTCTCCTTCTCACCGTGTATGTGTGTGTGCGTGTGTAATGTGGAACAGTGCGAGCTCTGTTCCCAGTTAGAAACACCCCTCTCCCTCACTCTTTCTTTTCTCTGGCTCTCTTTCTCTCCCTTCCTTAATCACTCCCCTCTCCAGTAAAGCGTTTGTAGGAAATGTCATTTCCTGAGAGGAGTTTTTGGAAGCAGCACAAATTTCCAGCTGGACCTACAACGCTTGAAAATCAGGAGCCTGAGCCAGGTCTTAGTGCCTTACTCTCCCAGGTTAGAGAATGCTTAAGGACAGTGGGGTAACTCCTCACAATGTCTCCATTGTGGAGGGAAACCCCAAGCAAAGTCAGCTCAGTGTGAAAGACTCAGCAAGAATCGGCAGTGCAGTAAGTCTGAGAGCGCTTCGGCTCATTATTATTCCCACACTCTACAGGATTTCTGGGAGAGCCTGCTTTCTGGGGTGTCAGGAATGTGTCCACTTTCCGTGGCTTTCCCCCTTTTCTCCTACACCCATACGGCCTGTCCAGCCGTCGCTGTGGTTAGAAACATAACTGTTTATTGGGCAGCGTAATGTGCTGAGCTGGTGGTTTCCATGAATGTGGAGCTTTGCCAAGGAGTGTGAGATTACACAACATGCTCATGTATAGCGACCAGGAAAGAAAACAACCCAGTTGTAGAGTTTCCAGGCCAGTAACCTACCTATACATTTACCACAGCACTACGCAAATGTTTTTAGAAGGAAAAGAAGGAATTTGCGACAATATATAGTACACTGCGAAAGTCTATGTGTGCCCAGGGAGATTATATATTTAATAAACTATTTATGTGGACAGTAAACATTTATTATCACAGATATTAGACAAACTGCAAAAGCATTATTACAAAAGGTAGTGATTTTATGTAGGTCAGTGTGTTTGTTTAACTATTTCTAATCCTCACGTTATTATTTGTAGTTATCATCCAAAACCTAGTCTGGATAATCTGTTGTTCATTAAATAAAAAGAGTGTTCTGGTGATGCTAGTGAATAAGGCTGGGAGAGAAGTTCAAATCAACAACAGTTTTAAACAATTCGCTAGGAGCCTAACTCACCTAAAGAACTGTAAACTATATAACATAGTGACATCCTAGTTCAAAATTTGTTTTTCCTAATATTAAACTAGCACAGTAATCTATCTAGCACTTTGACAGTCATATAAAAAGACACTCTATAGCTTGAAATCAGAGAGAATTGTATTTTACATTACAATAAAATTCATACACAAAAGTAAAAAATATCATATTGTTTCCATATACTTTAAGTGTTTAGGAGAGTTGAATAGAAGCAAAATGTGTTAGTCTGAACTGTTGATCATTAAGATAAAGTTATTCATTTTAAGGATCAGTGGAAAAAACAATAAAAAAGCCCAATAATGTTTACATTTCTCAACCGATTTGAATAAGTCCTTTTTATATTCAAGAGTTTATAATCTAAAAAAGTATGTCTCCAGTTATTTAGCATTTTGATAGATCATCTCTGCTAGAGAGAGTGTGTGTACCAGTGTTGTACCAAATCATAGAAAATAACTGTGAAGCCCATATTTGCCCATATATGGTCAAGCACAGCTTTGGCTTATTTGGCTTGCTTAATACCTTTGGAGATCTCCCTATACTATTTATTGTAGATGAAATGTGTAGTATTTTTTTACATTGTGGAAATGGCTTTTTCTGTCTATGTTCCCATCATTTGAGCTTTTCTTGTGAATCAGGTCAGAACACAGCTCATTCACTTTGAAATACTTAAATGTATTGACATAAAACAGACATTCACAAACTTCATATATACTTCTCCTTCAAATGCAAATACCACATTTACAAAACAGGAGAGTAAAACAAGCCCCTACAAAATCCTAGACTGTTACGTAACACAGTTTCCCAAAATATACATATAGCAGCTCATGCTCCAGCAGGAAACAATGACAATGGAGCAGGAGCGATGGGGTGTAGAAATGTACCATTCCAAGCTGAGAAGGGAATGTTGGTCCTTTTTTCTACAATTCTTAATGATCTATCAGGGGGCATGGATAAGGTTAATCTTTAAATGAGGATTAAATTGGCTTCTTATTCACCAACTTCTTAAATGAATGTTTCGTTCCACCCTAGATTCTACAGCTTGTTCCGGTGCAGCACCATTTAAGGTAGATTGGAAAATTCACGAGATCCCGGAGAACTTTAATTCCAAGATGTTAGTCTTCTCTGCACATTTCCCCGCAGATGGTTTTCTCAGACTTTGGACAATGTCAAGGCTTCACGCAGTGCAGAGAAGGTGTTTGCAGAGGAGAGAAGCAGTTCCACCTCAATTATAGTGTCACAACCCCAGCAGCAACCTGCAAGTACAAGCCTTGCTGTGGGATTTTATCCACTTTTTGAAACCAGACCATTTAAAACTGAAAGTTTTATAGTGTATAACCAGTCTAATTTACTTTGTGTTGTTGGTGAGGTTTATTGTATTTTCCTGCCTGCATCTGTTTAGACATTTATAAACTAGCAAATCAGTGCAGAGCTCATCAAAATATTCATAAGCGCACCCCAAAAGGCAAAACAACTCGTTTCGTTCAAAGGGAAATCATAGGGTGCAAATTGGGCATGTAAAAATGTATCTGGTCTTTTTTTTACCCTGACCAAAGTCATGTAGCTTCTATGTAGATCACATCACAGAACAATTTAAAATACTGAAAAATGTATTCCACAGCCTTCTCCACAACTCTTACTTTTTGGGAAGTATCCAGAGTGTGAGAAGTTAGCTAGCCAGTTAATTACAGTCAGATTCATAATATGTCAGTCATTTATCCAGTGTGAGTAATGTTATCTTATCATAAAAACCAGGCATCGCTTTCCAGTTCAGACTTCTGAGAGTTATGACAAGCTGCCCGGACCAATATGGCAGTGATAGTGAAGTACGGTCCAGCAGCCAGTACACTCTCTATGTGTATGCGGTGACACATTCTTTCAGACCCATAGAATTGCACTGTCCTCTCACAGTGGAAGGATGGACAGATATTTTCTTATTTTTCATAACTCACAGTTTTAAATATAGTCTATCTCATGGCATCTCATGGCAAATGTTTTGATGTGCTACTACATCTTGCATCGTTGTTAGAAGTCCCATTTTAAACATGTTTTTTGAGCTCCAGTTTTGGGAATTCCTGTGTTTTCACATACTTTCCTTTGATGCTCCTGTTCTGTGCAAGTGGATTATTTTATATCGAATCTCCTCTTTGCTAATCTAATATCTCCTAAATGACAGAAGACAGGTCCCTGACTTTTGCACAGTACTGTAAGTTTTTCAGTTGGACAGAATCAACTATACATTTAAGATTCAATCTGTTCTGACAGAGAGTCTATAGAGAGAACTCTGCCTGCTCCACTCAGTTTTGAGCGGCAGCACTGCTGCAGCGTTTCTCTCCTTTACAGCAGGACTCCACACTGACACCGTCTGGCTGGCTCTTGGAATGAAGCACAGGTTCCCTTAAAGCTACCTCCTGCAGATGGACAAGAGTGAGCGTGTGTGCAACGAGGCTTCGTGGATGGGGTGAAACATTATCATTAATTTAAATTTATGACCAAGTCATCACTTGTAAACATAATAAGACAGACCGATTTATTCTTTCAGTTATTCAATTAAAGTCTAAGACATTGCCCACCCGCAGACTTGACTCCTGCAGTGAAATCTAGCATTTCATATGAGTGCAGATTAAAAGAGCTCATGGAGAGAGGCTTTCCGTCAATGAGTAAACGACTCGTTAATGTAATACATGAGTCAGCGGGAGATACAGAAACAATAACAGACAGGCAGGCGCCTTATATCAGCTATGTCTTGTCAGAGCTCATCACCAGACTCATGACCATCCAGTCAGGGCTGGGGATGGTTAAGCACTGGGGCAAGCTCCAGGAACACCACTTTGAGCTTTTATTTGCAGGTTGAGGATCAGGGGAAATCAAAGCAAATGCACTTTCATATGTGCAGGAGACTTGTCGTCCTGTGGGGGCACTTGGCTCTTGTTAAACTCATTTGGGCCACTCACAAGGCAACAAAAAACCTCCTCCATTAAATCACTCGCTCAGTTTGCTTGTTTATTGGCTCTGCCATTAGGGCAAATTATTCTCAGTCAATTGGTTTTGTAATTATACTGTTAGATGTCCTAAAGACCTGTGCACCAGTACTGTGGCATTTGAAGAAAAAAAAAAAAAAGCATCTTTCGTGGAAATGACCCAGATTAGTTACATGAAATAGCCTGCTCCATTACCTCCCCCACAAAATCTTATAGCAAAAGAATTTCATAGCACAGACGATGATTACATTTATGGCACCATAGTTTACATTCTTCACTTTTGTTGGAGGTTTCAGAGTGTTCATTTAGCCAAATAATGACTGTACCCGAACTGATGAAGCATGGTAAACTTTAACCTGAAATCAGCCACAAAAATGAAAGCAAACAGACTAAATCACTGTGGATAAAGCAATCACATGACATAATGTAAACTACAGTCACTGCACCTCTGGCAGGTAAGATGGTGATGTAATAGAGCACTTTAATGAAGGAAGACATAATTCGGTCTTCCCAAGGGGGAGTAATTTAGCTCAGGCTTTATTTATGAGAAGGCAGGGTCTGATTAACAAGTCATGGACCGACTGATATCCCTGATGCAATCAATATCCTTCAGCAGCACAGGCTTGAATTGAAGCACCAGGCATTAATTCGTCTCAGCGGCTTTTTGCAGATGAGCTTTGCAAATATGTAAATGTAGCAAATATGGGATGACTTAAATACTTGTTATGAACTACGATAATTATTAGCTTTTCATAAAGCCGGAGAAGCGTGGCTCGGTCTCTGCAGTGGGACGCTTAGGCGGGAAAAGCAGGATGGCCTCTTAACATAAGTGGGATTTCAGTACCGCTGCCTCAGTGATTGCAATTTCCTGTAAAAACAATTTGATTTGGACTATTTGGTCAATACCAAATTGATTTTGTGTTTGGAATTTGATTAAATTGGGATCGTAGTTATTAAACTCTCGGAAAATCTGATATAATACACCGAATCTCATCCAGCACATGGTGTCTGCCGAACAATGTGCTGAATATAGCTCTGACCCAGAAATAAACAACCACTACTGTACATGTACACGGACTATCTTGAGTGCTTCACTTACTTAAGGCTGCCGTATCTCTATTCAGAGTGTTTTACAGGGGAGAGTGACAACAGACACATCAGTCCCTGATGGGTCATGTTGAACACTCCTGACCAGCATCACCAGACAGGGCCACAGCCACAATGCTGGTTGTGCCTCCGCAGTATTTAGGTAGGACCGAACTGATCCCCAACAATGGATCCTTTTTTCCTTGTTGTTCCGTTGCATTCAGTTTGACACCGCCCTCTGGTCATGGTGCAGGAATGGCATCGAATTTAAAAACAGCTCGTATTTTGATTTTTGGTTCCGCAGTCAAACACAGCTCCACAAATAGTCAAAAAGGCGACAGGATATATGTTCGACTGGAAATATCTATTTTCCTACTTACGTAAACTGCACTCGATCGGCTGTCAAAGTCTAGCTGCAACCAGCAAACTCGGGATTCTAGATGATACACGGATTTACGAGATGACGAGTTTGACGCGAACTTTAACCTTTTAGCTACACAAACGAAAACGCTAAACTTGCAGTCAATGTGAGAAAAAATATTATATATAAAGCAGTTTATGTATTCTCATCGCCAGACTTTCTGTCTCCGGGTGGTGGACGTATTCATGAACGAGCACCCGAACGCAGTCTTGAATTGCCATAGTGAATGTTAGCTAGCTAGCCGTGTGAACGCTGTGTAGCTAACTGGTATCGAACCACAGCATCAGAGAATCATGCAGTCGAGTCACACACTGGCTAACCAACAGTATCAAACACGTAAGTAAACTAATGTAAATACACACCAGTCCCACTCGTCCAAGGTGTTTGACGTTGCTAAAATAATTTCCAACTTAATAACAAATAATAATAATAAATAATATATGTTATATAGCAGTTATTCATACTAATTCTAAGGGGTTAAAATGTTGCCACATTTTTGTCACTGGCGTTTTCAGTGTTTGAAAAGAAATACAGACTTTTTTGAATATTTTTAATAGATGCATTGCAGCACAAAAATAACGTTTATGGTGGCAATTATCTCTCAAAATTACACATAACTTCAGTTAAATTGCTTTGTACTAAATGTAGAATTTTAATGAAAAATAATGTACCTAGGAAATTTAGAAATATAGAACAGTTATTAGCAGATTATCAGATCCACTGAGTACATTTAACACCATTTACCTTTTTTGTTAACATGATTTCCTGTTTATATAACAAATTAAACATGTAGGCTAATACAACAAATATATGAAACTATTTAGGCTCCATTTAGACTCAAACAGTGATTAACATAGGTTTATTTTACACAGTCATTAAATAACCAATGTTTGTGTAATTGAATCTGCGTACTGAATATATTAAAGTCTGAGAAAAAAATCGAACTAGACATCAGTAACTTTCATATGTCAAATGTTTCATAAAACTTAAAAATAGATGAGAAAATCCTGCAGGAACCCCCAACTAAAACAGTGAGGTAAAACCTCCATACCAAAATATCAATTACCAAAAGCAGTCAGTAAATATGCTACCTTTCAGCAGCACTTTAATTCTTTATACCTGACAACAGTAATAAAAGTAGACATACATTCAGTGTTAAAGCAAATAATACATCAGTTTTATGCATTAGTGTAACTGACGTCAGTGGTGTTATCAGTCAAATAGACCACGACTGAACATGGCTGTATGTTATAAGCATTGTGGACTGTAAGCCCTGGCAAAATGACTAAAAATACAGTCTGCTACGGCTTAGGTTTTCAAGTCATGTGGTATGTACAAATTTAGAATTAGAATAAAAAGAAATGCACAGACCTTACACTTCTCACAGTTGCTTCTTCCTCCTGTGAGGTATTCACAATAAATAATTTAAAAAGGCTGTCATGCTTAAAAAAAGACTTTCTATTGTTGTACTGCCAACATTTTTTATTAAAATATATAAAATAAAATATTTTTTATGTATTTTATATTATTTTGTAAGAGCCAGACAATAATTACATTTTTTTTTTACTTTCAACTGGGAAAACAAGCAAAACCAAAACCAGTTCCCTCATTCTGAGGACATTCTGAGTTTAATAACTGTTGTTTTATTACATTTTAAAATATATTTTTAGATTTTTGTTGGTGGTGTCATTGGTGTTTGAAAAGTTGTTAGGGGACTCTTGACACCACAGTACACCCAGACTATGAGCAGCCACTGTTAGTAGATAAAAATACTTAAAATTGATATAAATTTTCAGAATTGCCCAACTTTTATGTTTGAAAAAAAGGAATAAAATGTAAATAAAATGTAAAAAATGTCCAGTATTTGTATGTATATAAAAAAAAGATTTTTTTATTTACACTGTGTAAAGCTATACATTGACATGGCTATATTAATAACCAAGTAAACAGATTATTAGATTTTTAAAATGTGTTATTTGTTGGTTATTTAATGGCAAACACGCTAAACATTTCAGAACTGGACTTTTTGTCAATTTACAGAGGAAATAACCACCATTGCCTTGTAACAGATTATACTCATTTACAGGGAGTAATTGTGTATCCCAGTGCATTAAAATCAGCTTTGGGATATAACCATTGATTTTACAGGACTACAGTCATTTGCATTTCCCATTCAGTAACACCTTAGGTTTTTGCATTGTCTTACAATTCAGTCTTCTATACGGGAATGTCCGTCAATAAGCAAGTGCAGAAAGCAAAAAACAACAACAAAAGAATGTGTGACAGCTTTGAGGAGTGATATGGGAGGTCTTTACTTTCTTTACACTGAAAAAAGTCACTGAATTTACTTGATTAAAATGTGTACATTGCTTTGATGTGAATAAAATATATTAAACTACCACAAATATTGTCAATAATAAGTAAACCGAAAAACAAAATGATGCCTCTGTGAATTTATTCATGTGGAAATAAGACACACATTCGAATCAAGTAAATGTAGTACATCTCTTTTTACGGCGTATACAGTGTGCAAGGGCTGAAAATCAGCACTCTTTTTTTCCTCCGTGACGACCTCCCCCTGCTCATATGTAAATTGCACAGAATTGTTGTTGAGGTGTGGCTAACACATTCACTGTAAACCGTTTTGTGTTGCAGGAGCCAATGCCAAGTGTCTTGAAGCGGAAAGTATTGTGCAACTGCAAATAAAGCATGACAAGTTGTGCAAGGACTTAAGTTGTGTAAAACTTTAGGGCGGAGCTCACTAAGGAAAAAAACAAGGTAATAAAAATCCTCTACAAAGACATAAAAGACAGTATATACTTAAATCCACTCCCACCTTATTCATGTAAAAAATAAACACCTTTCACGCTGACAAGAAGTTAATTCAGTTTAGCCTTTCTATTGAGAACAGTCAATGGTGGCTTCTGTTTTGGTCCTTGGCCTGTAAAACAACCCTGGAGCGCTCCAAAGGTAAAAAGAGCACTGTGCAAGAGGCAGGGGGTTCGCTGGGTGGAGACAGTGGGGGTGCGTCTGCTTTTACCACAGCTTAGGAACAGAGCAGTAAAGAGCAGCGAGGACGACCGCAGTGAATGATGGCCAGCCCTGCTGTTCTCACTGCCCATGTGTGTGTGTCCATCACTCACAGCCAGCCAGCATGAGGCTACAGCCAGGACTCCTGGGAAAGTATCCATTGCACCCATGTCCTATTATAGCAGTGCCCAGGCGCAGAGCAAAGCAAGATGACTTGATGTTAGGGGCCATTTGCAAATGGAATGACTGGAGTGGGGGGGCTTTCCCCTCCCACTGCCTTGTGACTCTTTTATTACTCTGAGGTAAATGACCACAGAGAGAGATTAATGAAAGGAGATTCTTTAAAATTAGTTCAGTTTATAGACTGGCCAGTGCTAAAGTGGCAGATAGCTGAAGAGGACTCATTTAAGTTCAGTGAAATAATGTGACACTCTTCAAGTGCACAGCGTGCTGTGTCAGTGCAATAACTTAATGTTAAACTATGCAATTTTACAATAATGTCTAGGTTCACCGCCTTAGAGCTCAAGCAGCGAGCAGATACCAACTGCACTGTCCTACCAAAAAAGTGAGTGACACTTATAAGTGAGGCAACGGGCTATTTTTACTCTTGGGCACATGTGCCCCAGCTTAGATACCTGCTAACCACCACAACAGCTCCACAAGAGGATATTTGTTTTTGCTTCAAACATCAGACTTGTTTAAGTGGAATTACAGCCTTCAAAGATGCTAAAAGGTAAACTCGAAACTATTAGGGTTGGAGTATGAAAATAGCTTTGGACCACGTTCGTTTAATTTGCTTTGTCACTTGACACCAAATGGTTATTTCAATACGTGTGCTAGCATAAGACTTCAGCCTATGTGACCCGCTCAACGAACTCGCTCCCTGAAGCCGCTGCTATTTCAGTGTTTTCTGCCGCTGAATCCTGGCTACCGTCACCTCTCCAGTGGAGCAGGGGCCTTGGTAGTAACTGCGCTTTGCTTCTACTCTTTGTTCCCTTTCAGGAAAGACTGATAACAGGAGTGGTGCTGCAGAGTGAATTGACAAACTTTTACAAAGGGCCCCCTTTTCTACAGAGATTTGGCTTCCCACAATATGCTATGGATTTTTGCCCGCAACATGCTTTGGATGGTGATTACCTTTCGTTTGAAGAGTCAGAAGCAACTTAACTGCTAAAACATGGAATACAAAGCCAAACGGTAAGAAAAGTGATAACCCTTTTTCCCTTCGTTCCTTGCTGTTAATGGTTCATGTATATCAGGTTGGAATTAGGTTATAAATTAGTTTCAGTAGCAGTAGGAAAATGTTAGTTTTTAATTTGCTAAATATTTACACTGAAATGAAAAAAGAAGCATAAATAACAGGCTGGAAATATGGATTTAATTCCCATTCATTCTGATAGTATTAAGCATAACCTAGGCTATTTATAGGCATAATGCTGTAACATTTTGAAAATGAGTATGCCACATCCATTTTAAGCATGGCCTCAAGATATCAGATTTTGTCAGGAAGATAACATTTAGCAAAAATAAACCTGTCCCACAATGAACTAATCACAGCTCAATCATGACTATCAGTACCCTGCTGAAGAAAGCTTGCAGTTTGACAGACTTTTTGTAGAAGCTTTTTTTATGTGCTGGATGACTTGTTTATGTTTCGCCTAGAAAAGCAATATGCACAAAACAAATTTTGTGTATCATTTTTTTCTAGTTTTGCATGTTATTACAAAGTTAATGTATTTCTGTTGCACAGTTAATTTCAGTTTCTAAAACAGAAACAGCACATTGCAAAAAGTTTAATTTGTTATCAGCATGCAAAAATCTTTATTTGTTGTGCTAGATACAAACCCATACCAGTATGTTCACTGTTCATTCTGCAAATAGCCAAACTAGCTGAACATTTATTCATTTTCACATGACGAGGTTCAGAATGTGATATGGCAGTGCTAGTTTCTGAGTGGGAGCCTTAGCCAGGTGATAAAATAGGATCAGAAAGTTATTTTGGGGCATGTACGAAGACTGATTAGCAGCTGCAAAATGAATGTTAAATGATGGTTATGTATTTTACTTTTCTCGGTTTTTAGTGTTACTGTAAATAAAAAACAATTGACATTTATTGCCATATTAATGAATGTGGTTACCAGGTGCAGTCAGTGTATGATCACTGCTTTAAATAGGCACATGCTTTGCATACCATTCATGTGAAAGTAAATTCAATTTACATTGCTTACTTTTGTAACACAAAGGGGTGGGGATATATATGGTTTATATTATTAATATATTATTATATTAGCAATATATCCTAAATATTGTAATACTCAAACATCAAATTATAAATATATATTTATATATAACATTTGTTTGTCTTTAAATAACAATACATATTTCTTCCTAAAATGCAGTATATGTGGGTAATTTCTGGAATGACTGTACGTTTGAGAATGATCTGTTTCTCTTGGAATTTATTCTGACTCAAAGAGTTGAACAGTTTTCTATGTTGTACTGTTTTACAATATTTTTTTTATTTACTTTAAATTTACTTTTTTCATAGTAGACATTGATTCAGTTTATTCATTAGGTGTCTGTTTTTCAAAATAGATGTTAACATACAAAGAAAAGGAAAGTCATCTGTCCATGTGCAGGAGCTGCCATTTTACTGTGTCAGCAGGCAGAGTCGTTCAATATTTGATCCTAGGTTGAAAATGGGAAGTGTCTTCCTTTTCTAAAAATAATTCACGTGATGAACGTGAACGGTATTTCTTGTGCATAGCAACAGTGTGGCTCAGTTAACCAAACAGGCATGAAGGTCATAATGAGAGGACAACTTGTACACAGCAGTATATATACAATCATATCATTAATACTGAGAACAAATTTAATACAGGTTTTTTTTCCATATTTCTTTCATATCTTGTATTTCTGTGGACATAGTTATGTCCTCAGAAAGGAACACACATGTGTGAAGTTCTTTTTATAACTGCAAGTTTGCACACACTTTTGACACCATTGTGTGCTTCTCTTGCAGGAAAGAAAGGCATTCTGATCACCTTTTGAAAGGTGAACTACTTAAAAGCAAGACACCATAAGTAACAATTCTCAAAAGACAGATAGGGACAACTGTGTCCTGCTCATGTGAGCGAGCGTTTGAAATGAGCTCTCTGGAAAAGCGCCACACAAGCAGACGGGGAAACATGCAGGGCCACCACAAATACTCTGATGGCTTCAGCGACGCATCCAGTGTGGGCAGCTTCATGGACGAGACAGATAGAGAGGTCAGCAACCTCACTGACCGTGCCTTCAGGAGCCTGTGCATTGGAGAGGAGGCCATCTACAATGACTCAGAAATCTCTTCCCCTACTGAACGCCACAAGGCTTTTGCTGAAGAAGTCCAGCAGAAGGAAGTTTTGAAGACTACCTGCCAGGAGACGTTTTCTTACGGTATTCAGTATGGAGAGGCCAAGAGAAAGTCTGAGGTGACCTCAACATTCCAGCATTCCTATGTGGATGTAGCACAAGAGCAGGTTCTCAGAGATGAGTGCATGTCTTATATGAGCAATGGCTCTATGGAGGCAACGTGGCAACAGAGAAGGAGCACTTCCAGAGTGTCATCCCTCATCAAAGCCTTCAGCTCAAGAGAGGGTGACAGTGGGATTCCTAATGTTGTACTGCTAAGAGACAAATACGGGGACTTTAACAACGGATCATGGGACAAGACAGCTCTACTAAGCATTCACGGAGAACTGTCTGAATTCTCTTCTGCTTACCATCAGAATTTTAAATCGGGTCCCTTTCAGTCTTACAGAAATAATTTTCATGCATCGGCTTCTGCGGTTGCACGGATGGATACAACTTCTCTCGTGAAACCCTCAAAATCAAAGTTCCATGCACTGAACTCAACAAATTTTTTCTTCCACAGTGAATTCAGTCCCTTTCAGTTGTGGAAGGATTATAACAGGTTCCCCTTTGAAAGAGAGCAACCTTCAGGGTTTATGTCAGCCAGTGAGTTTCCCAGGTGGTATGATTCTCCTCTCTACAAAGAACTGACCGAAACACAAACGTTTTCCAGTGAAAGTAGGCGGTTTAACCGAAGAAAAATTGAGGATGTGGTTCCCACTCAGCGCTCCAGGTCCACAGTGATCCAAAAAGCCTCAGCCATAGAGAAGAGATGTGAATCTGAGATGGCCTCTAACTGTCCTCCATGGAAAAGGAATAATAATTTTGTGAGAAGCAAACTGCCAGGCAATCGCCCCTCCACAGTCTCACCAACAAATGAGAAAACACATAGGCCTGATTCTAGTTTGCTTCCTTATAATAGGCATACATATGACATTCAACACAAAATAGAGAAAGTAGGAGGCAGTGAGTTATCCAGTAGTTCCACCCCATTCAGTATCACTCAACTCCTTACACCGGTCATTCATGGAAGACAAGAGACAGAAACATCTGAAATTCTGCAATTTGCACATACGCCTTCTGTTCCTGATTACTCTGTTCAGGGTGATCTTGACCAGAAACCATTGCCTGATGTCAAACATCTACGTGACAGCTACAAATCCAAAGCATCAAGTCTATTGTTTAACCTCAAAGACAACAGAAAACGAGTCAAGAGCACATATAGTCCATCTAAATTTAAAGGTTTAGAGATAACAGATCGAAATAAGCAGCCCTCAAAGCTAGAGGATCTTGAATCCAGACTCTCAGATACATGCCAAGAACATTCTACAGTATCCAGTACTTGGGAACTTGGTGACATAACCCAGCAAACTTATGATGTCCACTTATCCCAAACTTCTGAACACAAAGAATATCCTGATGGATTACATGATATGACATTAGCACATCAGTATGGCACTGGTAATTATGAGATGTCTTATGGGTCCTCCCAGGGTAACTCTCTCCATCAACCTCTGAACAAAGAAAGTGAGGAGTATGAGTATGGGTTCTCACCGCATATGCTTTTAGCACAAAATAAAGGTATAGAAAATTCCAAAGGTCACACTTCTGGCCCTAGTGGAACATGTAACCCTCCAAGGCCAGAAATAGACAACATTCTTTCACAAGTGCACCCACCAGCACACTCCATCTTGGCTCAAATGTCAGAAACACAGACCTTCAGCAGGAGAGAAGATATAGGACAGCATGACCTTAAAGAGAGTCAGAACTTTGTGAGGAAATCAAATTTGGGATATATCAAAAATCAGGTGACTGAAGAAAGACTTTCCTGGGAAAACTCTGGACCTATAAATATCACAAACAGGGAAATGTTTAATAACAATGGCATAAAGGATTCACTACCATTCAAGGGAGAAATAGCCACTCTGATTGAAATGGATAAACACAGGAAAGCTACTGCTAAGCAATACCTACCTTCGGCCAACAACAGCTACACCACAGGAAAGGAAACATACATAAATAAAATGAACGACAACATAAAACAGAGTCGGCTTGCAGAAGAGGAGGTGGTGCAGGACACAGAATATTCTTCCCGAAAATATCCATCTACAAGCAAGCCCGCACAATATAATCCTACAAATACACCCTCAACATCTCAAAATTGGTATGGATTCCATAATAATGGTCTCTACAAAATAACATCATCTCCCCCCAAAGAGTCAAAACTCACCAGAAATTCGGAATTTAGAAGTACAGTACATGATGAAGTTTGCTTTCAAAGAGATGTGAAATATGCTACAAGTGATATAAATACTAAAAAGGATTGCAGTCAGAACATACCTTGTTATACTTCATCGGAGGAGAATCATCAAAAGCATGAAGGATCTGTTGCTTATCAGCCTTACAAATATGAGCCAAGCAAACAGTGGCATATTGCAACAACTGAAAACAGGCGCACTATAGATGAAGTCAGGATACCAAGACAACTGCAAACTGAAAAGGAATCGGAGCAACCACAAGAACCACATAATCCACACTCCTTGTTAGGGTTATCTGATGTTCTACAGAAAAACATGGTATACACAAGAACAGCGCTTGAGGATCGACTCGGGACTGGGGAGCACAAGCCAAATGAGTCTATGGTTCCCAAACAGATATATCAAGCAAAGCATGATAACATGAAGACGGACATTAAAAAACTAAATAATCAAAATACTGAGCCAAATAATAATGTCTCACACGCAAGAGAAGACAAATTTAGTATTAATGACATTCTCTCCATCAGAGACAATGAACAAGCAAAGAGAACCAGAGAAAATAAAAACAGTCTCATTGCTAGTGACCCCACTAAATTACAAAATGAAGTTTCTGTAGTTTCATCTGTCATTGCTGAAGAAAAAGCAGCTAAAACGGACGTGTTTAATGTAAAAGAACAGCACACAACAAATGATCCCACCTCCCGCTACAAACATGACAGTACTTTTGGCTACGTCAGAAAGGAGTCACATAACCGAAATGAGGGATTACTAAATATTGATACAGCGATGAAAGACAAGTCAGGCAAAGAAATATTTATAGCTAAAGACAATGATAAGTTCACCACAAGAACACTTTCATACAGAGAAAGAGGCCAAACCAAACAGGAGATACTCACCTCAAAACTGAAAGCACATGCTCAGAAGGAGATATCAGCCATTAAAGAAAAGGGACTTGCCAAACAAGGCATTTTATCAAGAAATCATGTAAAGCCAAATACGGCTGTAACTATTGACAAAGGACAAGTGAGCCAGGAAGTTATGCCACCGAAGAAGGAAATCACTGCAGAAAAACTGAACCACCTTTTTCAAGATATCACTTATTCGAGTGTAACCTTCTACAAAGAACACAGAAACCAAGACAAGGATGGCCCAAAATGTGAATCTCTTACAGCAGAAGAAATTAAATTACCTACAAGAGCTGTAGGCCCCCAGGCAGAAGTTGCAGTGCCTGAGAAAAATAATGAAGCAGTGAAAGAGAATATACTTACTACTAATGAGAAAGACGGGACAAAAGGACAACCACATGCTCAAAGGATACAACCTCATGATGAAAAGATTACAAAAGCAGACAAGAACATCTGTGAATTTAGCCAGGCCAGCACAGAGAATTGGAAAGAGCAATCTTTCAGCAAAACTGTTACCCAGGAAACTATTCCCGTCAAAAGTCTCTCAAGCTCTCCAGTTATGAAGTCACCCAGTAAAGAGGCATCTGTTATCAAGACTGAAGAACAAACCTCTAACCTGCCTACAGCACACAGAGAACATCCAGTGTTTGTAGAAAATGTAGCAGGCAGTCCAAAAAATATCTTTGGAAAAACAACAACATGCAGTTTAACCCCATATAATGATTCAGAGCACACAAAACTTCTTGATTTGTCTATGAACAAAACAGAACAACCCTCAAAGGTCAAAGTGGATAAACTTACTGCTAGTCGGATTACAGCTCATTATAAGTGCACTGATTTGGCAGAAACAGCCATACTCCAAGAGGAAAACCTACGCCCAAGTGCAAAAGAAATGCCTGTAAAGGAACTGAATGAAAAGAAGATTGGGTCAAGTGTAAGACAGGCAAACACTCCATCGGACTTTAACTTGAAGTTAAAAGATGAAGCTTCCCCTGTTAAGTCAACGGTGGAATCTACAGATGCCAAAGTTGATCTGCCTACTAAGCCAAAGCCACATTCTACAAAAGAAAAGGAACAGGGTAAAAGTGGAGATGATGATAACAAGGTGTCAAGTTCCACAAATATAAAATTGCCAAAGACTCCAGAAGCCAAAGAAAAAGAAAATCTAGAGTTGTTTGCGAAAGAAAACCTTAAGATGCAGACAGACAGCACATGTAAAATGCATGAAGACTCTACTGTCCAGCAACTTCCGCATGCTGACGCTCCTAAGGTAAAGACGTTTGGAAATGCGTATAAGAACAACGAAAATCAAACATCAAATGGCGAAAAAATTAAACCTGTGTCTACTGATGCTACTGAATGTTCTCTACCAAGAGAAGCTTTTCAAGAGGTCTCTCAGTCTATACAGGAAATCAACAGTACAAACTACCAAACTAACAACCCAGAGGTGAAGACTGATGGAGTAACAGAAAGCAGCAATCAGCAACATGACAGTGATGGACCTCCAGACAGTGAAAATCAGAGCCAAAAGGAAAAGGACCTCAATGAACATGCAGAAATAGCATCTGAAGAAACGAAACAGTTTGAAGACAAGAGTATAGTAAACAAAAATAACTCAAGCTCTACAGGCACTGAAAATATTACAATAAATAATAAAGATGAACGGGTGAATAGGCAAACTGGACAAGACAAAAGTTCCGAAAGCCAAATCATTAATATCGCTACCAAGGAGGACAGTACACCAGCAGATGAACCTGTAATCTATAGTATACGTGTATCAAGCATGTCAGAAGCTATTTCGGAGGATGAACCTGTAATCTTTAGCATCCGTGTGTCAAGCATATCTGATAGTTCCCTGACAGATGTTTCTGCAAGTCAGGAGAAAAGTAGTTTTGCTCAAAAACCATTAACGGAAGGAGCAGAGAAAGAAAAAGAAACATCTGGCAGAAAAAATGAGGAAACAAAAACAGAAGAAACAGACTGTCTTGAAAGTAAAGTAGGTGATGATAAAGAGGCCAAAGGATTGTGCAGTACTGATAAGACAGAAAAAGTATCTGTGATAAGAAAGCGCGACTCTCCTGCAGCAAAATATAAACAAGATTATTACAGATCAAGTGAGGTGAACAATATTTCTTCATCGTATGAGAGCCTTTTGGCCAAATATGGGCTTCCCATTAGAGAGAATATTAATGTCAAATCAGAACAAAAAGAACAAGATGAATCGCAAACAGAAGAATCTGAAAAATATAAAACTTACCTACCAGAAGATGTACAGAAAAATTCAATAGATGATGACGCATCTACGGGGAGAGTGAATACTGATGTCTCTGGAAGACGTGATCAGGAATCAAAACTCAAGCCTTCAGAAGAAGTCATTGAACCTTTAAAGGAAAACTACCGATATAATACACACTCACTGACAGCTAATGGGAGATTGATGCAAACAGCTGCTGAAGTCGTGACTAATTCTGATGAAGACACAAAAGATAAAAACCAGTTCACTCCTGAAAATCATGAACTTCAGAATGAACATGGTATTACAGAAAAACTAAAGGTAACATTATCAGAGGTCATTCCAAGTTGTGAAGACAATCAGGATCAGCACACTGTTGCCTCAGGGCAATACACTAGAAATGACAGTGTTGAACTAAAAGGGAATAAGCAGGTTATACAGGAAGTATATGTGATGGATTTTGCAGGAGAGAAAGGACAGAAGGTAAATGAAAGTGACAAGGTACTTAGCAAAAATGCTGAGAGTGTACCCATGGAAAGTAAGAATGACTATCAAAATATCGCTCATCCTACAGCTGAGATTAGTTATAGCAACATAAGTAATAGCACTACAGCAATTGACGACCACCCACATAAAGATTTACTCCCACCTATTTCTAAAGCCCCTGTAACAGTTACAGAAGACAGTAAAGTCAGTGAAACTATAGATAAAGAGGCACCTCAGACCTGCAACAGGGTTTCAACACAAGACTCTAATCTATATGTATATAAGAACAAACCAGATATATTACCAGCTCAAAACAATCAGAAGCCAATTACGGAAACAGTTAGTGCGGTTATACCAGAGATACTACGCAAGGAGCCTTCTCTATCAAAAGACAGCAGAGCTTCATACAACAGAAAGGAGTTTATCTGGAAAAATGAATTCTCAGAAAAGTCGCAAGACAAATTCAAAACAGGCAATGAAACAAAAGACAGAAGAGATATTGGAATTACTGCCTTGAGTAATAAACAGATCAAACAGTCAACAGTCAAAGAAAATTGTAGTGTTAGTGAGAATCTACTCAAAAAAGCCTCTAATGTCATGAAGACAGACCAGGGTCTATTTGAAACCCCAAATATCCCCTTAGAGGACAACAAACTGAATAAAAACAAGGTTAATGTAAATAAAGACATTGTCAAGACAATTCAAGACAATCTTATCGGTCAGCAGGAACAAATTAAGACAGACAGTATAAGTGCTAAAGGTGTTGAGTTATCTAGTAATGCAATTTCTCAAAACACAGCATCTCAAGAACAAAAAGCTCTGTCTGTGATTGGCTCTAAAGAGGATGGTTCAAAAAGACTTGACATTCAGAAAGGAAAAGGAGAACCGGCATCAAGGAGGAAAGAAACTGTGAAAGATGAAGCCGTAACAGCGAATAAAGATAATGCCAAGAAAGCATTCTTCCTAGTTAAAGTTGAGAAAGATACTGAAGGTGAAACAATTAAGAATGACATTAATCTACAGGAGGGCATAGCTCAACTACAAGGCAAAGCAGATGAAGTACCTATTGACAGAGTTAGAATAGGCATAGACGATGGGCATACAAAAAGCAAGGCTGGTGTTGTGGTTAAAGATAGCAGTGACAGTGTTCCAAAGGAGGCTGCAAGCAGTGGAGAAGTCCTTACAGTTAAACATGATGATCGCACTAATGTTTACCAGTATTATCCAGGGAAAGGTTTTCTGCCGGAAACAAAGGGAAAAGTATATGATACACAAAGCTCCAGTCACCATGATACAGTTCTTAAGAAGAAAGAAAGCATTTCTCGCAAGTCAGAGGTTACACAGAGGGATAAGAAGACAACTAGACCAGAGATATCAGCTTTAGCAGACTATGCTAGACTCAGAGTTATTTCCGCTGAAGATGACAGCACTACTGAAAAAGACTTACTTCAAAAAATTGACACTCATCACAAGTATAATCTATCAGCTGCGGCACCACAGAAAGTTTCACAAGGGAATGCACCCATGACTATAGGTGATACAGAGCCGAAGAGAGAGTTCACTGTGAATACGAATTGTGAAAGTCAGACAACAAAACCATTTCAAGCCCATGAAAAAGATAGGCCTTTATTTCAAGGGAGCAAAATGACAGAGGAAATACATGAAGGACACGTTCCCAGAGATGAGACTGTTCATCCAAAACTGTCATCACTGGCCAAGAGGTCAGATGATAAAGTATTTGCTGTTAGTCATACAGAAAGTACCAAAGAGAAAATCTTAACAAACCAGATTCAGTCAGAAACTAAAACATCTTTGACTGAACGTCACTACAGATACAGAGGAAATCATCAGTCGCCAAATTTACAAGTTCAGGGCAAGAACATTGACCCGCCCATGCTAAGACAACACTTCCATGATAAACTTTCAGAAAAAGATGTGAAAAACCAGGAATCTGTACCACATGTGTCAATGGGAAGCATGCTTAATAGAGTGAATAAGCAGATAGACAACCAAAATGCAGAGCAACCAGAAATTAATCGGGGGGAAAAAGTGGAGGAACTCGAATACTACACTGTAAGTTCAATGGAAAGTGAACCAAAAGCAAAAGAAAAACAGGAAACATGTCCATGCAGTGAAAAAATTGCTCCAAAGAAAGAGGTAACTGAAATTCCTACAACACGCCAACGATCCAGCTCATCCTCTCCAGCCATGGGGAAACCCACCATGTTCAGAGTGAAAGATAACACTATCAGAACATCCTCTGTTTCTAAATCCGTTAAGCCCCGTTTTCACAGATCATTCTCTGAAGAATTTAGGATTGACTCCGCAAAGGAGATCTTGAGCAATTCAGAGAAGTTTGAACTTGAGCCTGATGCAAAAGAGCCTGTGAATGCTCCAGTCTTGCACGAACCAGCAGTGGCTTCACATCGGCTTCCTAGAGTGAGAGAGGTCCAGTCTCTGTCTTCAGAGTTCACAGCCACAAATGAACTGCAAAGGAGCTACCAAAGACGGAGTCAGATGTTTGAGGATGATGAAACTCGGTCTGTCATCAGCACAATGTCGGAGGATGTAGAGAGCTTTGCAGGTAGCTCTGTAGGTATGACAGATAGTACAGCATCACATGTTTTTGAGATGAAAAGTAACCGAGGTACTTATGCAAGGCCAGAATCAGCTTGCTATGTAAGGCCAGAGTCGAGTTGCTATGAAAGACCAGAATCAGCTTGCTATGACAGGCCAGAATCAGCCTGTAGTGACATGAGATCAATGGGCAAACCACCTACTGTTCCACCAAAAAGCGAGAAGGCCCTTCGACGTGCTAAGAAGCTTACTACTCGGAGAATCAAAAAGGCGGAGGCCAAGATAACCTCTGACAGCCAAGGACAACTTGAGACCAAGTCCATCCGAGCTGTCTCCAGTTTGCCCACCTCACCTATGGAGTTACTGACGACACATCATACAGTACAAGCCTCTCCTCCCATGTCTCACTATCATGTTGAACCAAATTACACACCTCCTGCACCTAGCCTTGTGGCGCATCCCTTCCCAGTGACCCAGAGAAAACTCTTGCAAGACCCAAACTCAGGACAGTACTTCATGGTGGACATGCCAGTGCAGGTCAAGACAAAGACATTTTTTGACCCTGAGACAGGCAAATATGTCCAACTGAATGTGCGCCAGAGGACCCAGAGCACCCTTCCACAGCCACAGTCTGTTGAGGTGTTAAATCACTCATTTGTAGTGTACCCTGGCTTTCTGCCCATGTCAGTCTCATCCTTACCCTCCATGAGGTCATCATCCCAAATGTCAGCACCAGCCACTCTTGTGGAGGAACAGAATAAGCTAGAAGCAAGCAGGAAGCACTGGAGGCAGGAAACTCATCACCCAAATTACCACAAAAACACCCAAGAGTACAACGATCCTGTGCTTGGGACGCATGAACGCTCTGGCAGTCAGTCCTTATATGCTGACAGTAATGTTAACATCAGTTCAAGAAATACAGATATCATAACAATGAGTGAATTAGAGGACTTTGCTATGGAGAGCACGTGACTGATGCTGATGGGCTAGTCTTTCCTAAAGTACATACTGTATTTTTATCTTCGCAAAAATCTGAAACTGTGACTGTATATGTGACCTTTTGGAATAAGAGAACCAATTTAAGGGTTCATTAAATACATTTTATGCTGTTTGATAAAGATTTTTAAGGCTTTCTGTTAAACTGCAATGATTTTTTTTTTCCATTTGCAATCTATAGCAGTAGGAAAAGCAGGGCTGTTTATTATATGACAGTGATAAGGACATATCTGTTAAGCATTCCATTTTAAATGTGTGTTGAAAAATAATTTACAAGTGCACATGTATATTATCTACTGCCAGGACTCGCACCACCGAATGAAGAGGAAGTGGGATGATCATCTCCCAGGAAATATCTTTCAGCATTACTGTATATATCAGCAAACACTTAAATATTTTATACATGTCAGTAAGGTAGCTTTTGTTTCCCAGCTGCACTGTACAGTTTACAACTTCACAGGTATCAGAGTTATTATAAACCCCTAGCAAACGAATGTGCACAAACTGCAGAAGAAAATCAAGATTCGGTCAAAATGATTACAGTGAGACTCTCTTCTCCCAAACCTGTGTTTTAAATTTGTCATGCAGTTAATTGACTGTTAGAATGAAGCAACTTTTGGTGTGTTTGAAATGACGCATACGTTTGAGGGCTAATCATTAGACTGTATATGGCCATGCTCATACTTTTAAAAGCAATTAACATTTGTAAATAAGTCTTTCAGAAGCAAATGCAGCACTGGGTGATTCAAGACAGATGCGAATGTCAAGTGTGTTTTCCTTTTTTTCTTGGCAATGGCGCTGATTTTATTCATTACAGCCTTAGAGATGAAACACTGCCTTGTGTCTGTCTTAACTTTACCTGTCAGAGGTTTAACATCTTGATTTTTCACTCCTGGTACTGATTCAGTAGGCCACCAGTTAAAGAATGTGCACAGCAGATCACTCTAGTGGTCTCTGGTAGTATTGCAACCTTTTACATCACAGTGTAGTGTGGTACTCCAAATGGAAATCACTGTAAATCTTTTTACCCATGAATCAAATTTCATGAAACAACATTTCAGCTTTGAGTGTCATTCAAGAATCTTGTATTAGGACAGGCTTCAATTATTATAATGCATGGAGGAAAAAAAAAATCTGACCTCCTATATCATGTGTGTATGGAAATCCTTTCATGTATAGCATGTATCTCAGGAAACAGGAATATGCTGCCTGTTGTTACAAAGTTTAAAAAAATACTTTCCTTATTCACTGAAGCTGAAAAAAGGTAGTCAGGTCAGTTAAATGTGGATGTCTCAGAAAGTTATGGGGAACCTTTAGAGCACTGTCAGATGCGTTAACAAATATTCTATCAGTATTATCTTAACCACAGATGAACTAAATTGATTGAGTTATTGATCTTCTAATGCAGGTACGAGCAGTCGTGATGCATGCATGCTGCCCTTATCATGGCCTGTGCAGCAGGCGTACATCTCCAAACAGGCAGTTCTCCGGAGTTTGGATGTAGCTTCACTAACAATGTATCATTAATGGAACAAAAGAACCCATTAACATCACCAAAACAGAATTTGAAACAAACGATTTGTGTTATCATTTTTTTTCTAGGTTTGCTTGGCTACTCTCCAGCTAATTTGATATAACAATGCTTCTCATAATAGAATGAATTACTGCCGGAATGTATGTAATGGCACTAAATAATCAATAATCCACATGGACATTTCAGTGTTACTAAAACCTCTCTTCAAATGCAGCTTACTGAACAACTCCTGATTGTTTAAACCATCGCAATCCATTTGTCTCCACACTGTAATAAGTTCATTTTGAAAACTGATTATTAACAAGACATTTCCCTAAAATTGTTCCTTTTCTCAAAGTCGTACAGTGGAGTTTCTCAAAGAAACATCGCCAGTTCCTTCTAAACAGTGCTCTGTTATTGTGCGTTACAATGCAAAGTTGAACTCTGAGACTTGCAGTAGATATTCTGATGTTCTGAAAACCTGCAAAACTCAACCACACAGCAATTCATAAACTTGAACAACTCATTGAAAACTTGACAAACTAACAAACCTACCTTCCAAACTGATTTATAAATTAGGATTTTCCTCCATCCTTCTCTTTGTGATGCCTTCAGTGTCAAAGGTGAAGCATTTTTGCTGTAAATGCTTTATAGATTTATGTTTAATCTCTAATGTTTTACGAAATGATCAGAGCTCTAAACTGATGGCTGTGTCAGATGTCACCTGGAATGTACTGTTCATGTTTATTAACGCTGCTTATCTACTTAAAGAACCCTGTCTTCATCATGGAGCTCACACGCAGATATTCACATCCACTTTCTTGAAGTAACAAAAGTGTATTCTTCGGAAAAACATAACACAGAGCACTTCTGGCATTATCTGGCTCTGCCATGTCGGTAGGGTGTCGCACCATGAATTATTAAAACAGTACTTTGTGATGATACATAATTCCATATCAATTATTCATGCTAATGTGTGTGTAGTTTGCTTAATTGTGTTATTGACTATCAAAAGTAATTTCCTGAAAATCCTCAAGGACATAAATTTAATCAATTTAAGTCCTTTTCATATGCAGCCCCTATTAAGTGTTGTACATCCACGTATCTGACCCATAATTTACGTGCTTTTCCACATAATTCTACAAGCTTATGATGGGGAACATATACCTACTCTACAGGAAGGATCATACTAATGAAATAGCATGCTTATTTTGTTCTTTGCGTAGCAGTGCATAAACTCTGACACTTCACTTATGTATCTGCTTGTAGTCTGGCTGACTTCATAAATGGAACACTAGAATTTACTTTCATCTTAGAAACGGAGTTGCCTGAGCTGTTTTTCATTTCACCATGCTGACATGTAAAAACTTTATCTGCTTTCCTTTCAAATACTGATCTTGGTCATGATAGTTTCCAGAAAAGAAGACAGGAATGGCACTTAATTTTAGTAGACAGGCCCTGCAAATACCTGCCTTTACTGTAATTTATTTGCTGCTAGAAATCCTCTGCAGCGTACTTGCATATTAAAGCATAACTGTACATATATCTATATCTTACCATTGTTTTTCAGGAATATCTACATGTATACCCACAAAGCCTGCCACAGCAGCCAAGCCACCTTATTGGTGGTTCAGTGCGGACCAGTTCCAATCTACACAATTAGCATCTCTCAGTTTGGAACCCAGTGTAACTTGGCCGTGCATCAAATGGGAAAGAGTCAGTGGTGTACGTTAAACTAAATAAATAATAAGACCAACCTTCCGCTTTTCAGCAGTACCTTTCGTATACGGGGAAGTCAATTAATAATTGATCACAGCCAGATGGTGTGAGCAATAGTCAACAGGAGCTGTACATGAATGCCTACATGTTTAATTGCTTTAAAGAGCGTGTCAAAACAGGACCAGAGTGAGAACGCTCGCAGTCTATCATTGCTTAGCAGATGTGATGACAAGAAGTGTGCGACATACTGTTATCACATCATGACCAGCCAGACTGAAATTGCTTGTCCAGAACAAATGCCGAGTCAAGACAACACAATAGATGTACTGTATGTTTGCATATTATTTCACATCGGGTCATTTATATTTGTGCATGGTATATTTTTTACATTAAGAAATTGTTCTTGACACAATGCAGTTTCTAACATCACCTGACTTCACAGTATACAAGGCAGTATGAGCCCTACATCAAAGTGGTTCGAAAATATATATGAATTCACATTGGCAGCCAGGGTCAACTTTTTCCCTACACAGTGCATTCAGAGTCCATCCACCATCAAAAACCAGTTACAGCCGTGTAAGCATATGAGCAAACATATCAGTCATGATCATGAGGAAAATTCAACAATAATAGATAAATTACAATCGAATAAATAGTTTGATGCACAAACACTCAAAGTATACAGCTGTAGAATGCACTGAACACCTTGTCCTCTGTTGTACATCAGTGCATGTGAGGAAAGGGGCAGCAGGCATTCATTATGAGATTGTAAATCCTTATGTTGGGACAAAATGTGCTTTCTGGACCAAAGGGCTCCCTTATTTTTTATCCGAGCTTTCCTTAGGACAATGCTGCTGCTTGTCAGGGGAAGTTCCTCGGGTTGGGATCTTTGAGGAACTAGAGCCAGGACTGGAGTCTCCTCCTCCAACAGCGCTGGGGCTTTGACCGAGGCCAGCGGCTCCCGCCCCATGCAGGTTAGCTGACTGCAGCAAAGCCTCAGAGTGTTCCCTGGCCTTCATGCGCAGCGCTGCCACACTGGCCGTCCGGTTACTCTGGCACCCGTAGGGAGGCAGGAAGGACAGACCCATAGGGTCTGGCACACAGCAAGAGCACAGGGGGCTTCCTGCTGGAACATACAGTAGTAAGGTTCACATAAGGCGAAGGTAGATACAGATTAGGGCTTTCACCAGGCTGATTATTCTTCCCACTGTAGTTTTATATAATGGTTTTATTACATGCTGATACTATTTTTTAGCCACTAAGAATGTCAATGCAGTCATATGACTGGGAACTACGTTCACTGGAACTCATCCTTATAGCTTTGATTAAACTTCCGTGTTCTGTGATCACTTTCTAAAACAGACAAACTATATCAAATGTGACATGAAGGACACACAATATTAAAATATAGAGTTTCCATAGGACTATACAGAGTTAAGGATTGGTCAGATAGCCTTTGCTTTTACTTCAATCCCATCTATACACTGTATTAAATTAATATAATGCCAAATGTATTTGTGAAAGACATGGTTTTGAAAAGGTTACCTTTTAAAGTTGCCACTTGTGACAAAGCTTGGGCATATGTGGCAGTGTTCAGGAGGGTCCCAGGCAAACAGGATGGGAAAAAAGGCCCTCCAGGTCCAACTGCCCTGTTAATACTGAGAAATGTGACACAAGAGAGAAAGCACACAGAATTACTCCTCTCTTGAATACACACACACACACACACATAAGCAATTACACCCAGCATTGTACAATATGATGACGCACTTCTGCTGTGCTTCCAGAGGTTCCTTCTTGTTTCTGTTTTGATCCACAGGGGACTGGCTGAGGTTTCTAGCAGGAGCAGCCCCTTCACTCATCTGCTCCTTGCTGCCCTCTTGATCTGAGCTGCCTCGCTCTGTTTTTCTCCACTTTGCTCTTCGGTTCTGAAACCACACCTGGAAAGAGAGCATGCGGTTCATGAACACCACCATTCCAGACATGCTGTGGTAAACAGGGTTTTTCCCGAAACTCTCTTTCTCTCTAAGTGTTTGCCTTTTCAGCAGCTCCAGAGTGAAACTGGGATTAGTGTGCTCACATATTAAATCCATTGCGTATTCATTTATTTTATTCCTGTACAATTCCTCTTTCACTGTGCTGCCAGTTGGCTGTACCCCCTGCGAGTGGACGGAGACTTATTTCAAACTTCATGGGCACAATTGCTGAGCATATGCACCGAAGTTCTTGTATCTTAATTGAATGAAGGTCATTGCCTATAACAACATTTAATTGAGCAATTTTTCATTATCATTTTTTAATGACTTCCTACTGACAGTCTCCCTACTTCTGAGAGAGCGCCGTGATGAAGTCGTTTATTTCCCTATTTAGTGATTGTTTGACAACATCAGATTCGATTAAGCCTGTGCTCTCCAACGCATTAATCATATTTGAATAGGAAAGGGGGCATAATGGAGTCATATCTCCACTGCCTGGCCCGGGCATTGTGCAAAGGTACAATGATGTCAACAACAGACAAACAAAAAGCCCAGCACATATAGCATTCACTCAGCATAATGGGAGACAACAGTTTACTGGCAGGACAACAATATTCCGAATGTAATTGTGGCAACATTATCTCACCCTTGCACCTTCCAGCTAGAAGTCATGATCCCCCAGCACTGAATGGTCTATAATTGCACCATTAATCTCAATTTGCAGTTTGTTCTTAATGCAACCAAAGCCAATTGACACTTTCCAAAAGGAGGAGGAGGAGGGTTGGGGGGTTGGATGTTGGGGGGGGCACCCACAACGCTACAACAAAGAGAAAATTTATTCCCTAATAATAATGTAAGTTTAATATCCCTGCATGCTGCAACTGATTCATGTTCAGATTTAATAATACGAATGTGGTAATCCGATTAGAGTGGAATAATTTGTTTACCATCCCTAATTTACAGCAGCGAATTCCATTAGCGCTGCGCAGTCATTGGTTTTAAGCGATAGTAAGATGACCCTGGGGAACTAAAGGCAAACTATTATATTTCTTACAATTAGATCTGCGCTCAGAAGGAAACCCAAAAGCGAATCTGGAATGCAGGAAATTACACACAGGACACACTGGATTTAATTACGCGCGACCACATTTATAATATCAGCGGTGTTTCAGAGGCTGTGAAACACAAGCAGGGACGTTTCAGGTGCTGGCCGTGGCGGAGAGGACATTTGGCTCTGAGCTGGACGTTTTACAGGCTGCCTTTTCCCCCTCGGCGCCTCCCAGCACTTTACTCCTCTGTAGCCTGC
>CM067478.1:13559258-13612531 GCA_034552555.1 Semaprochilodus insignis
TAATAATAATAATAATAATAATAATAATAATAAATTATTAAAGCATTGCCCCCAGTCAATAAGACATGTTGTGCATGTTGTCATCCAATAATCTTTTCAGTCTGTAGTCCAAACTCTAGCAGATCAGCCACTGTAGTACTTTTTTTTACACCTTGTTTCTGCTTATTGTCGAATTCGAGACAATAACATGGCAGTGAAGATCCCCTGCTTCTAATATCACAACTTTTATTATCAGAAAAAGTGGCTTTCAGCACCACGGTCAGCGGCTTCCACAGCATCGCAGTATATGAAGAGCTAAACCAGCAAGGTTTGGAGTTTGCTGTGGTCCTAACAGATCCTCCTGCAGTTTAGAAGCCCACATTCATCTAAAACAGTCTGGCCTCTTTATCATGTGCTGGATGTGAATTAATACATGCTTATTAAAACTTAAGTATCCAAATAAGTACATTCAACACTTTTGCCAGGAGACCCTCTCCAGAAGTCTCTTGTGCCAGAAAACCCCCGCCAGCTGGTTAACCAGAAAGCAGAAACAATCCAGTGAAAATGCACAGCACTAATTTTAATGTTTTCATTAAAATAGAGATTGGTATGAAGCATGACAGTCACTCATCTCAGACTGAAACAGCCTATCATTCTAATCACATGTGGTTCAATGGTGCAATCAATATCTCGCATAGTCTTTAAGAACCACTGTCTTTAATTCCATAGATGAGCCTAGTATTGATGCCACATGGAAAATAACACTGGCAAAAAGAAAACAGCTCTGGTGTCAGAGCAAAACCTAGTTTTTTCAATTTTGTACATTTTCTGACATAATGTGAAAAAGACAGCTCACCTTCACATTAAGAGAATGTTTACATGATGAATAGACCAACGGAAAGACTTAATCTATAAGTCAAATAATCTTCTTCTGTAAAGTTAGCATTTTGACGATACAAGTTTTTTTCTTTGTCAGACATGAAATGATATGGAAAGCATTTGGGGGAAAAATGTAGTGTCTGCATTCAAAAGATTAGGATATGACCAACAACAATATTTTCATGTTATAGAAAAACATTAAAATCATACAACAGCCAGTCAGCCTACATTTGGTAACATTTGGCTGGTATGTTGATGGTATTACTACAGTATATGACTGCATATTGGCTTACAAACAGGTCACCACTCCTCTATAAATAGGTGGTAGATTTCAGGTAGATAGTTGGAATGCCCTTGGAATGCTTACAAACTATAAGGTAAGTAAACAGTGACAATGGTATTATTACAGATGCATACAAAATATATTGCCACAAAAAGAGGCAATTCTGATTTGAGTCTAAGGAAAAAAGTAAGTTACAATCACAGTTGGAGCCAGTACTGCCTCCCTGAATGGCATTTCTTTTGAGGTTAGGCAGAGCACATGATCAAGTAAATTCCAGGTTTAACACAAAAACAAATAAATGTGCAAAATAACGAAAAAAATAAAATAAATAAACTTCCGCCAGTTCAAATCTTACAAATACATATACTGGAGTGATGTCGACTGAACTATGCTAGCACAACTTAGGTGTACCTTTTTATTAATATGATCTATCTACACACACACTATATGCTAACCTTTCTATGAAAAATAACTGCACTCAGCCAACTGCTGTGTGCAGGCATACCACGAATGGTAATCTATCTAAAGTTTCCAAATTTTCAGCATTACAGTACATGCATCCTTTCATCTGTAGTCAGCTTTAAGTTTCCAGATCCCCTCTTGTCCAGGGAGCCTATGAAAGTCACAGATGTTCCTGAGTAATTCTCTGAACACTGGTGTCTGTGTAGAGGTCAATCTCGGGGTGAAGTACTCCAGAATCTCTTTAGTGCTGGCCTGGCCATCCACTTGGGCCTGGAAGGCCACGAAGTTCCTCAGGTCCACCAGCAGGTCATCATGTTCTGTAGCAGGGGCAGCAGGCTGACTTCCTTGCTCATCCTCTTCCTCTGCTTGTCCCTGAGGTAAGCTAATATGATTCCTGGCCTTCATTCTGGCCAGTAGTGAAGATGAGGAGAGGGAGGCAGAAATGGACTCTTCCTCTGCTCCCTCTCCACTGAAGTGGGCAAGTAATCCTGGTTTCTTGATGCCTGCCTTCTTTATAATGGCTGCATCCTACGTAAATGCACAAAGATTAAGTCACAAGGAAAAAACAAATCTTAGCAGCATTTTATGGGGTATTATTGAATTTTTACCTTGCACTTCTCAGCTGTTTTTTGTGATGTGCCAGATGGCTGGGCGAGAAGAGGATTTTTCTTCTGTCCAAATCTTTTTCTAAAACAGAAATCATATATTTTACTCACTATCCTTCTCTTCAGGAAAAGAAAGGTTTGGGCTTTGGTAGTGGATGCAAGATTGCTTACCTGACTGGTGCTGGGGTGGCTGGAGTGGATCCTCTGGAGAAGGGCAGTCTGCAATGTTGCCTCGAAACCTTCAGTGCTCTCAGGGCATCTTTGGCTACCCTGTTGGCCTCAGCCTCCACCAGGACATAGTCTGGGTTTGATGCCTCCATGATCGTGTCATGTTTCATAACGCTGTGGACTCCTGATTTTTTGAACAGTTTGGCAAGAACATAATCATCACTCTTATGTTCATCTTGTTTCTCCTCCTGCTCCTCATTGTCCTCTTTCTTGTATCTCCTCTTCTTCACTAGATGAGAAATACGATGGCCCTCAAAGCGTGCATCGTCAGAATGCTTGCGCTTTTTATGTTTGTCTTTGTGCTTCACACTTGCCACGTTTGTTTTGTCACAGTGTTTTTTCTTTTCCCTGTGTTTCTGTGGAGTGTTTACACAAAAAAGTTCCTTTTGAGGACTGGTTGTTAATGAAGCCTCAGCAGAGTCTGCCGCTGGTTTCACATTTAAAGAGTCACTTTCGGTTTTTAAGCCGTTGATGGAAAGCCCGCTGAGAGAAGCAGCTTTTCTGTTTAATAGCTCAGATGAAGAATTTTGGTCTTCTACACACAACGAAGATGTCTTGGCCTGCACTGGCTTGGATGGCATCTGTCTTTGAAGATGGTTTGACTGAGAAGAAGGAGGTGGTTTTTGTCTCTTTGGAATCTGTACATCTGAACCAGTGCCTAAACAGACATGCAGAAAAATGATCAATTTATGCATACACATAATTCACAGGTTCATTTTGTAGAGCCTAACTTTCAACATCTGACGAGGTATACAAAGTCAGCACATTGTGGAGTGGACACTTTCCTAATATATCTCTCAATCTACAAAATCACGCTACTTTGTAATGGATAACGGGCATTATAGAAAGCAATCGATTCATGACTTCAAAGAAATTCTTACATAAATACCTGCAAATATGGCACTGGTCTCAGTTCCCTGAGTGCTGTCAGGACTGCTAAGCGTGAAAAGCTCATAAATATCATTGGACTTGAAAAAACGCCGCTGCTTTGGATCCTTCAGCACTCGATTGGTGAGAAACTGCTTGAAGATTTGTCTGTTGAATTAAGCAAGGGAGCACTGTGTTAGTTCATTGGCATCATTCTTATGGCACACACGGGACTCGCATTTCAGATTTTCCCCATAACGAGCAAAAATAAAGTTAGATCAGTGTAGATACTGTCCTGCCACAACATTACCCTGCTTAATGGTGTAACTGCTGGAAAAGTATATCAGCTCCTAAGTAAGCCTGAAATTGGTAAATTAATATGTTAACAATGTATCATTTAATAGTCACTGGGAATTCCCATTGCCTCCTCATGGAATCACCCAATGGGTTAGTACTGCCTTTAGCGACCAATTTGCAAATTTGTTTTGATATTTAATGACAATACAACCCATTTCAATTACTGTCAGTTGAGCTCCTGCAGACAATGGCATTATGGAGTGAAGAGCTTTGCCTTATTATTACCAAATAAAAGCCAAGCAGAAACAATTAGAAATAAGGGAATGCATTTTAAAAGCCTGTACTCAGAAGAAAATAAGAACAGTTTGTAAAAAAAAAAAAGTGAACACTTTCCAGTACACAAAAAAATACAAAAACAGACAACTAACCTGTGGTAAATCTTTTCTTCTATGGTCCCAGCTGTCAGTAGCCTGTACACGGTCACTTGTTGCTTCTGTCCTATCCTCCATGCACGCTCACGGGCCTACAGGTAAAAGACAATCTAGAGTTTAAAGTTTTTTTCTTTTTTCAAGCTGGTCACTGTATTTTTTGTCAAGCTGTCGAACATGCAACTTCATTCAGAGCTTATTTTTTCAGAGCTCCTACAGAAAACATCCACTTAGCAGCTGCATATAACAGCAGAAACTTGAAATTATGCTCTTTTCACACCTGTGTGTCCGTGCTGGGGTTCCAGTCTGGGTCGTAGATGATGACTCTGTTTGCGCCGGTCAGGTTGACACCTAATCCACCGACTTTGGTTGTCAGAAGGAAAACGAATATATCTTTGTTCTGCAAAACACCAAGTCACAGTGACATCAAACCACTGTTTTAATCAATTTTCAAAACCTTTCACACAACCATCAAAAGCACAACACAAGCAAGTATAAGCAATCAATAATCATATTCACCTCGTTGTACTGAGCTATGAGAGGCTGCCTGGACGCGATGGTGGTGGTGCCATCCATTTTGAGGAAGGAGTATCCATTTCCCCTCACGAACACCTCCAGGATCTCCAGCATCTGTGTGTGTGGGAGAAATGGTTTCAGACAGAGCATTGAGAACAGGATTAGTGCTAATAGGATTAAGGGAGATTAATATTACATGTACAGAAGTACCAACTGTGTGGGTTTTAGGTTCCCTCTGAAGCCAAATCTCATTTCTATTGAACAAAGACAGCTGGGTCCTGACAGACACCCTACAATGCAATAAGGGCTCATAATGAATTCTATTAGAGGGAAAAATGACATAATATCTTTATTGGTGCTTTAGTGGCTTCTTCTGGAGATACGGCAAGTGCAGCTTATCCATCAATACACAGGGTTTATTCACATTTCTTTACTTAAGGCATGTCCACTGAGGCAAAGGATAAATGGACGCTCTTAAAGGAATTTGGATGAGAAATAGCCAAAATTAATCTTTTCAATTCTGTGATCTTTTTAATCCAGTGGCTTAATAAATCTACAATTTTATCGGGGCGAAGGCATTATTTGAAAGCTTAATGCAATGGAAACATTTACCACGTTAGAGATACAGCTGAATCGTATTCGATATTTTAGTTGTTTTCTATTTTCTCATCGGTGAATATAATCATTAAGCACCTCATAACTTGAGACTTCCAGTTTTTCTATGACTATTCACAAACTTACAAATCAGGATTTAATTACAGAAAAAAAAACGCCTTGCTGAGAAACAACACCTGTAATTTTTTTGCATCTTCCACCAAAACCTCTCCCTGTAGATTTGTACTTCTCTACTTCTCTACTCCCTCTTTTCATTCACTCTATACTGTTCTATCCTGTTTGGAATTCCGAACACTTGCCTGTCTGGACTGTGTGAAGAGCAAAACTCTGTGTCCCTGTTTAAACCACAGCCTGAGCAGAGACTCCACCACTATTAGCTTGCCCGAGCGCTTCCAGTATCCAAAGTGCTCTTCCTCAGTCAGTTCCTCTTCCGGTATGCCCCTTAGCAACCGTGGGCCACCAGTGAACAGATCCGGGTGGTTGCAAATCTTCCTTAGGGCTATCAGGCCAGAGAAAACCTAGGCAAAGGGAATATAGGCTTCAGCTTAATACTTAAGAAAACGATACTTAAAAAAACAGAAACCTTCTGTCAAACAACGCTCAGGAAGGCTTTAATAAATTCAATTGATTTAATAAGGGTCACTGAGTGAAGTAAAAAGTCTCTTACTTCAGAGAGTTCAATGGTCTTTGCATTATATATGTCCATTAATGGACTATTGTGACCACAAAAGAGGTTTGTAAACTGCACTAAAGTCCCACAGCCTTTGCTTCCGCTCAGTCGGAGCTCTGTGATGAATAGCTTATTTGGAAGAACGTTCATGACATTCATGTGCAGGTACAACTACAGATCGCAGATTTATAGCAAAGGTACTGGCGCTGGTGGTCCTGGAGATCTACCACCATGCAGTGTTTAGGTCCTAATGTAACATACTTGATTCAGATAAAGAAGGCCTTCAGAGGCATCTGACTATTAGAACTAGGTATGCTAGATCTACCCTTTTCTGCGTGGGTGAGGTCCAAGATACCTCCACAAACACAAGTGATTATTCAACAACTAAACTGATGTATGTGTGAAGTGACAGCAAAGGGACAGCCACACTGCTGGAGAGTAAACTGAATAATGAATAAGGTTTTCTCATTCCAGGACACCAACAAAGCAAATGGCCAACAAATAGATATAATATTCCATCTGTTAGCACTTTATTCAGCTTATCCCTTATATATTCTATAGATGACCAATAAACTTCAGTATCCGTATGAAAGCTGGAAGTTTGTACTAAGCAACTAATGGCTTCAATAACTATGATCTTTATGATCTTTAACACTTGCCTGTCTTTTCATAATATGTGAATGTTTAAGTGTGAAGACAAAAGCAGAAATACCTGCATATCTCCATTTAGAATCTGATAGACTTCTTTGGAATCCAGAAAGTCTTGATAGACTTTCCGTTGTTCTTCAGTTAATCTGCAAAAAAGCACCTGGAAAAAAAAAACCAAACATAACATATAGCTACTAAAATTTAAAGGGGAGCTGCACTGATTTTCTAGAAGTTCTCTGTAAGAGGTTCTCTATAATTCAGTCACTGGAAAGTAAAAAGATATTTAGGGGGTTTTACAGATTTTACAGAGGTGCCGATAGAAACCAGAGGTCTTGATGTCACAATGCAAATATAGCCATTTTATTTACCATCATATTTATTACTAATTTTGATCATAGTAAACTTCTGTGTGTAAAAAGTATTTTGAAACAGCGTCTCAGGCCTGCAACACTTCTGACAACCTTCTGTGAGGGTTTTTTTTAGAAGTATTTAACACTTCAGATGTCTGGTTCCTGTCACCACTGTTTGACTATATTGTAATATTCATTAGAATGAAGCCTCTCATCAAGCCAATCTGAACAACTTACATTTTAACCAGTGAACTGTACAGGACATGGGGAAAAAAAATCAGAAAATTGTACTTTTCAGGTTTATTTATGGATCTTCAAATTTTCTGTGAAGATTCCAAAATTGTGACAGTGGACTTTGTATATGTATAAACTAGTATGTAGGTTGTGTGCAGACCTGCTCGTTTTTGTCTGGCAACGCGAGATTATCCTTTACGTCAGCTTTCATCCTCCTCAGCAGGTAGGGGTTGATGCTGTCACGCAGGACACAGGCACACTTGTAGGCTGTTTGCACCTGAAGAGACACAGAGGGCAAAGACGTCAACAACTTCTAGGAACATTTCAAGACCAGGTGAAAGTAAGAGTGGTGAACCCACTGCCATAGCTTACAGAGTGAGAGAACTTTCACATTCACATTTGCTTCCACTGTCCATTCCTGGAGACAGTACACGTAAATATTCACTTCTAAATAACAGCAAACGAGTACACACTTTATGAAGTGCTAGCAGAGCTGTGTGTCCTGAGGCATGTCAGCAGTAGCCCTCTCTTCTCTTCCTTTCAGCAGATTGACACATTAAAGATTCATAAGAGTGCTGCTGGACTCCAGAGGGGGCCCATGCGCTTTTATCAATAATGTTCTCCTGATCCAGTGTTAGGCCAAATGCCATTTAGCAGTAATTTAAAGGGATCCGCAGATCAAAAGAAAGCCAGCAGTAGGCCCACAACACTTCAGGGCACACAATAAGCCAGGATTAGAGCCCACTTGAGAAAACAAGAGAGAGCTCCACGGAGAGAAAAGAAGAAAGGGAGAGAGGAGAGGACAGTGCGATAAGCTGAATGAAAAGCACATGAAGGGTGTGTGAGCATATGCTACAGTAATAGAGCCTGTGGAAATGCTTTAGGCATGATGTACAGCTCTCACAGCTGATTAACTCAAGAGGAATATAAGTCCTGACACCAGGGGCCATTTTATCCACAAACAGAATTTAACACAATACAACACTGAATGAAGTTTTATAGTTTATTAGACATTTTTCATTTATATTGATACTGCAACTAAATAAAAGCAACTATAACATCTCCAAACATGCACACCAACCGACAAACTAACTCCTTCTGTGAGGGAAAAGAGTAAAATCTGTATGCGTGTGTGCAGCACCTGAATAATGACTACTAGGAAGACAAGCTACAGGAGTCATGGGCTTGTCTGACCATTTAATAACATTAATATTTATTATAAAGATCTTTATTATTGGAAGATCAACCTTCAGTGACCACTAAAAGCAGGAAATAAAACTCATAAAGTAAGTGTATTATTAAAGAGGTTAATAATAGCACATGCATATTCTTTTCATAGCATGCAGGCAGCCATTGTCTGGGTGCTAAAGTGGCAAAATTGTGTTCACTTTAATTGAAGGGCTCATATCCTACATTTTTCTTGTATTTTATTTTTCCAATTGAGGTCCAGTTCTAACATTTGTGCTGGTTTTCATGTTCGAAAAATGGTTGTAATACATTTTTACTTTTTTTTACAACAGGCTGGTTTTGTTGTTGTGGCTTTAAGACTGATAAGATTCTGATTCTTTCAAAAAGCAGTCAGGGCGGAAACAATGCTTAGAGCATCACTATGAATGTAGGTGCAAAAAATCCATAATAGAAATATTTAAATAAAACAGATTCTGACTACATATTATGTTCAAAAGATGTTACACTAAGGCCAGAAACATACAGCGCACAGCAAATGCACAGCCGTTCTTTGACTCACTACTCAAAGGGACAATCAGAGGACACATCAAAGCAGGGTCTACTGTTATTTCAAAAGTCACAACAGCTAAGCGTGGATAGTAGAGGACAGCAATCTGCTTTGCCTGTTCTGGAAGAAAATGACAATAGCGTATCATGTAAGTGAACCATTCCTGCTTGAAACTGCTTGTCTGCTTTGGCAGATGAGAAAGCACACTGGCGGTATAAGGCAACTTGATGTGGCCTAAGCCATTGTTATAGCAGACCTACCACCCATAATGCAGCTCACACTTCCGTTACATTATGAAATACACTGTGACATATTTGATTGCAACAATGCACAAAACCATGTCTGTGTAGACTGAAGTGTCTGCGTTTGCATTCTAGCATGAAGTATTTTTGGCCCTAAAACTCAACAATTAGTAAAGTCAAATGTTCTGAATGCTATAGAATTCTTAAGAAACTTAAGAAAAGTGGGTTCTCTGAGTTTAGCAAACATGCAGTGAACATTAATGTGCCCTTTAATAAACAATTATATTAGAGGAATAAGATCATATAACACCATGAGTGGGGAGTAAGCGTTTTAATAGAAGCTTTAGCAAGTGACACATGGTAGACAATCACTGTGATTGTGGACTGTGGTTTCCTACCTGTACTGGAGAGGCATTGGAATATCCTCCCATGGTGATAGGCACTGAAAACTGCTCCATGAAAACAGGGAGAGTACCCAGTTTCCCTGGAAACACAAAGTCAAAGAGGGACCACAGCTCCTTCAGGTTATTCTGCATGGGTGAGCCAGAGAGGATGAAACGATGAGGGGTCCGGAACTACAGGTAGAGAACAAAAGCAACAAGTTTAGAAGACAAAAAAAGCACGCAAGAGGTACCAAGCAGATGAAATGGATCCAAAGCATCAAATACGGTATATAAAGCAGAATCTAGAATATAAAGAGGATGACAATCTTTAGACTCAATTGTAAAAGCAAGTTAGAGTATGCAGTTAACAATAGTCAGGGATTATTTGACAATCTAAACTCTTTGTGATACATTAGGCCTAAAAGCACCATTAGCTTCAGTTTATTCAATACCAAATCGAAGAGATGTGGAATTTCCAATGGATTTTTTAAAATCGTGATCCATAATGCTATAGCACACATAAATTAATTAAGAAGTGGGGGGAAGTAAGATAAGAGGTCTGAGTGGGCAAGGCTGAGATTTCAGACTTCGACTGAGACCTGCATTATCAGTGAGGGTGGTGTGAATGTCCTAACTGGAGCAAAACATTTACAATAACATATAGTTTGCTTTTATGGCTCTGTTATCTGACCACTAAAAGAGGTTTCTCTGTTGTCTGCAGAAGTTCTGGCCATGGTACAGACCCTGTGAAAAAATGGCCATCAGAATCAGAACTGTGCTCACCTGCTTGCATGCAACAGTAACTCCAGCATTGGGGTTCCTGATCTTGTGACCTTCATCCAAGATAACGTAATGCCAGTCATATTTCTGGATGTAATCCTGCATGATGCGCACGTACGAGTAAGAAGTGATGAGGATACCATGGCTAGCGGCTATCTCTGGGATGAGCTGTTCCTGAAAGACACAATGACAAAACTTTCATGACCCTGTTTACAGTAGTGTTCATTATTACAGTCGCAATGGAAATACTATAGAAGGTCATCTGCGGCAGGTTTCTGTCTATAAAAAAATCGCTACACTAGATGTCCACCTCCACGCTTCACACCAAAAGTCTCAAGTGAATTCCAATTAAAAGCGCACCAGCCATGTAACCCCTAGTTTTTTCTCCTTCTTTACTTTGTAGTCAATTAATAAGGTACATCTGGTCTGCGGCAGTGTTAGCGTGAGCGTGAAAACTCTGTCATTAGGCATAAATGCAGCACAAACATGCCCACCCCCCCAACCTCCCCCAAGCTCCTGAGACCAATCCTCCTCCTAGAGGGCAAAGCGTGGACTGCCAGGCAACAGCCCCCATTAATCACTGTGTCAGGCAGGGAGAGGGGGGTAGCAGAAAGAAGCCCTCATAGTAAACACCTCACAGCAGCCCTACAGCAACTCCATCTACCTTAGCTTTAATTAATTTAACATTTCCTTGGAGCCAGATCTACTCCACACTAGGATATCTGCTTACGGAGAGGAAAAATATCATGCTGGCATGAATAGTGTAAAATCAGGGCTACAAAGCTCCAGCACAAGCTTGCTGTCATGCTAGGCCTCAGCGTGGGAAAGTTTACAGGCTTAGTATCTCAAACAGTCGGAAAATGTTTATGGCCACAAAAGAACATGCTTCCACACAGTGGGGTTCAAAAGTCTGAGAGCATGAGTGAAATATATGTTGCATTCTTTCCTAATTTAATGAAGTTTTATATTTCATTACAGTTTATATTAATCAGCCTAAAAGTTTGAGTGAAGCTTTGAAGCACTCCAGTTTCAGAGTGTCTTATTTTGTATGTCTCCTTTTTGCTTTTGTGACTTGGGTTGCACAATTTTGTGCAAAAGCCTCATTCGGCTGAATACATGCTTCAATACATAGCACAGCACTCAAACAAACAAACAAACAAATATTTGGGGGGGGAACTGTACTCACATTCGACATTGTTACAAAGAAATCAAAAAGCACATAACCTTCATTTTTTCTTTATTTTTCTTGTGACAACTTTTTTAAAGTTTCTCACAATCTGTTGTTTATTTCTTGGTTTAAGTGAAAAAAAATCCCTGATGTGGTTCCAATGTGGTCTTCTGGACCCTACTATAAATACACTATATGGACTTTTAACATATGAATTATTATATCATTGTTGTAACAACAGATTCTTTAAAACAATCATATTATTTAATGACAAATTACAAGTAGTATATCCCGACCATGTCTAGAGACATACCTCCTCATAGTTATATGCATGATGCATGTGAGACATATGGACTCTCATAGCGGGCTTAATGGTTTCATTCCAGGAAAATACTTTTTGACTCACCCTCTTGTTACTAAAAGAACCTGTTTCATGGAGAACTGCCACACGGAAAGGAGGCCACCAAGTATGGAACTCTTTCACCCACTGATGCATAACTGTGGCTGGACAGACAATGACAGTAGGTCCTAATCCAGCATACCTGTGAAGATAATGAGCAAGTTGTCTGATCATTTCAGCGCAGTACAGTTATAATCATATTCACACTGGAGAGAATTTTTTTTATTTTATTTGATCTCTTTTCATTTCATTTTGAAAAAGAAAAGGAAAAATGTCAATGCTACATTATTGAAGGGAAAAGAAAAAGTTATTCATTCTGAATTCAAAAACTAAAAGAGTAGTGCAGATCTGTAGATGAGCATGTTTAAACTAAATAAGAAGGTTGTGAACTCTGAGTCCAGTCTAATGCTCCCTCAGCGTGCTCTCCAATGGAGATGAATCGACAAAATGCACTAAATGGCTCTAGGAGCATTATAGCATGATATGATATTCCGGACCGTGGCAGCCATTGATATTGAGCCGTAATTGAGTTTGCAAACAATCAATTTGCGGATGGGCGACGCCAGACATAGTAGTATTGACCAGCCAGGAGGCCCCCGCCCTGAGCAAACACGGCACTGAAAAACAAAAAGGCACTGCCTTAAACGTATTTAATTATGTGTTTCATGTTTAATTTCCCTCCTTGCCCCTCCCCTACAGTTACTCTCATTTCACGTCCTTGTTCTTCCTTTGATGTCGCCACTAAGAGAATTAGAGGGATATCATAATTGAAACGTCTTTAATAATTCACGCCAAACCTCTCTCCACCAGCAATCCAGCTGCTGAAATATTCATTGCAATCAAGACTTTCTGTCTGGAGGGGTGGGGTGAGAGTGGGCGTGGCAGTAAAGATAGTGTGTATGCGCTTGAAAAACAAAACATGTGGGAACACAAATGGATGATTTTTGAATATTCTTATTACCTACAAGGATCTGAGAGAACAACAGAGAGCGTGGCAAAGAATAAAAAGTAGCAAACAGATTTTAAAGTTGTTTTGCATTCGTTTGTGACATACATTATCCAGGAGAGGGGATGTATATGGAAGCACAGGCGCAGTAAAAAGGTATGTGGGGTCTCTTGCCTGTAATTGGAGCCACGTGTCCTCAGCTTGCTGTAGCTCAGGCCTGCCAGGAAGGCAATTACTTGGATGGTCTTGCCAAGGCCCATCTCATCTCCCAGAATGCCTCCTGCCTGCTGGCAATGCAGTTCCCACATCCACCTGACACCTGTCTGCTGATACCTGGACAACAAAAGCAAGCATGTAGGACAAAACGCCAGCCCAGCACAACACAAACACCACACCTGATCAATTAATCATAGGGCCATTATCTCTATTGATTCTAAATAAATGGCCTGTAAGTGTTGCCCGATTGATGTGTTGTAAAGCGTCGTTGTGGCACAATAGCAGCAGCTTCCTGTTGTAAGCCTAGAGCCCTAAACATGCAGAGCAGTAAATCCATCCAGCAGTGCTGCTTTCTTTCTACTGTTTCATATTCTTTATCCTCACCATTCCCTCAAATACATAAATAATTTGAATGGAAAGAAAAAAAAAACGACAGACCATTAGGGTGTCATGATATGCATTGTAATATAATTTCTTTTTCTAAATGGGGGAGGGGGGAGCTCATGTGACAATATGTGCTCAGAATTGAATACAGTTAGATTTCATGTGATAAAATGTGTAATAACGGGAATCGAGCAATTCAAGTATGCTAAGTCATTCGTGAAGACATCAGCCAAAAGCGAGAGGAAAATGCAAAGCTAAAGTTAACCAGTTTCATATTAAAATTTTCCCTTACACCTTAAATTACGCAGAGGTTACACAAGGCAACATGCAAATTAGCTCGTAATGCTTAATTTTAAGATGTAGCTTGTAATATTAAGCTCTAGCCTTGTGTTGTGTTTACTTTTATATAGATACTGCATTTTTTAAAATTATTTTTGCCTTCTAAGAAAAAGCTTCTAAGATGTCTTCTGAGAACAAACTTGCGCCTGTTATTCCTCCAGCAACTACAAAAAAATAAATACAGAAATAAAAGTTCAAATTGCTAGCATTTCTTTTCTAAATCTGTATTGAAAATGCATCATGTCACCACAAAAAATGACAATATGTATCACAGTTTGAAACCTGAGCACCGTGAACACCCTGCTGATCATATGTGTGAGCTTAAAATCAAGAGAAAAACAAGAAATAAACTATATTTCTATCTCCAAGTAAATTTCTCAAGCAATTCTTTGTCATGTTGAGTGTGAAAATCCCATGGCTCACTTGAAGAGCTTCTTCCAGAGAAAGCCTGGCATCTTAAAACCTTCGTCAAACTCAGCGTCGCTCTCTTCAGACTCGTCCTCTCCTGCTTGTCTCTTCTGCTCTTTCTCCAGGAGTCGCTGCCTCTTCCACTTCCTGCAGGGTGACAGTCACTACATTATAGAAAATGTTTCCCCTGTTGATTTCACACAATGTCTGATCTAGGTTTCGATTAGCCAAAAGGAGTCTCACACAACTGAAACTATTCTATAGCTGACATTCTTAATTTGACTCTGCAAGCACTGTTAAAAAAAAACACCTCTGGGAAGGCTCGCTTCAAAAGTGTGAAGTACTGTATGGGCAGGTAGTCTTAGTCCCTGGCCTCTAGTTTTAATTTCCTCAGTCTGAGAGAGAGACAGAGAGAGGCCACCTTACTGCCTTAGTTAGCTCCCTCGCCATCATTCTTGCAGGGCAGCTTTAATTGAACCACTTCTGGCTGCAGGGATACGGCAGTTAGTGGCAGTGTCATCACGGAAGCAAATTAAGATTGATACAGACAATTAGGAGTTTGAGCTCCCCAAGAAAGGTGTTGAAAGAGGAGTGGAGGGAAAAAAAATCCATCTTCATTTGGGCCTGGCCCTGTCACTCCACAATGAAACTGTTCCCTTTATCTGGGGCTTCCGAGACTGCACTTGTAATTAAGTCAAGACTAAGCATTGGTTCAGTTAATTACGTTTTTTTTTTTTTTCCTTATCCTCCCCACCTCCTCCACTCCAAACTGTAGTGCTCTACCAGCAGCACCCAGAATTGTGTGACTGCATTCACGTCCAAATCATGGTGCAGGAAGTGTCGAGAAACTGACTGTGCCAACTCAATTTTCTTACTATAAATATGGATTCTCAATCTTGTTAGGCTTGGTACCATCTATTTTCACATTAGCATTGTAGAATAAATAGATGCATGTAATAATGAGAAAAAAAATATATGAACAGACAGAGAATTTGCTCGGTCAAAGAACAGCTGCCAATCTCTTCAATGGATTATCTATTCTAGCACACATAATACACAAAAGATGGTTGCAGGAATCATTCAATCATTTGAATCTGTGTTTGACAAAGAACTACGGCGATTTCGAATGTATTAACATACATTTGGCCAAGGCATTCCTGTGTTTCTTACCTAATCCTTTGCCTGTAGTATTCAATATCACCATCATCTTTGTATTTCTTCACCTTGCCTTTTCTCCCAGAGTCCTCATCCTCATCTGAGCTGCTGGGGAGGTATTCTTCACTCTCACTTCCTTTCCTGGGCTTTCTGGGTTTCGCCTCACTTTTCTTCCTATAGGGTTTAAGTTCATACTCCTCATTTTCATTAACCCAAAACTCATCATCTGGTTCTGGCCCCTCAGGGTCCATCAGCTCATCACTAGGCACGTACTCAGAGGCCTCGCTGTCTGAATCCCCTTCCCTCTGTATCTTCTTCTTGGTCTGGGGAAACTCTTTCTCCACCTTAGGCCTGGCTTTGGGGTGAGCCTTTAAGGCAGTCCTCTGAAGCTTCCGCATGCGTTTCTGCAGTTTTTTCTCTTGTTTGGTCAGGGCTCCGTTCTTCTTAGGAGTCTCTGCTGATTGAGTCCTGGCAGCCTTCTTTTTCAGAGGGGGTTTCTTCCTCCTTTCCGCTATCATGGCTTGATCGGCAAGATACTTGTCGAAGCCTGAGTTTTCACTGAGCATCACCTTGCGGGGCTCCTTCTTTTCTTCCTTCTGAGGGATCCGGGTGCCAAAAGGCGTCATGTGACCTGTGCGGATGAGCTCTTCCCACTCAGTCTCCTGAGCTGGCATGAGCATACTGCCCAGCGTTGACGGGCCTGGCTCTGATATAAACAAAAAAAACACAAAGTACACATCTGTAGTTAAGTAAGGCCAAGGCCATATAGCGGGGCCTGGGGGGTCTGGGACCTTTTATTAACATTTTGGAGCCCCTGACTGTATCAAACCTCTTGGGGGTGTCCCTAATAAAAGTTATTAAGTTATTCTACTCAAATACCAATTCAGGAAAAGTTATTCTGTAACTGCTGTACTCACAACTGGCAAATATCTGTGTTTGATATTCTTAACTAACCAAAGATGCAGCACAGGTCTCCCTCAGGGTGGTGCTGTGGCAAACTGGTTCACCCAGTTAGTTCTTCATAGCCGAGCAGCTGTTACTATGCCCCGGGAAAACTTATTCAGTATTCCACAGCATATTTATGAATTGGAAAACCTATCCACTTCCCAAGAGATTGCTGGAAAGAGTTGTTTGGTTATCTCCAGTAAGATAACCAAAGATTTTGATGCCACTGAAGCATTAACACTGCTATGGCGAGTGATTTAGCATCCAGGCAATATTGGACTAGCCAGCCAACATGGGACCTCCTGAACACAAGGAGGTATTTTGCACACTGAATAAGACTCTAAGGCACTGTAAAAGTTTGTAAACGTTCCTGGCCTAATAAAATTGAAGGAAAGGAGATGCCTAATTACTGCATCTTAAGAGATGTAATTCAGGAACAATGTGGCAATCATTGCTGAAGGAGTTCAAAGGTCATGTAATGTGTAGACACTTTTTTCCTGCAGCTTATAGCAAATCTGAAGCTACTGATCTATACAGTGTGTGCATTTTGCTTCTAAAAGCACTACATAACATTTGAATAAATACAAGTAAACAACAGCACAATAATAATGTTGAACGATACATTATCTATATCATGAAAATGATTTACAGTGACATCGTTGTATATATTATATAGCAATGTATTTCATAGATAATGAGTAGATCCATAATGCCCATGAAGTGTTGTTCTACTCGTTTTAATTCTTTTTCCCCTTTTCTATTCTCATTATTTGTGATATACAGGACCTGACAGTTAACGGTAGGCCTGCACAGTATTGGAAATAAATTCACATTGCAATTTCTGTTTTAATATATATATTAAAATTAAAAGTAATATATATTGCGATATGAAACAACATTCAGGAATTTTTACCATATCACTAGAATAGCATTATTTAAAAACGACGTGTGCTGATATTATATCTTGATATGCCCCAGTCGCTTCAGAGCGTCTCTTAAACGTATTTGTTCTTTTTGTTTGTTTTGGGATTTGTTTTGTCATTAATCATCAGATGACTCAGATGATTGTTACTAGAGCTTGAAATACTTTTCTTAATCCACAGATGCTGATTACTAATGTCAAATTCAGTCTTGTCCAGATATTGTCTCCTGAATGTGTGTAAGGTTCAGATTTTTATATTCTGCCTCCCACTTTAAAAATGTTTTACTCTACAATTCTCTAGCTGTTCTCTTCACATTATTTTTCCTTCCTACTTTCAATATCTCAAAAAACTACACACAATATCTATTAATGTCTCTTACACCTTTAGAACAACTAATACATATATAACATCAAAAAAGCTACTCAATGCTAATATGGCATGGCTGGAGTCAGTCACTTGTGTTGTTGACAGGAGAGGATAAGGATCAGCAGGTAATACATCAGTTAATCGTTTCAAGAGAGTACAGATTACTTTGGTCAAGTTTGTTATATTTAATTTGTATATCAAGAATATTTCTGACTCCAACCTTAACGTTGATAGTTTTGGGTTAGTCAGACTTCATCAAGTTCAAACTTAAAAAGTCGGTGATGTGTGTCAGGTTGGGTAGGGTAGAAAGTTCTTGGGCTGTACTGATTGGTAACTTAAAATATTCTACCTTGGGATGAGGTTGGAAACATGCTGACAGACATCAGGTTACAATGTGTTGAATTCATTAGTATATAGTCTGTATATAGTGTAGCATGAGAATGCGATTGACTCATCTCCAGGTATGGCTATGGAACTGTATTTCACTCTCACCTTCATCATCCTCGGTCAGTAACTCCGCCTCAAGCTTCTGGATATTCTCTCCCCCAAGAACGGCTTGTAAGCGCCTCTGCTTGGCTCTGATCTTTTTTAACTGCCTCTCCTGTAAATGATAAGAGGTTTCTAAACTTACCAAGATGCTGATACAGGAGAAACTCCCGAATGTCTTACGCGGTATTATTATTATGGGAGCTATAACGTCTCAGCAGCGTAACACACAGCGCATAGTCACATCTTTTGGAGAAAGTGATGAACAACCACTTTAAAATAGATCATTATATTCAGTCAATCTGAACATAAAAAGCTGATGGCGTTTTCTGTAAATAAATAAATAAATAAATAAATACTTGTCTGCTTACTTTGTTTTCCTTTTGCCTTTTGACAGACTCGATTTTCCGGCTGATGTCCTTGCTGGAGGCAGCATAGGGAGTAAGCTGCTCTAATACTTTGTTTATTTGTCTTAGAGCAGTTGTGCAAGACCTAAGACGATACAATATAAAACATATGCATATTCAGTATGGGTTGAACATCATGACTTTGTTTTTGACAGAACTTGAATGCAGGTCACTTGAAGGAGGCCATTTTTCACCTCCATACCTGACATCATCCAGCACAGACTCATATTCTTTCTCTGCTTCAGCCTTAGCCGCAGCCTGGTTGGCTTCATGGAAGGCTCTGTCCACCTGCTGCAGGACCCCCTGTTCCAGGACATCCTGGTCATAGACGTCCACTCCCAAGCCCTGGAGCTCATCGGCTTGAGCACTCTGATCAACTGCCTGGATCTCCTGGCGGTTGATCTGGAGCAGAAGCTGGGATTTCCTTGAGTTCTCTGAGCCAACGGTCTCAGGATAGGCTGCTGCTGGCTCTTCACGGCTTCTCCCTGGTAAGGACAGCCCAGTGGTCCCCCTGTTGATCCCATGGTCTTCTTGGCCTCCTGGTGTTAGAGCACTGACAGTGCTGGATATATCTGGAGTGTCTTGGTCGTCATTATTGTCGACTGGCATTCTGATGCAGCTGCAATCAGGGATGACACCAGGAAGTACAGTGAAAGATTCATTTACTAATCCTTACTGAAGATTGTACATATTAAGCCAGACTGGAAACAAACAGCTGTCACGCTCTGAAAATGCCCACCCAAATGACTGACCACAGTCAAATGTATTCAACCGACTAAACAAAGATTTGTATGGCTACCTATTAAATAGGTGTTTTAAACTGCTAATAAGCTGTCTGACTAATATACTACTAATATACTACTACTAATAATAATATTTTAATATGATCAGTTATCACGAGCTTTTCTGAACCCCCATACTGTATGAGGGATAATTCACCTCTTAGCCAGCTTGTTATTGTTAGCTAGCTAGCAAATAAGCTAATCAGACAAAACACGGTCAAAACATTCTCCATGCTTTTACTACACTTCCTCCAAGAGACAATATTATATTCAGGCAAGAAACAAACCTTTCAAACGACCTGAATCTGTTCAAAAATTTATTCGTTTTATAGTAAAATCCATCTAGAGTCTCTTTCTCTCACAAGTATACTACTCTCACACGTAAGCTAGTTACACAATGTACTGCGGTGTGAAGAGGGCGACTGCGTGACATCACAGTTCTCCTCTGCAACCCGCCATAATAAAAGTCCGAGGACGCGCCAGCACAACAAAGTGTAATGACGCATTGGATTTCTTCGTCCAGACACCAACTAACTATGTAAAATATGTAATTTTATGCTATTTTTAAGCATATTTTGTATGGCATTTTTAAATGCACCCTCACCATTGTTCATTGTTTCTAACCCTCCCACAAGAGGGCCTCATTGAGCTGGAGCTGGGAATAAGTCTCAACATGACATTAAACTTGGTTTGAGCTAATTCAGTTCTGTTCGACTCAGCCGGAGTTACGAGAACAAACCCTGCTTTTCTGTAGCACGTACGTCTATGGATTTTACCGAATGTGAAATAAACGTAGCCATATTTTACGCTAAGCTTTCTTTACAATGCTAAATCTAGCGTATGAACAATCTAGTAAAAGATGAATGTTGTAGTGCTCCTTAATATCCTCCAGAGGGCGCAAGTCACCTTCTGTTTTAGCCTTGGAGCTCATCCATAAAACTATGCCTGAACAAACCTCGTTAATAGGCTCATTCCAGCTGAGATTCTGAACACTTTGCTCCGTGATATGCTGTAATGATATGCTGTAATTACTGATGAAATATTCTGCACATTTACTCACACTTCTTTTGCAAGACTTCCAGGCCATATTGAAAACTTCAATCCCATAAATTATATTTCAGTTTTATTGCACTTAGGCTCTTATACACAGCTGAATGATGTGGGAAAATATGCCATTGTGATTTTTCTGATTGATATTGTGACTGAGATTTAAAGGGTGGTTATTATATGAATTAAGGCTCAGGCCTGTTTATTTTTGGCCAAGAAGACCAGAATACATACCTTTCTGGCCTGAGGCTTGACTACGGCTGTATATTTGTGAATACCTGGCGATACAATGTGTATCATTATATAGGGATTACAATTCAATATTTTGTGACATATTAAGGTTTTTAGTATTAAACTTTAGAAAAAGTGTTCTAGTATTACAAAAACACACCACCATATGCATAAGTTTGCTAATGCTAACATTAGTGGTGCCTCTTATGCTACATTGGAGTGGAAGAGTAATGACTGAAGATGGATTACAACACTGCGATCTAGTGGTCAGGGGCACAAAACGAACCACTGTCTGGCACTAATCTTTGCATGTGAACTATTAATTAAAAATCAATACAGTGTTTTTGAGACTTGATACAGTATCCCAAAGCATAATATTGCGATGCTCAAGTGTAGCGATACAGCTCTAGGCTTGACCCCTGAATTCAGTGTGTGGTTGTGATGTCACAACACATGTATATTTGGTTGCCTCTGATTGGTCTAACTCATCTACAGGTAGTGCACCTGTAAGCTCTTTGTTCTTAGGTTACATTTCCCCTCCTAAAACTTAAAGCTTCATTCTAAATAATGTAAACTATTATAAAAATTGCAACTTTTGGATTTTAAAAATGACAGTGAATTTGATATATGAACAATGAAGCATTCCAGTTGACCTTAATGCACTTTAATTCATTTTTCTTTAGTTTGCTATACACTGAGTATTGCAGCTGAAGATTAATCTAGAATGCAACTAAAGAGCAGATTGCTACCTACAGAACATGATTTTCTGTTCACACTGAACTAAATGAATTGCATTGTACTAGAGGACTTCATGCCAGCGTCTGATGTTATTTGACAGTTTTCTGGACCTTGGGCTTCATGCCATGTTTTTAATGGTCCTATTAGGTACTTTTAAAGTTTCCTTTCAGCATACAGGAAATCAAATGGTTTTGTGGAAGTAGGTTGGCATGGGATTAAAGCAGTACTGAGTGATATTTCCATCCTTTTATTTTATGGACTTTGAACCATGTAAATATAAGCACTCTTGCTATGCTGGAAGAGTTTTACCATGGACGTATATCAGCATTACAGATTCCACCTTTTGTGAACTGTTTGTCAGAAGATATTATTTATGTGTCCAAAAAGTGTGGAAATGAGAAGATCCCCTGGAGAGATGAGTAATTGCCATTTCTCGCTGATATGTTCATCATCTTAACAGTCAGTGACGAAACATGCATCAGTTATGTGAATGAACCTATTTCTCCCAGACCTCTAGTGTAAGTAAATCTGGCTTGGCCATTTTTTTCCCATTGTGTAGATCTCCCTTTTGGGCCTCTTCTGTCCTCAGGATTCATATTGCACAGTGCACATGGGGATTTCAAATAACATTTGGCTTTGAATTATTTGCTGCTAATATGACTCTCAGATTAATGGAAGAAGATATGCTTTTAGGTGGATTATTTAAAGTTCTGTGTATCTACTTACTGCTTCACACTTCGTCATCCAATCTGTATATTCTGTTCACAGAAACGTCTGCTCAGTGGATCCTCTTTAGTGTGGGAATCCCAGGTTAGTTTGCCTTAAAAGGTAAGCCCTCTGATGATGCTATTAATTAAACTGTCATCTCTTTCCCTTACTTTGTAGTTTTAACCCCTGACATTAAGTCATATTGGGTATAAGATTACTTCGGGGTGGGCCTTCAAGCTCTCGTTGATTAATCTGTGACCTGTTGAGAGTGTCAGACACTTTATAAATGGCTGCAGATCTCTTCATTTCATCTTACAGATGAACACAAAACAAAACAGCCACAGTTACATTCAGAGCTGTAGGAAACTCTTGCTCAGATTTTTTTGCTGGCATTTGTTAACCTAATTGTCAGTTCTAAAAACAGAAATGAGGCTGGCCAAAGTAAAGCACACAATCCCTCTGCAACTTTATTTACTCAGCATTGCTAAATAAACACAAGACTTAATTAGAAAAAGCCCACATTTCATGTCTGTGTCCAAAAATGGAGCGGTAATCCATCCAAGCTTGGTAATAGTGGCAATATGCATAACATAATGAAGACATATTATTCTGGAGTCTTTTGTCTCCCTATGAATATTGTAGCAGTTGTGGGTTTACTGACTGATGGGTATTTATTTATTTATTTATTTATTTATTTATTTATTTGAATGGTGATCGTGAAAACGAGGAAGTTTGATGAATGGATAATTTGGCTGAGCAAATATTACAATATAACTTCTATTCACCCATGTTCAGATCGCATCCCAATTTTGGAATATGTATTAAGTTAAAATAGAAAGTTCCTGAACAAACATTCCCTACAGTTTGGCATTGATATGAAATCCCAGGTGGTTGGTAAGGTGTACTTTCTCAATTGCTAAGGAATCCCAGGTGTTGCTAGGGAATTGCTATGTTATTCCAGGTAATCTATGGTGATGTTTGGATATTTCCATGGAATCCTAAGTGGTTGCTGCTAAGGTGTTGGTGGGCCATTCCTAAGGTATTCCCAGTAGCTGGGTGAAGTTAGGTGAAAGCCAGCTTATTTATATCATAACCAGCCGCTACACTGTCAACATGCTGCTTTATTGATTTCTTCCCGCTGAATCTTTTGAAATTTGTAATGTGCTATGGTAAGTGACAACAGGTGAGTGATTGGGTGGGCTCAGGGTCACTGGCACAGAGGTAGTATGACAAAACTTCTTCTGGCATCCTGGCCACTGGTCTATCCAGTGTGGATATAAATCACACTATTTCGCAACATAATTCTATTGACTGTTTAGGAGCGTCATTTATCTTGCTTACACAGTGTGTGTTCTTGACAAAAGATAAGAGAGAAATGCTGACGATAGTCGAAATGGTGGTTAGAGCAAGTTAGTACAAGCCACTCACTAAGTGACGTGAATCAGTGAAAGGTAATGTTCTCTGCTGCTGTGGGGAAAGGCAGGTAGAGAGGCTTGCACAAATAAACAATGGCGCCAGCAATGAACTGCTCCAGAAAGATATTTGGCCTTAATATCCTTCACAAGGAGAACATGTCAAGAGATGTGTTCATTTCAACTGCATAGTACAAAATGTACCCGTATCTTTCGCTACAGTTGAGAAAGAACTTTTTAAACTATCTAATGACTGAAAGATTTATTTACAGAGCCATGTCATGGAAAGCTGAATTTTTAAAACAGTTTTTTTACTGTAAAAGTAAAACAAAAAGTAAGACCACAGACAGGTGTACTGTGATGTACTGTGCCAGAGACTATAAGTTACAAACTAAATTAAATTCAATTAAATTAATTTAAATTAAAATTTAGAACTATATAAAAAATATCATATTGATAACTCTTAATAATATATATATATATATATTTATTATTATTATTATTATGTAATTGACAGCCAGCATATATATTCATTTATTTTTATCTACCTTACTTTTTAAAAACTATCACGCAATTAGCAAAAATGACCAAAATTATCTTGCAGAATTAAAAATAAAACGCTGGCTGAATTTGCACCAGTGTACTATGTAAACATTTTAAAATGTATTATTCATTCCTCAAATCATACAGTCCATGTATGGAAATTAAGCTACAAACAGACATTTTTTAACTTCATTGTGATTGTAATGAAACCATAAACAGATTTTCAAATAGTCACCACATTGTTACTTCAGTCTGTAACAAGAGTTAATGAAGTGGAAGATGTAGAAGAAAGCAAAAGGATGTGCTGTTGCTGTTCCAGGCTGTTGGGAGGCATCCCACAGCAGTTCATTCCAAACTTTACAGTTGCTAAAATAGCCTTCCAATGGACACAGTCATCTGAATGTTAGGGCTGGAGTTTATTTCCTCTGATCAGAAGATCTCAGTAACAGTTTGTTCTGTTCATATTATCTATTGCTTTCTGAACAAGGCACAATACAGAGCAGCCAAATCAGAGGAGTAGCCATTTACATACATCAGTTTTAAAGGCACAGTGACAAAAACAGCCTGTTCAGTTCTAAGGAACAATGAAAGGCTGGAAAATAGTATTTTGAAATGTATTAGAGCTGTTTCTGGTACATACAATCACATGACTGTTATAACAGTAAGTCTAACCTCAATGGAATAAAATAATGGAATGCATTATGCGTATAAAGGTCCTTAACTTTAGAACTTTCTAACATCATCCATTCAATATTGCTCTGCTGTGACACTCAAGCTGTTAAAGTTTGAGATGCTGTCCAATGTCCACTCCACCACAACCTTAGACAGTTATACCTGCCAACACCTCATTAGAAAAGTACATTGTTATTCTTTATTTCTCCCTTCAGTGCACCCTCCGGCCATGCTCTTCAGAGAGACTGGTCACCAGCACAGAACACAGAGGTCATCATTACTGTGCTATAATGTAAATAACATGCTGGGAGGCTTAGAGCCCCACAGGCGCCTCCACACACCCCGGTGAGGAACTTTGCTTCGTTTAGAGGGTCTGTTGTATCAATTGCAGGTAATACGTTTAGAAATGACAGCTGAACTCTGTCATTTATGAAGTGCTGTGTGTATGCTGTGATGATGTGGATTCATAGCGGCCCAACAGTGCAGTATTATAGAAGTAACTTCTGAGAGGAAGGAAATAAGAGGCCAATATCTACATCTGTAAAGCTGAAGATATTTGCTTCTATAACAAACTGCCAATAAATAGGTCTCATGAACCATAACTCATACAGGTGGAGTGTAATCAGATATCAAAGTCAACCTCTATACCCTGTTCCCTAATGGGTTGTAGGTGTTACTGTAATATTATAGCTGTTTTCTTATTTAACCACATATACTTGCTTATTTACATCTATCACACCACCTATGCCAAGAAGAGTCCTTGGGCAAGAATTGTTAACGATACACTTGCCTACATCTGTATTATGATTGAATTGCAAGTTGCTGTAAATCAGAGCACCATGAAAAGAACACCTTTCCATCCGTTAAGCATGGATCGATCGTGCTTTGACCTAAACATTGATTCAATTCAATTCAAAATTGGATTCATCATGGAAAACCTGTGAATAGACCTCAAAAGAGCAGCTCATACTTGACAATCCAAAAATCTGGCAGCTTACAAATTGTGATGCTTCCCAAAAGGGCATTCCCAAAAGTACCTACCAAGCAGTGTGTACAAACTTTTATTTTAAGCCCTCCTCCTGTGAATGCTATAAGGTGGACATTAAAAATAATCTTGCTTAAAATATTATAGAAATGTTTCATGTTCAACTTTTGTCTTTTGGAACTCATTTTTTACTCCCTTGGCTTTTCACAGTAAAAGAAGGGGTATCTAGAAATAAGCTTAATAATATATTATTTCCACAACATTCTCATAATGAGACATATTTGACATATTGCTGACATTTCAAATGCTTTCACTTGCCAAGATGTACTGGCATTTAGGTCTTCAGTATATTTGCCATTTCTTAGTATTAAAATTTTCCCATTTAGAACAAGATCAGTGTCAGCAGAGTAAAGCCATTGATTCCTAACCATCCTGGGACAATTCCATTTATCAATATGATCTTTGTAAGTTGTTTACAGATCATGCATTCCTAATGCGTCATGTCATGATTATCCCACATACATCCTTTACTCTGATGTTGCTAACAGCTAAAATATGGTTGCGATTACACGCCTTCACCTCCAAATGCTTCTCCACAACATTCAGGAAAACAGTGAGCCATGACTTTGACTGTGATGAATGGCTTGGGCCTTGTTGCCTACTCAGTGTTGATTTAAATATACACCTGCAAGCCATTTGAGAAGCCAGAGGAAGGTGTATTAGATCCTCCTCTGTGCTGACACCTCCATCAGTAGCTTTGGAGGAGTTGAAGCTGTTTTTATTTTTTTAGCACCTGTGTAGCAACTGTATGCTCTCTCTGGAGACTCGCATCGCTCTACTGAAACCACCTGGTGTTCAGATGGTTTGACTTTACCACTGTATGTACAGTCCACCAAAGCTCAGGTTACTGGAACAGCTCCAGCAAATGTCTTCACCTTGGTGTATTTGAAGCACCATACATGACCACCAAAGCCGTGCATCAGCTTTAAAACCATTGCTATGTTCATGTTACATTACAACACCATCATCCAATGAAGAACCAGGGGTTCATGAAACATGAGAAAAAGGCAGCAGCTGGAGTCTAAATAATGATTAACCAGATGACTAGACATCTGGCTGGGGTGGTGGAAACATGTCTGCAGTTGTGTGTGTGTGTGTGTGTGTGTGTGTGTATGTGTGCGAGTGCTGATATATGCTGTGTCTGTGCATCCATGGCATGGGGGACCCCATTCACTGGCTGGACTGCAAAAGCTAGAGTTACCAGTTTGGAGGAGCCAGTTGCTGGGAGATTAATAACCAAAGAATTGAGTGCACAACCATAACACAACATGTCTAGATCTGCCATCTGAAGCCTGTTGGATACTGAGCAGACTGCATACTTCAGTTCTTAGTCAAATAAAAAAGCTCTTTGTTCCCTCTGAAGGCTGTGATTTGGGATGGCAAGTCCTCATGTAGGAGAAGTGACCCTAAGCAAAGAGAGTGCTTTTCTTTCTCAGGATCGGTCAACATTATGCTTCATTTGGGAAATTGAGCAGCATCTGTGAACATCAAAATGTACAAATGTCTAATGAAATGTTAGATTCTTGTATTCTTAGACATGATAAAATCACTCATACAAATCCAAACCTAGTATAGTTTCTTTTGATTTCTCAGCTAATTTTTGGTGGACCCTTAAATATGAGAACATGAGGAACCTATCAGTCTACTGCAAATGTTTGGAGATACTAGAATTGCTTGCTCAGCTTCCTCATTAAAACAAATCAAAATGATTTATATAATTTTATAGCCTCTAGACAGACCCTGAGGGCTCTTCCTGCTTTAGGAACCCTGGCTCTACTTATTGTTTCCCTCCCTCATGACATCTCCTCCTTATGTTCTTGCCTGTCTGCCTGCCTATGAGAGAGAATTCGGTGTCTCTACACTATTAAATAACCATCTTACATCCCTGTGTCCCCAGGCCATTTTGCACTGCATTTAATTTTATGTTAGAGTGCCAACGGACAGATATTAATCATGAATAATCTTTGTGCTTTTGCCACTTACAGGAAAATGAGATTTGGGTTTATCTATGTTTTAGCCAGACCTATTGCTCATTATTAGTCTTCTGTGAATACATTCTCCCTAAATATGACCACCGTAGCCCAGTCTATTTAAGGTAACATTATTCCCCATGGGTCAGTTTGTATCCAGTAGTTTACCCCCTGTTACCCCAGATGCAGGGATGATTGAATGTTCAGCAGATTTGCCAGAGTTCCTAACGATGAAAAAAAATTACTGTACCTGCAGTGCATTGTTCTGTGGTGCCCAAAACAATCAGTTTGTTTTCTGATTATTTTTTGGCACAGTCGTTTTCATCTAAAAACATCTTCTGGTCTACTGGGATTTCCGCTTGCTTCCTTTAATAAACAGAAAGGCTTAGAAATAATCTGCACGTGTGTTTTTCTTTTCAAGTTTAAACAAACATTTACTCATGTTTTGATTCTTAGGAGATTTTACTCAAAGTCTGGGTTCTGATTAATTAAATAATTTGTTTTTTAAGGAATTAAACTTTATTTTATTCTAGCAAGGATAACAATTCATACTTTTACATATGCACACATGAATTGATAAGTATCAGCTAATTGGATAATAGGACTGAACAGATGAATGTCTAGGTCTAATATATTTTAGTAAATCTAGTAATAGTTCTAGTACTTTGTACTAGATTCCAGTACTTGTTCTACTTTGTTGGCTTATCTGTGGAGACTCAAGAGATGTTTCAGTCCCCTTCAAAAACATAACCCAGTTGAAAAACAGATTACTGATGTATATCCATCAGTGCTGAACTTCTAATGGCTTGTTTAAAACAGCATCTAAGATGACCAGATAATTATTTCCAATTGCACACATTGGCAGAGCATTGTTTGAAAATTTGGCCTTACTTGGTCTCAGGGTATGCTCCAAAACCGAACTGTCCAATATCAAATATGTTGACGAAGATTAAAAAAGTACAGTAGGAAAAGGTCACTTAACCCTGTATGTCATGTGATGCAAGTTAGAAAAATGGATTATACAGCAAGATGACCTTAGATCTACATGTAACCTTCCTATAACCCTCTTTTTCCAGTTGTGTTGCCACACCAAATAGTTATTGCAAAAATGGCTACACCCTGCAGAAGTCTATAGACATGTAAACTGTTCTTCGTGGAGTTGAATCTCAAATGGATCCTGACCTAGAATACTGGCTACTGAATTAAATTACTGGCAGTGCATCTTATGTCTGATGGACATAAGGATATAATGGAATATATTGGAATTTATGCCATTCAGTTTATCAAATTCTATGACCTTAATGTAGGAGTAGTTTAAACCCAAAATGGCTTCCTCAGTACACCCAGGAGTCTATGCGAGCTGCATTACAGTCAAAGATCATTCTATTCACAGCACAAAGGAATTAAGCGGTCTTGACCTTGTACTATAATACACAGTTCCGTTTCTGTAAGGCTGTCATAGGTGTGCACAAAAGATGTTTAAAATGTGACTCAGATCAGATGCCAATCAGATTTTAGGACCGTAACTATCAGTTTTATAAACAGCATTTTATCACACTTAGTGGCCATATGAATCAGCTGTTTAAACCCTGACTTTTTCCAACCAGTACCAACATCTGCATCCAGATAAGATAACCAGGCCACTGCAGCTCCAGCGTGTGCTGGAACGGAAACAGCAACCCAAATAAGGAGAAGTATTTTCTGCATCTAATACTGTCAGAAAGAATTCAGATGTCAGTACACCATTTCAAATTCACATAAAACACAGATATCTGCCACACTGTTTCAGCAAATCTCAGTGATTTAGTATGTTCAACTGGGAAAGGCCCTCTGAAAAGTCAAATCTAACACTATTCTATGCAGGTATGTCTCACTGAAACAAGGCACATTATGCTATAGGCAAGGTCTTTTGGTGAACCTTAATGAGAGCAAAGCAATGGTTGGCCATGTGTGTTAGCGTATTTTTGTGCAGAATGCTCTTAATGACAAATGTGAGCACTGTGCAGTCCTGTGTAATGACTAATTTATCAAGCTAACTGTGCCAAAATGCCAAATACTAAAATGCTATTCAAGTGATTTGTCACGTTTAATATTGGTTTGACATGATTTTAAAAATTACAGTAACCCAGATTTAAGCTTGTAAGTAACCAAGTTTAGCTCGCCTCATGTTATACTTGAGGCCTTTTGCATAGATTAAATCAAAACCTTTCTGTCTTCAAGAATGAAATGCAAACAACACTACCCTTCAGATAATGAGGATAGTGTACATCTGAATTACATGTTCCAGTCATTATTTTGATTTATGTTGGTGTCAAACTATCTAGGATACAGTGTATGCAGAAGTACTATAGTTATGGGAATTGCTATATAAAACGTAACTTAGCAAAGTAGATTGTGATTGTGAGTATCTGTAGATTGCATTTTGTATGTATTTGGCTCTTAATTTTCTAGTTATGACTTGTGTTATGCATTATGCAAAATGTTAAGCATTTTGTCAGTAATTCATTCAATACAATTACATGTATTTGAGAAATCAGAAGCAGATGTAATGTAATTTAATGATATAATGCAACCATTGAGTCACTTTAGCAGAAAATATATCGTCTAGAAGATGAAGAAGATTTGATTTCATTTTTTCAAATATGCAGTTGTTTTCAGCATCACTCCAAATGCTTTTTTGCCATTGCGCCAGGTGTTAAACGCTGCTTGTTGGGAGAGTGTTTTAATTTTGCATACACACAGAAATAAATGAAAGAAATCAGAGTAAGGGTATACATGCACTGAGAAATCTGATTATTGAGCTAAAATCCAGCTCTTTATCTGTATATGTTTTCTAGAATCTGATCTGAAACATCACCATCAAGTTTCTCTACAATGTTTGATTTTGCATCAAGCCATTAAACTGAATCAAACAGAATATTACAATCGCATCTCTCCAATATCCTCAAAGCTCTGTGATCATCCTGTTTATTCTTGCCTGCCACTGTCATTATGTGTATGGTGAGATGGAACTAGTTTTTACAACTCCTCGTTTTATAAAACCTTGTTATTTGAAAAGTCATCATTACTCACAGTAGGTGGTCACAGAAAGTCATCAGGCTTAGAGTGTTTACATGAACACATCCACAATATAAAGCAAACAGACAGATGGGAGCACCATTTCCCCATTGGCTAGTGCTATATAGGGAGTACTAATAGAGATGCTTTAATACTTCATTGTTGGTTCTTGTAAGCAGACATAGAGACACAAACTTATTCTTTAAAGCAGAACGTGTAGAACACTTAAATGGAGAATGTGCCGTACTGCATTGTATTATTCTATCATGCAGAAAAAGACTTTCTATATAGAGCATCCATATGTAGCTTTAGTCAACAAAGAGTATATTTAATGCTATGTGAATGCAACCCAAAGTCATTACAGTGGCTGCTGTTACATTTATGGGGATTATTAGCATTTTACAGTAACAAGGAGGAGACTTCCATTTTAGGGCAGCTTAAAGTGCTTATACTTTATGGCAGACAAAGTACACTTGGTCCACTGCCAACAACTTACCACTCCATTATCGCTAATGAGACATGTGTGTGGCATTGTCCTTTACAAGCATGGTCACTGAATCAGCAAAAACATGATGGCTCCATAATAATTCTAGCCCTGCATGCTCAGGGTGCAGGAAGTAGGGTTGTGTGATGTTCAGCAGACCAGGAGGGAATGCTGGGTGAGCTTGGGGCAAGTGCTCACACTTTCACATCCTCTTTTGCAGAAGAGTGATTGTGCTGTTTGGGAAAACAGCAACAGTTGCAGCATCTTCTGAGTTTATCGAAGGGTCAGTACACTTGACCTGGGACTTTTGTTACATTTTTCACAACAGACAATTTGTTTACACAGCAGAATTATCTTACACCATTGCCAACTTTAAACGTTTCTCCACTGTAATTGGATTATTGCCTAGATCCATGCTCCACAAGAGCATATCTGGGTGTTTTGGTGACTATGACATATTGATTTCATAAGAACTAAATCTTTAAACTTTACAGGAGAAAGCAAAACCATCCTTTACTTTTAAAGGAAGTTAATTTGAATTTTTTTTCAAATGCTTTTGGAGCATTTCTATTGGTCAGTTCATCATGAAACCTTGACACCATGTAAAGGGCAACATATGATGTCAAAGCCTGAAAAACAACAAAAAATGGAAATATAAGATTTTGTCCAGACAGTGACGAGATGATTGTATGCAGCAGAATTTTCTGTTCCACATTAAATGGTGCTGTAGTTACATTCTGGAGTCTGTACAAACTGTAGTATTTAAGGTGGAATGGAACATTTTGGTGAGAGGGTGACTATGAAGCCAGCTTCAGCCTCGTTAAAAGATGCCCAGTTTAGTTTCTTGGAAAGGACACACTGACAGCCCTGACGTCATTTGTACTTGAACAGCCAAGTAATATTTGCTTATTTTCTTGCAATTAGTTGCTATCACTTAAACCAGTTTAAGTTGTTTGTACCGTCTGGTTGAAAATTTGAGTCTACTTATTTTAGCGAGTAGAACAAACTCAAAAAGACAAGCAAGAAGAGAATACAGGGCGTTACCCAGAATTTCTAGCAAGGTAGTTTATTTCTGTTTATTGCCCTTTATTTTTCCAGATGTTTTTCAGATGTTGCTTTCTTATAAACAACACATCCACATGTTGTATCTGGGTTAAATGCAACTTTGGATGCACTTGACATGTTTTGGGCCTCCTAACCATGAATATGTTTAGCATCTCTGCTAAGTAGTCAGTTTGGTTGTAACAAGACAACAATTACTGCCAGTTCTAATATCAACTCTGACACTGGTGCTAGAGTATGTAGTTCTCAAGACTCTTTCTTAAACAGTTTTCTTTTACATTTCAGTTTGTGATCATTACAATTATATCGTTGTTGTGAAAATTAGAGAAAAAATATTAATGTACTTAAAAGCTCAAGTTTATGCAACAGTACAGTAAAGTTTGTTACTTTGTTTTTACTTATACTTTGTTTGTTACAAATAAAAGTTTGAGTGTATTTAACTTTCTGTATAATTTAAACTTAAAAACTGAGTTTTCAAAACTTTGAATGAATTACTTCAAATGATTTATGTAAACTTAGCTTACTAGGGCTTACAGTGCATAAAAAAAGTGCCAACATCTGTTTCACAGCTTAGAATGGTAGATTTCTCCACATTTCGCTTTTGTTGCTGTTTCTCTATTACAGTATGTACATTTTCAAAATAATGTCAAAATAATGAGTCAAGACTGTTACATAACAGTCTAGCATTTTTTTGCAAATGCAAATAAGATTTGTATTTGAACCAGGTGACAACAGTGTTTGAGGTTCATGCGATGTCAGTTCCATGAACTTTCCTTATTCAACTATGTCAATGTAAATACTGGTTTCCATCTTGCGCCACCTTTAGATCATAGATCAATAGATCATAATCGCAATCTATGACTGAAAAACATTTAGCTCCCCAGATGAGTAGAAGACTGAGGCTATATTTATTGCTTTATGTTATTTTGATTTGATTTATAATAGATCTTTCTGCCTAAGCTGTTTGCTTAATTGAATTATGAATTGCTCCTCTTTGTGTCCTGAAGTCATTCTAAAGCACTGCTGAAAATCTTCTACAGCAGGCAGTGATAAGGGACAGAAATGGTTGTTTGGCTCTTGGGATCAAGGGACGTTCCAATGGGCCTATGAGGTTGGTCAGTGTAAAGAAGCCCACATCTTGTTACATAGATCTTTTGGTCAGGAGAAGTAGATATTCATTGTCAGCTGCTGAAAGAATTAATTTGTTCCAGTGTGTGGGTGAAGCTGAAGAGGCACAGAGCAATCTCACAGAGCCATTGGCTGACTTCTCCAGCTCGGGCAGTAGATCAGCATTAGACTTCAGCAGAGGACTGTAGAGATGTGTTCCAGAGCCAGATCAGTCACAGATTCCATGCTTTGAGGTTTTAAGGAGGATTTGTCTTACACCATAAATTAGCCATAAACTGCATGTTCTCACAACATTTCTGAATTATGAAATTAAAATGGAATCCTTTGTCTACAGGAACCATAAACCGCTTTTGTGAAGCCAAATAAGGCTTTGGTCCCATGTAGACCGGTATACACTGTGAATCTTCTTTCTTCCAAATCTAGATAATCTCTTCTGTAATTGGTTGATGTACTGTATATTTTAATATGACCATTTTGCCTACATATTTCTAAGCCCAAGTGGTGAATGGGACTACAGATAACTACTATATTTGTCCATAATTTGTTTGTGCACATATTACTAAGGAACTGTATTGTAAAGTGTTATCGATTAGGCATGAACTACAGTTCTCATGCAGTTACAAGGATTTTGACATTTTTAAACGTCAGATGCAAAGTGTTTTGGAACACTCATTGAGACAATTTTATGGTGTTTTGTTTATGTTTTTTAGTATTTATCACCTTTTTATTATAATTATAGAAAGAAAAACACTGGGCAAAGTTACTGACGCTTTTATTTATTTTTATTGCCCATTGTATTTGGGCTAAAATCATGAATTCCCATTGTAACAAATTTACACAACTTTCACCCTACCCCAACTGTACAATCTACAAATGGTTCTGTATAGTCCATATAAGACTATATATTTACACTTTCAAATGGTACTTTGAATATTAACAGTTCTTCATAGATTAACTGCCATAATTAAAGAACTAGGTTTCATGCTATGTAATGTTTGCTACTTCTACTTCTTTTGGCTATACAGTGTGTTTCTGTCCATGTGTTATAGACAACATCATGTCAAACAGTGTTAGAAACCACATAGAAACACAGGAACATCTGTGATGATTTGAATATGCAGTTTGCGTAATGCTACATTATGAGCCTAAGCTTTTATTACATGTTAGCCACTTAAGCTGGGTAGCTCCAGCACAAAACTAAAGTAGTTAGAACACTTAGGATATCAAAGATGTCTTGGCTAATTGAATACATTTGAGAGAATGGGGAAACTGTGTTTACTTGGCTTATGTTTATATTTTGTGTTCTTGCAGTGATTTGAACGCATAAGATGAAAGAAACTGCAGATGAATGTTTGTTTAGAAAGCATTAGGCAGCGAAATGTCTTACGGGATGAATAATAAAAGTGCTACATTCATCCTGTCAGGCTGTAAAAGAGCACATACTTATCACCTTTCATCCACTCATTTAACCACTGCCAAAACATACACACTCATTTCTGTCCATGTTCCTGTTCTCAATACAGAGGAAGATAAATGCTGACGGTGAATGACATTTCCCATTTCTCTGCTACAGTGTCTTTTTTTGTCTGGAATTTAAGGCTGTCATGATTATTCACTTTTGTGGCTATATGGACCCTGTATGACTTATTGCACTATATTTGGATAGCTGTAACTAATTAGCGTTTACTCTGTAATTTCAAGGCAACTAAGGGTATGAATAGTCTATCGCAAAGCTGTGTTTAGCAGACTGAAGGTTCTACACATGGGGAGCATTTGTGTGCTTTAGAAAAAGGTGAATACACAACATCAGGATTTCACTCATTCACTCATTCCCTCGCTCACTCATCAACTACACCGTGTATCCTCCTGGTTCTTGGGGTGGGAGTTTGCTGGAACTTATCCCAGCAGCACTTCATGTGAGTCTTAGTCTAGTCTTGTCTTGAGTCTCTGGGAGTTTGTATTTGAGAATTTCCCGTTTTTCCCATTATTAGCTGCACCTGTCAGGTTTGACACACACATCTTTTGAATAATGAGCCATTCATTACAGAAACATCTTCAGCCTGAATGACAACTGAATCACAGTAAATACAGCGCTTAAAATAATGGGGCAAGACAATTGATTAATCTGAGGTTTGTATGTATGCTATGTCCCCTGAACTGGTGTAATAGCTAATCTGAGTTTTATTAAGTTTAAGGAAAGCTTTACCTTAATAAGACATTGGTTAGATTAGTTGACACCTAAAGCCTAATTAGCTATTGCTAGTTTTGCCTCTTTACTGATTGTTGTGTCCTTCAGATGGAAGGTCATTCTGTAATGAAAGGTGTGTTATTTGAACCTGACATCACTGCAAGCTGGAAGGAAATTAGCACTACAGTAGTTTGCTGTTTATCATCCCTGATTTATGCCTCAAGGCCATAGTCACAACAAATCAACTGACCTTTCCCATAACTAGCACTATAACTAGCCCCAGGGCTGCTGCTGTGGGGTAATACCCACATTTAGGCACTTTCTTTTATTGCAGATCATTGACTTATTATTATTATTATTATTATTATTATTATTATTATTATATGTTACACTGCAATTTCTAAGGTAATTACGAAAAATCACTACAATATCCATAATACAATGCCCTCAATCCCCAACACTGCACTTGACTGTAGTAATGCAACCCATTTGTAATAGCACAGTGCATGCAAGTTTTAACCAGCGTTTTATGCAGGTGGTCTAACTCAGCCTTCATAAGGATCCAGTACAGTGGGGCATTGATTGCAGCTACCCTACTTGCTGTCTAGCACCACGTTTGCAGAACGTCAGTGATAACAGAGCAATTAAAAAGTAGAAATGTCTCACAATAATGTACTGACAAACTGTATTGTGGTGTCACCCCACAGCATTGTTTTTTTAAGGAGAAGAAATGTTTATGTCAGACTGTTTTAGGTTGATTTATACAGGTGGAGTGGTGGTCTTTCCAGAGTAAAGCATTGGGCTGTGTTTTCAGCTGCTAGCACTGGAGAAACTGTGTTTCTTCTTGCAATGTTTGGTACTGCTTTTAGCAAATTAAAAGAAGCACAAAGAGGGAACCACAAATGTTACAGTATTTAGCAGTTTGTCTTTTTTGATAAAAAAACAAAAAAAAAAACAAATATCCGAATCCCAAAAATGCAAATCTAATACCTACCCAATCAATGAAAATCTGAATAGCTGAATGTTCAGGTCCAGACCTGCTAGATTTGCCAGAAGAGGCCTTAAATTGATGTTAAAATAGCCTAGTACTTAACCTAAAGCCTGTTTTATTACTTCTACACAATGTAAATGTAGATACACTGAATCTGCACAGTATTCATGACTTAGCCTCAGGCAGAGACGGGTGTTCTTGTTCTTAGAACAGTTGGCAGAACAGTTGTGCAACTGGAGGTAAGGGGACAATGAGACGCAAAAGTCGGGAATTGAACACAAGATTAGATCTAATAATAGTTTAGCAGATTTTGCAGGAATGAATGGAAGGAATGGTGTGACCGTGCTGACTCCAGGAAGTTCAGTGCACTAAAAGAGCATAAAGAAATGCATCAGTTAATCCATTAATATTCAGCACACAAGTTCTGAGGCAATGGTTATTAGTTGCTTGAGAGTCAAGCAAACAGCATAAAGGTTAAATTACTTTCATTCTTACAACATGACAGGAGGATAACCCTAACTGACCACAACACATTAGAGCAACAAATTGCTTAGGGTAGCATGCAGGGCAAGCACAGCAAATCTGACATTTTCTAGTAGCTTCACTTTTCACCCAAACTGTAGCACTGCCTGGCTTTCATCAGCCTGGACACGTTTTGATGGAATGTGACGGTGGAGAACAAATGGTGTGCTTTAAGGCAGGTAAAGACAGACCTTGTAAAACCTGCGCTAAGTCTGGTGCGTCTTTTGGCAGGAAGGAAGAGATGTTGGTGTGGGTCGGGTTGGCAGTGTAGGACAGCATGTTCTTGGCTGTATTTCGTTACCTCCTGTTTTCACTGCTGAGTGACCAAGGTGTCAACAGTCAACACCTGACACTGGTGCCAGCAAGGCAGAGGGGTCACTGGAAAATCTGCTTGTGGTTTTGTGAATGTTTCCAGTGGAGCCATTGGGGCCATTTCCTCTTCTCGGGGTCTTGTTTGTCATTATTGTATCAACTCTTTTCATTTTCATCATTCTTCTCTCTGGGCCTCATTTCATTGTATGAATGTCATGTTAGGTTATGTGCAGTTTCCTAATTTGATCTTGGCTCGTCATGATACTTGCAATGGCATATGGACAATGCATTTCCTTCCTCACTAGGGAGCTCTTTCAGTTCATCTGGAATTTCATTTTTGTTGAATATTATTGGGCGTGACACTTCTGTCGCTATTGTAGTTAGAAAGCTTGATGAACTCAAGGTTTTATTATGTTATTCAGCCTTTCAGTATAAAAGTTGAGAAGCTCTTGTGTGTAGGGTTTATTCAGTGAACTTTTATGCATTTACTTTTATTTATTTAGAATGACATTGAGAAACGAAGTTCTTATAAATTTCACAGTGATGGAGGAACAACAGTGTCCATATGTTGGCGCACATTACTATGAACATCAAACCGGCCCCTAGCCATAATAGTAACCATTTGTAACTTAGTATACAACATAACAGAATTCATAATGCCATCAAATTATGGGAAGTTATCCTGTCCAATGGCAGCATGACAGCCGTCTGAGACTGCGCACCATGTTTTCCATGTAGGATGATGGCGTTGGGCCACCATGTTAACACAAAATGGGTATGTCTCAACATGGAGATTTAGAGGTTCCCAATGCTGTCTCACGATAATCCATCCCATGCATGTTGAATATTCTCACACAGTTCCTGCAGATTTAGCGGTATGGGTGGAGGTAGAGTGACACTAGGCCTTCTGGACATGACAACAAACCACTCATCTTAGCGCTGACTATGGTGCCTCCACACATGGATTTGCTAAAGGGCTCACAAACTTTCTAGCACTACTGTATACATAGACAGTGAAAAAATAGTCTCAAGGTATTGACTGAACATGATGATATACAAGCATGTGAACTCTCCTTTGCCCTTAAATCTGCAGAACTACTATACAGGATTAAGCTGAAATTCTGATATCTGTTCCCTCACATTTCCGGAAGATTTAGTGGTGTCTATGTTGGGAAGAAACACCCACTGAAAACCCTACTCTCTGCTGATGGAAAGCAACCCTTCGGGGAAGGTGAGAGCTAGGGTCATTGTAGAAGCTCTGAATGGTGGACTGAAATGCTATAGTCCATTCAAATGAATCTGAGGGAGGTGAGCTAGTTGTGTCAGTGAGAGGTGATATATCTTTGGGACACATTTTCTTTACTGAGTTTCCAAACACTGCTAATTGTCACACATACAAGATGATCAGATGTTTTGCCACAGGGACAGAGCACTTTTTGCACAAGAGCTGTGGAGGGGTCAGCGCTGAAAAGTGTCAGAGAGATTTATTCCTGTGTTTGCAAAGAGATCTTTGTGTCAGTTTGCTTGCTTTTTTAGAGTAGCGTGAGGGAATAAATGCTGCTTTTCTTTTCTAGGGCTCGGATGAAATATGGGTGACATATGGTCAGTTAGGACTGGTATTGTTTAACACCCTGTATGTTATACAGTTGGTGTTCAGTTACTCACAGTGAACATAGATGTGAGGAGTTTGTTCACCTCAGTTTTATTAGGTTTTACTGTGCAATTGTGTAAAGCATTTCTGATTGGTTGCACTTAATACTTAAGTGTTAAAAAGCAGTAAATTAGAAGGCAGTAAATTCCATCTTATCATATTTCAGCCATTAACTTTTTTGGTCGAGGAACAACACTAGTGTATTTGATACTTGCTTGTACTTACACACATGCTCATATTTCTTTTTAGCTGTTAAAAGTTTTTTTGCTGTTTTTCAGGTTTTACATTTTATGAATAAAGATACACTTTTTGCAGTATTTATATATATTTAAAGTAGTACCAACTCCTTTTCCGCCTTTATCCCTTTTTTCCCTGTTGCCCTTTACATTGTATAAAATTAAATTACTTTCAGTTAAATTCAGTTCAATTAAAAAAGTCTGGTTCCAATGGCTTACATTAAAAGTAAAGTAGTAAAGTATGTTCCTTCTCCTGTAAAGTTACCGTTTTAGTGCAGAGATGCATAACATATAGATAATTGTCTTATCACAATAATATAATAATGCAGAAAAAAATGCAATGCTCTATTTTGGAGATAAGAGTTGAAGATGATAGTTATTTCTAGACATGTTTACCTGCTGTATGTGATTTTAGTAAGTCAGATTATCTCACTGCTTTGGCTTGTTTCAAACATATTTCTTACAACCAGCAAAATTATATCGCAATGTAGTGAGATAACGTCACACTCTCCCTTACTTATCATTCACACACGCTTATCCACCTGGGTCTTAGGAGGGTGCTGGTACCTATCCCAGCGTTCATTGGGTGAAAGGCAGGAAACACAAACAGTTCCATTCCATCACATTCCATTAGCAGACAAACCATGAGCCACGATATTACAAACCCAAGGGGAGCAGAAGTTGCCAGAGACAATATATGGGACACTGTTCCAAAAGTTAGATTTATTTTGGTTTACTTAAGGACGAGACAATGAAAGGCTCCTTTAGTGGTGAAGATAAATTGCTTTATTGGTTGCTATTTTCTCTGTTGATTTAAGTCACGTTTATAATAACATAGACAATGCTCCAAGACCAACAATCCAACAAAAATGTATTTATTATGTTCCTTTAAGAATTAAACTGAATGAATGAAGTCATAGATTCTGTAAAATGGGAGTAGCATGCTGACATTTGTACATAAATTCATGGAAAGTAGTAGTTATAGATTATAATAAAACATTATCTGTATTACACCCTCCAGTTGGTAGCAATTAAATGAGAGAGCTATCTTCATCTACACTGGCCAGGGTTGTTCTGCTTTAAAAGCTTTGAGAAATAAATGAACCTTGCCCTGTTGGTCTTCTTTGTGTTGTTTCCAAACTGACCTCCATCAGGTAGCTGGATTTCCTGCCTTGCTGCTATTGACTCAGCTGGAACTGGTGAAGTTTTTCTGTTTGGACGCACGGGGCAATGGAGTCCCAATTTGTAACGCTGCTAAAAATGTAGAAGCCCCACTAAGCTGCTTCTAAGCCTCTCTTTATTATCCTTCACACCTCCAAAACAGCACAGAGCTCTTTCAAGAAAATCTCCCTCTCAGGAAAACAAGCCTCTGCTCAGGGCGTCTGGCTAAGTGTCCAAAATCCCTGAACGCTAGTGTTTTTAGAAACCCAGTCGCCCAGAGCCAAAGGTTAGGAGCACTTTGGCATTCCTATACATCAGACTGCCCCCAAGATATTTTCGAACACCATGAAAGGCGACTGAACTTCCTACCAATTTCTATAAGTGCCGGGTAAAGAATGGGAAAGATCTGTCTGGCAGGAGAGCCGAGACATCCTTTAGTTATGGAACACCTAATTGCTCATGTGCTGTGTTTGTGTTAATATACTTTCAGTCAGTTTTGCAGCTGCAGCACAAAACAAGACCTAAGCCTCTTTGAGACTCGATTGGAATGCTTGAATTAGTCAGTTGTAGAGGTTATCTTGACTGGGGATCTTTTGTCTGGATCACCTTCTGAAAATATAACTTAGCAAATACTTTTAGTTAAATTGTCTGCTTCAGACATAAGACATATTATGAAAAACTATATCTGGAGTGCCTACAAACCCACAAACTGTGCAGTAAGACAACCCAGCCAGTTTTTAGTGAGCTGCCTTGATCACTATCCATGGGATTCAACAAGCCATTCAGATACATTAACTGGGGGCTTATTAGAATGATACCACCCCCTCTATCTGAATAGCTCCGCCTACATGGCTTCAGAAACTGCGTTTGTGAAGGTATGCCTGTTTTTTTCTTGCAAGCAGCTGATCTGCATTATAAGGATGCTAAGTGCTATTTTTGATAGCAACTTCCAGCTAAAGTCAGTAAAACCCTATATGTGTGTGCTAACCACTTACTAACCACTGTATATGTGTGCTAACCACTTTGTATCTGACACAAAGCAAAAGTCAACTTCTTATTCGCCAGCTGCTTGTTTGAATTTCCCAGTTCCACTTTAAATGGTCCAGCAGTTCCATTCTCACTGCTGTTAACTGCTGCTTCAATAAGGTGGCAAATAAGAAGCTGACTTCAGCCTCTTGTGTCAGACTGTTATTCAACCTGCGTGAGGCGAAAGCAGAAGAGGTAAGTGTATGTATTTAAAACATAATTATACTTTAAGTTTCTTTGGCCAAGGTAATATATTTATGAAAAGAAAGTGTTCAAATAGTCTCTCTAACATTTAACCATGGTAGTTGTTCTATGATGCAATGAGAAGGACCTTTTGTGTTTGATCCTTGTGGTATTTTGAAAATAAAACCGTGTCACATTAAGAGCCCAGGGAACTGTGGAAAAACCTGTGGAAAAGGAGTACACAATGATGCCTTTAAGACACTTGTATTGTATTTATAGTTTTATTGCTCAAACCATACTATGGAAGTATGATGCAAAAACGTATGAAGAGTTCTACAAACTCAAGGCTTGCCATTTTACATAAAAAAGCATCAACAGCTTTATCAGTCAATCTTTTTATATAGTGTTTTTACAGCTAATGTTGTCTCAAAGCAGCTTGACAGAAAAGCAGGTTATGGAACAGAAAGAAATGTATATTTATAAGAAAAAGGGGTCCATGTATAGACGTAAGGAATGGAATCCGGGTCTAAGCCCCCCATGAGCAAGTCAAAGGCAGCAGTGGCAAGGACTGTGTAGGAGTAAGAGGAAGAAACCTTGAGAGGAACCCAAGCTCAAGGGAGGAACCCATCCTCCTCTGGTTGATGAAGAGATTTACAATAGTGTTCCTCAACGAGCGTCTGCAATGAAAGGTATTCCACCCTCTACTGGAATCCAATCTTAGCCACAAAGTATGGCCGGTATGGCTGCAGGTTTTCTCTCCAAATGAGCTGGAGCTCACCTGATTCTACTTGTTTAATCAACTGCCCAGCCTTTAAATAACTGATCATGTGATCTCCAGCTTTGTTCGAATGAAAACCTGCGGCCACACCAGATAAGACTGGACACCCCTGCTCTATGTCGAATGCAACCAAAAGATTCAGAGAACCTGCATAAATCGATGTGTGTACAGGACAAGGCTGAAAACCAACACTGAATGTCTTTTTTATTGTACTGTTTTTAGCTGAATACAAGTCTAAAAGGATTTGCAAACCATTACTGTCCATCTTTATTTACATTTTTATTACTGTCCCAACTGTTTTCTGAATTCGGGGTTTGTACATGCGTTTAGTATACAGTGTTTTAGGTGCCGTTACTTTTCTCATATAGATATAGATTTTCTACAAAATCATCTTTACTCGTTCAGATCCTTCCTCTTCCACAGCATTTCTTTCATCACTCTCACAGTGCTTTCCAAACAAATTGCTCACCACGGGTAACTTTCAGAACCAGTTATGATGAATAGCTCTTGTTCCATTAAAGTGAAGCTGCAGTGATTAATAACATCCACTGAGCTCCCATAGCTTACAGACCAAGACAAATATACGTTCCTCCTGACCTACTGCCGTTCAGGGTGAAATGATAACCTCCCTCTCTCTCCTGCATACACACTGCAATCAAAATAAACTGGGCTTTTTTTCAGGAACATATTTCCATTTTGTATCAATGCTGTCTTATTTCCGTACAGTGGAACTGTTAACCATCTCCTATTTGAGTTTTCCAAGAAAGTTTTTTTTTCCTAGAGGATGCCGATAGCTAACAGCAGTGCCTGCTTTACTCTGCAGTTATTCTAAACACTCTTGGATATGCTCCATTTAGAGCGAAGTTCCAATGCAGACCGTATGGTTTTTAAACACAATTACAGTAGGTAGCTTCTTTGATGTGAGATGGGCCTTTTGCGCAGCGAGCTGTGATATATGTTCTCAGCACATGTGTTTCTGAAGGCATGTATCATATCTGATCTCTGTGGTGCTTTCTGGGCTCAGTGACAAAGAACACAAATGCACATGAACAAAGCCCTCGACCGCCAGAACAACTAGAAAGGCAAACAGCTTTCAATACCCTCAGCAGGCAGTCTGAATGTCTTTCTCCACAGAGCAATCTCTCTTAGAAGTTCATAGTTATTTTTAAATAGGACACCTAGTTACTTAATAGTCCATCTTTTACATTTACTGACTCATCCACCACATAGAACACTAAGCGTCACTGAAACAGTTAAAGAAAGAATGTCTTTAATTAGTTTCCCTTCATTATAAAGTTCTCATACCTGTGAATAAATAAACAAAACAGATCTGGTGGAGAGTTTACTATTTATTGTTTCAATGGAAATACCATCTAGTGTTTCCCAAACATTCATGCAACAGTGAATGGTTTATTTAAATAATGAATGCTGGAGAAAATTGTATAAGGTTTCAATGTTTATGTTTGTCTGCATAGTTTTAGTGTTGTATTTTTGTCTTCATCTATACAAATTAACATACTATATTATATCTTATAAGGCAGGACTGCACAGTAATTTCTGTCTTCTAAGAGGAAATTTGTGGTGCTGAACCTTTCATGATTTTTATAAATATAACAATTTAAGTTATTTGAGTTATTACTTCCAATAACAATAGCCTATAATCTGATATATATTCTGATAAAACAACCTCCTGTCTTCTTCTTACAAACACAAGTTTGGTGGAAGTTTAGGATTAGAACTTTTGGCAAAATTTCTTTGCTGGTTTCACTCAGCAACAAGTGAGGCATGTGACTAGGGCTGAAAGATTTGTTTCAAGATTTGGTTTGTATATCGTAATCGCAATTTAAAAGAGTGCAATATTCAAATTGCAAGAGCTGCAATATTTATTATAGGCTGTTTTATCAAAATTGTGTCTTAAGTGGGGAGCAATAGCATAATATCAGAGCTTGTAAACTGCCTGTAGATGAGTTAGACCAATCAGAGACAGCCAAACAACTATATGCTGTAACACCACAACTACAACTAACTGGCAGTCTGGCAAGCAGGAAAAGCGAGATGTTTTGTTCTTAATGGCCCAATAACAGATCTGGACATCAGTTCACCGAAAATAATTGCAATTTAAATCACAGTCGCAATACTGATCAGAAAAATCGCAATTCTATACCCCTCCCCCCAATTGTTCTGCCCTACATGTGACTTTGGTCGGGGTGAAAAACGCCCCGATGTGGTTTTACATGCCCATTTGCACCCCTGTGATTTGGTGCTTGAATGCATCACGCCCTAATTTTCTGCTTTACATCAAGACACCACAATGATCACACAGAAGCAACATGTCTAAACGGACACAGACAGAAAAATAAACTTCCATTTGAATAAACTAGGTCGTCAGATTATACAGTTAGCATTTCTAGTTTTTTGAAGCTTGCTAGTAGTGAATGTTACTTACCCAGCTACTTGCTTTCAATCTCAACATCAACACAAAGTGAATCAAAATTGTTACTATGAAACTTTCTGTCTAAGATGATCTGCTTCAACCATCAGAAAGTGGACAAAATCACACAGCATGGCTGCTACTTACAGGTTGCTGTTGGGGTTGTGATGCTAATAAAGTTGGCACTTCAGTTTCTTTAGTGTTAAAGACTGAATGAAGCTGCTCAATATTGTCAGAGCAAACTAACAACTTTGAATTAAAGTTGTCCAGGATCTTGTTAAAGACATGGCTGGCAAATAGGAAGACAACTTCAGTCTCATTTGTGAATATCAATCATGCCTGTTCAGTTTGGCTTCTCAGAAAGTGCCAACATTGCTTTCGCTGTCTGGAATGGTAGATTTCTCCACATATTCCACCATTTTCATTGCTTTGTTGTTATTGTATATAAATATTGGGGGTATACATATCAATGGGTTAAGACTGTTACAAAACAGTTTAGGGTTCTGGAATCAGCCTGTTTTACTGAACTCCTTTGTAAATGTGATATTTGTGAGAACAATGTTGGCTAAGGCTTGAGCTATGTCAGTCATGGTATGTACCAAACTCTTTTTATTTAACCGTGACAAGGTAAACACAGTTGTCCATTCCATGACACTTTTAATAATGAATTACACACAGATTTGGTGGAACTGTTTGGTGGGGGCTCGCTCACAAAGTTTATTCTAAAGCTCATTTGCACATTAGCCACTTTGTGGTTTATTATAACATCTGCATGAGGGACAATGGCCCGCACAGCTTGTACAATCATTTCAGGCTTCCTGGTTTTTACAATGGACACCTTCCAATGAATATAGTGATTTCCCAGGATCACATTAAACTGCATACTTCTCACCTTTAGAATAATAGAAGCTGTGGAGGTGTGAGCTGCTCTTTCACCTTGAAGGAAATTAGTTTTTCTGCACAGGGAGAAGGCTTGTAGTGGACTCTCTTAAAGTCTTATGAGCCTGAAATGGTTCTTGGCTTGTCACAATACAGAAACTATGTCCTTCAGCCTATTCTGTGTTCACTCAGGATTCCTAAAGATAATATTGAATGTTGTGAACTAGATACTTACAGTGCTGTGAAAAAGTATTTGACCCTTACAGATTTTGTTTTTGCACATTTGTCACACTTAAATGTTTCAGATTATCAAACAAATTTGAATATCAGACAAAGATAACATGAGTAAATACAAAATGCTGTTTTTCACTGATGATTTGATTTATTAAGGGGAAAAAAACTGTCCAAACCAACCTGGCCTATGTGAAAAAGTATTTGCCCCAACCCCAGCAGACTACAATTAAACACTTTTTTGAAAAGGTGAATTCAATTTCACTAGCCAGACCCTGGCCTGATTATTGCCAGACCTATAGAATCAAGAAATCACTTAAATACAACCTGTCTGACAACAAGAAGTAGGCTAAAAAATCCCAAAACGCAACACATTATTCCCTGATCTGAAGAAAAAGATGAGAAACAAAGTCATTGACATCTATCAGTCTGGAAAAGGTTACAAAGCCATTTCTAAGGCTTTGGGACTCCAGCGAACCACAGTGAGAGCTATTATCCACAAATGGAGAAAACATGGAACAGTGGCCAAAATTACTTGATGAGTGCATCGATGACTCATCCAGGAGGTCACAAAAGAACCCAGAACAACATCTAAAGCACTGCAGGCCTCACTTGCCTCAGTTAAGGTCAGTGTTCAACAATACGACAGAGACTGGGCAAAAATGGTATCAACGGCAGAGTTCCAAGGCGAAAGCCACTGCTGACCAAAAAGAACACAAAGGCCCGTCTCACATTTACCAAAAAACATTTTGATGATCACAGCCTTTTCACATCTCTGTACTTTGTTAAACAGAAATAATTCAGATCTCATATGAAGAAGTGAAAAGATCAAACACTGGACAGGGAGCAATACTTGAGCCAGTATCTGCAACTTCTGAAATGTATAATCCATAAAAGCCAAGCATTACCTCATGCTATTCAATCATATTTTTGTCCTTCTCAGAAAAAAAACCACTGTATTTAGAGGAAACAGGTCTGAAATAGTTCACATGTGCATGGCAGTGTCATGCAGACAGCAGCTGCCGTCTGGAGCCTCTGAGTGTTCACTCAGAGAGTTCACTCAGAGACCCTGTTTGGGAGCAGGCCGAGAAAGAGCCATTAATAGTAAGTGATGGCTACAAAGTATGAGGAGTGTCATATGGGACTAGAAGGAGGAGTGTGCTTGGCTATGAGTGAGTGTATAAATCTGGGAATGACAGTGCTATTATGTAGGCAAATGAACACTGAGGCATGCCTCTTATTAAAGGGATATTAGGAAATAAAATTGATGACAGCATCCCTTATTCTCTGTCAGCAACTAGTCAGGAGAAGCAGTAGGTAATGGATCAAACAGATGGTAAACCTTTCCAAGCGAGTGCATTTATATATGCAGGGAATTGAGTAAAGCAGACCTAGCGATGGTGGAATTAACTCAGCCATATGGAGCTCATCAGAGAGTTTGATTTGGAAATTCACACACTCTAATGGCATCCGTGGCTTTCTTTTTGGAGCGCCTCAGACACCCCCTAATAACTTTCTGTATTTTCCCCTCTGTGTTTTTTTCTGCCATCACAAAGCCGCAATCAGAGATTTGTCAAATGCAACTGTCGTAGTTCACTGTGAGCCAAAAGAAGAGGGTTTTTGTTGGTTTGTTTGTTTCTTTGGTAACAATTTATATGCACAGCTCTTTTCACCATTGAAATAACAACAAGCAAGAAATTCAGGCCCTGTAAATTAAAAATGTTTCAGTATGACTGAAAGAGGAAGGTTCTTCAGATTTTCACTGAAAATATATCTAATGAAAACCTGTGATTTTTTCTGTAACCCTTTCTGTTATTCTATTTACACTAAAATATTAACATAGTGCAAATATTCAAGTTTTAAAAAACAACACAAGGGAGAAAAGTGCAAGGTGCAAGGTTGTATGTATGTATACACCGCTAACCACTTCATTAAACTGTATGTATACACCACTAACCACTTCATTAAAACCATATCCTTGTTTCTGCCTGTTTTATCATCTCTGCCTACCATACCGGTGCACTTTGTAGTTCTACAATTATTGACCGTAGTCCATCTGATTCTCTGCATACTTTGCTAATCCCCTTTTACTCTGATCTTCTAATGTGGTGGTGTTGTAATAGTCTGTATTGCACTTGTATGGATTAGCTGTTGGGGTATTTAAACACCTCAGTGTCACTGCTGGACTGACAATAGTCCACCAACCTATATCTAGCCAACAGTGTCCGGTGGGCAACATCCTGTGTGTGTCCTGTGTGAGCACTGATAAAGGGCTTGAGGATGGCCAAAACTGTACAGTAGCAGATGAGCTACCCTCTCTGACTTTACATCTACAAGGTGGACCAGGAAGGTAGGAGTGTCTAATAGAGTGGACACAGTGTTTAAACATTCCAGCAGCACTGCTGTCTGATCCATTCCCACGAGAACACGCCATCGTCACATCAGTGTCACTGCAGTGCTGAGAATGATCCACCTGATTGATGGTCCTAATCAGGTACGCAGATAAACAGATGGAGAGTCTGTAATTGCAGATCTATAAAGTTCACCTATATGGTAGGTGGAGCTGATAAAATGGAAAAAGAATGTAGAAACAAGGAGGTGTACTTAATATAATGAGAATATTACTAATGATATTAGCTGCTTTTGGGTGGTGGATCAGAGCTCAGTCAATAAAGCATGTGGTCCCACCCGTCCCTCCAGTGTTTTTAATATATTTAGTGGTTTTGGTGTTTTGACATTTCTGATTATAGCTTTAAGTTCTTAGTCACTAAATTTCAGTCCTTTCTCTCATTTTGAAGGCTCTTTGCCAAGTTCTGTTTTGAACTCTGATATTCTTCATCTTTTATTCTACTCTTCTTTTATCTATTAAGTTGTTTTTAATGTACTTTCACTCCTCTGTGGCTTGCTCTTTTGTATATTACTTAATCCATGATGCTGAGGATTTAGAAATAAGACCTCCCACACTTAACATTAAACATTACTCCATCAAAAAGTGGTCATTATGTTCTCATTTACCTCTAATACAGTATTCTTTATTGTGTGGGTATAAGGTGGCACATAGAAGAGATTGCTCTTACAGGCTCTTGAATGCTCTTGTTCGGATAAAATATGTGCATGTTTGGATAGGCAATGACTGGACATGGTTCACACACTAGTTTATGAATGGTACATCGGTATGTACCGGAAGGAAAGATAGTAAGTAATCACAGTCCCCTAGCCCACCCCATTCTCCAAAAGACCTATTCAAGCTTTGTTCACAAATATAGTCGGCAGTAGCAACTGTTGTGTGTGGTTGAACAAATTTTACAACACTATCAAAAAATCCCACTCTGCCTTCAGAGTGTGAATGATCACACTTTTAGAATAGATTGGGTGTTAACTTTTCAACCCGCCTAAACACTCCCTAATAACTTTCTGTATTTTCCTCTCTGTGTGTTTTCCTGCCATCACAAAGCCGCAGTCAGAGATTTGTCAAATGCAACTGTCATAATCCACTGTGAGCCAAAAGAAGAGGGTTTTTGTTGATTTGTTTGTTTCTTTGGTAACAGTTTACATTCATGGCTCTTTTCACAATTGAAATAACAACATGAGAGAAATTCAGGCCCTGTAAACTAAATGTTTCCATATGAGTGCAAGAGGAAAGTTCTTCAGATTTTAAAATTAAATATCTAATGAAAAACCTATGACATATATAAACCTGTCTTTGTTTTTTCAATGGTCAGAACCCCCACAGGACCACCACAGAGCAGATATTATAAGGGTGCTGTATCATTCTCAGCACTGCAGTGACAATGATGTGGTGATGTGTTAGTGTGTTGCGCTGGTGTGAGTGGATAATGATTGTGGTGATCCTGTGGGGGTTCTAACCATTGGAAAAAAAAGGTGATGGGGGGCTAACAAAGTATGCAGAGGTACAGATACACTACAGTCTGTAACTATAGAACTATAAGGTGCACCTATGTGGTAAGTGGAGTTGATAAAATGGATAAAGTGTGTAAAAACACTGAGGTGGTCATAATGTTATGCCTGATTGGTATATATACTATGTGTATGCGCTGCTAACCCCTTCATTAAAACTATGTCTTTTTTCCCACACTTATCTCTGCCCATTTTATCAGCTCTACTTACCATATAGGCTTTTCTAATATTCCAACCCACCTAATTCCAATTAACTACAATAACATTGTCCAGCTTGGTAATGTATCATATAATACTGAAAACTCAATGTTATGATTCTAAAGCCATTACGTTCAGTCTGACATTTTTCAACATTCTGTAAAGCTTGTCCAACCTAGCAACAGTTGCTATGAAATAATTCATAGGGTGAGAGGTTAATTCCTGTGGGACTCCCTGTAAGTGCTTGGATTCAGTCCAAGCAGTAGAGTGCACCTCCTCTTCCTTGGCTCTGTATTTCAGTAACAGAGTAATAATTGTATGTAATTATTGCTGTGTGAGATGTTTGTCAGGTGTTTGCCCGAGGTAAGAATTTGTACATGTCTTAGCATCAAATAAGGAAAGAAGGTGGGTACTCTGGTTCTTTTAAAAAGGGTGAAAAAACACCTCGTCTGAGAATATGTTCTCTATGGTGAAAGTCCATATGAATCACTCTTTAATTATGCTTGAGAACCTGGCAGCCTGTTCTTATTTTGGGGAGGAAACTAACAAGGACTAAACACAACTGCGGGCTGTTTCATGATCAAATACTTTTGTAGTTACACCAACTGCTTTCTGTTGTGATTCTTGTGGACTGAATGTTTACAAGTTTGCAAACATTTCATGATTTAACTGTTTCGATGAAAGAGCGCTCTGAAAGGAGCTGAAGCCGCTTCCACGTCATCCAAACCAAATCCAGTTGCTAAACTCGCTGCTCTCTGCAGATTGTTATCAGTGAGACGGATGCCAATGCTGACTGTTTAATAATTTTGTATTGTAATACATGCTCTGGTGTATTCCCATCTAAAACTTGCCTCTTCTCAGCAGGCTCACTCTGGTCTGTGTCTTTCAGAAGGTTATATCTGGAACTGTGGTTTGGTTTCCATCAATGCGTTGGCTTGAAACATTTTATTAAACTTGTAAAGAACATTTATGGTGTGCAGTGGAGACGGCTTCTCTGCAGTGCACAGTGGTACGAGGCTCTTGAGAAGGAAGGGCTTTGGGGTTGTGGGTCGACACTGAGCTGTTCCAAATGTAGAGTTTATTTTCATAGCCCATCACAGACATTCACATCGATCTTTAATAGTAAGTTTCATGCTCAGAACGTGACAAAACACAGTGATTCCCTGTTAACAGAATATAGGGATCATTTTACCAGATGAGCAAACACAGCTTTGAACAGTTGTGCACATATGAAGTTGTAATTAAAAAAAAGTTTACTTAATTGCCGGAAAATGTGTTTTGGTAGTGAAAGTGCTTGAGGTGACACATTTACTTCAAAACAATGTGTTTTAACTGGTCACCATGTGACCATAGGGGACCAGGATGCAGTCTCACTTACTGCTGTAAAATTCAGGGGTGTGGTTAAAAAAACACTTTTCTTATGGACTAAAACTCTTTGTGTGTTTTTCATTTTTTTATGTAATAAATGTGATAAATGTAAATCTTTCAACTTCACTTGAAAAGAAATCAGAAAGATCTTTAAAACGTAATAATGACAAATAATACAAAATCAGTATTTATTTATATTTTTGACTTATTTTTAGTTAAGTTCAAAGTTAGGGGTTAGGGTTTGGAACCACTCAGCAGAAAGTACCCCATTACTATTAATAGTGTAAATACTTTACTTATTACTATCTCACTAATTGAATTGAATTTCATTTTTTAAGCTAATTTGGTAGAATGTTTGTCTATGCATGTATTGTGGTAGAGGTTACATAGACTAGTTGACTAGTTGACTCAAACATCCATTAGTGGACACTGAGGACAACAGGGAAGGTTTTAAGAACCGAGATAGGGAATGACCACTAACATGCAAAACATCCAATTACAGACTGTTTGATGTGACTTGCAGAGCAAAAACAAACCGAGTCAAATGGTCAGCAAACGCAATTCAGTGTAACAGAATAACATTTTTAAATGGGCATAACATGAATGTTCATGGTTCAGTGGCTAAGTCTGCATTTCACTTTATTGCTGTCAGGCTTATTGGTGAATAGATGCAACTGCTAACTACTAGCAGTTAACCTGATTATTATACTATTGTGTGTTTCCCATTTGATAGTACACCTAACAGTGCCCATTCAAATTCTCGGTTGGAGGTGGCTTTCTGGAAGCCATGGTGGTTTTAGCATGCAATTTATTCTGTGTACTTTTGGGAGCAGAGTAACTGAACATGAACCACAGTTGTGATCTTATGCACAGTTGTGGTCTTATGCACACACTGATTGGTCTGCTAATAAAAATGAATAGTCATGCAGCCCCTATGTGGCAGATGATACATTTCCTGTATTAAAAATAAACATACTCCTTGTTAAGTATATAGATTACTTGGTTAACCTCAGTGAGCCTGATGTATGCAAAACCACCCAGGGAGTCATCATATGAACTTTGACCTCACATCAGTTTCGTCTCGATTTTCCTCTGGTGGAGAGCTGACCCCGGTCATTTGGTAGGTCCTGAGAATATTTGGGTCAGTTACTAATATCCACACACTTCCTTGACACGCACTAGCTGTGACTGGCTTCTGTGTGTAATTAGTGATGGTTTATGCGCATGACCGACATTGATATATTCATCTGTGCACAAATTCGGGTTGCAGTTGGTGCTAAGTCTTGAGGGATGGTGAGTTATCAGTTCCAGCATGCACATGTATATGAGCATATGCCTATCAGGAAATTATGAGAAATCTCTGCAACATGTGGTATTGTCTCTAAGGCCAGAGTACACTGACCAGACAAATGTAAACAAACACCAGTGTTTGGTTGGTGTGCAATACCTGTGTCTCTCCATTTACAGTCTGGTCCTTTGGGTTTGTTCGTGTTTGTCCGGTCAATGTACTCAAGCCTTTAATCAGACTGCCATTGTGTTCTCCTGATTCAACAAAGGCCTTAAAAGATGGAAGAACCAGGGCCTCCTCAGATAAAGAAACCTATTAAAGCCATTTTACTGTGAACTCTCACAAGACCAAATGCAATTTAGATGTAAAGATATGCACAGCTATGTTTACATTGCTTCTTCCTGTACCATTGTATTTTGACAGAATAGAAATAATATCCTTATTATGTATGTAAAGTCCATTTATCTGTCTGAAAATGTATGCATTTGCATGCCTTTCAGTTATTTAGAGACACACTGGAGAAAGTAATGAGTTTGCTTGTTTTAAATGTGTGCATTGTTTATACTTAGTAAAATGCATTCCATTAACATGGTATTGTCTCGCACTTTTGGCAAACCTTGTATTGACATAATGAATTTCTCTTTATTTAAATTGAAATCATGGCATATTAAAAGATGCATCTTATATAT
>CM067478.1:13612592-13650664 GCA_034552555.1 Semaprochilodus insignis
AGGCCCTCCCATTATAGGGTAAGTTACAAACCTGCTTTGTGCTGGACTAAATGGAAATGTTTAGTGTGCAGAGCATGTGAAGTTTTGGGTTCCTAGCTGAGTGGATCAAATGAAAGCTTATTAATCGTGATGTGCAGTATCCTGTTTCTCTTTCTGCTCCCAGCAGAGAACCGTGGTTTGTGTGTGAGAATAAAACCCAAAATACTACAGGCAAAAAAAAACATCTGCATGGGGAAATCTCACTGAATTTGGGTTTCTAAGGCATAAATATAATGTTGCCTATACATAGTGAGGACCAGGACTTTGTCCTTCATCCACATCACTTTAAAACATTTGTTTTTTGATTGCATTGATAGCAATGAGACTGCACAATATCATGCTGCAGGTACTCCTTTTCTGTTTCTTAGTCCTGCCAGTGAGTGCCTTAACAATGTAACAACTGCTTATGAATCAAGCAGCAAATTGCACATCTGGATCTGAGCAAAGTTAGCTCTTTCACTATTCTTCACTTAAAAAATAATTACATAACAACTGAAGCAATTACTAAACTGGACATGCTTACAAAAAATGTACCCTATGCAAATGTGTCCTTGGCTCTTTCTCAAACTCCTTCTGACTGGTCTCTTTCCAGAAAACTTGACAAAAGTTTGGTCAGCCAAATCAGTAAAACACAGCAACGCATGTCCCCAAGGCAGGTTATACACTATGCATTTGTTTCTTGTTTGTGCTGAAGGCTTGCATTGTTATGGCATTGGAATTGTGTACACGTTCTCTTAAGCGCATCTGTTTCTGGTGTTTTTTGAGCACATTAGGATCAGTAGGTGTAATAAAATTAGCATGTAGCATTATCTGTGTTTTTGCAGGCAGCATCTGGTAGTGTCTATGCATGAAGATGCTTTGTTAATAAAATGTTAGAACCTGGATAAAAACTGTATATTGAAGTAGCTTTCATATTTGGCAAATTGGATTTGAATTTGTGTTTACGCCTTTTGGCAGGTCCAGCCCCCACTTACACGCCCCTATTAAAGAATTAACTCATGTAGTAACCGAATAATAAGATTCCGAATGTAAAAAGTCTGAAATCTTAAAGAGTTAAAAAAATTATGAAGCCAGTAATAATACTGACGATTTCTCTTTGAATCATCTCAGTGGTAAATTATAGGCTCCTTATAATCTTTATCTGGTATCACAATAATATTGTGGTCCCCACAAACATCATTTATTCTTATAGCAAATACTGCACATTGTATATCTGTTGAATCTATGATTAATACTACTCACTAGTAAAATGATGTTAATATAATCAAGTATAAAAGCACTATGCATAGTAATATGGTCAACACTCACTATAAAGAACACTGAACTGGATTAGGGCCCCGTGCCTTTAGAAGACTCAGTCACTCTAAACATGGATGTCTTCACGTTTCATAACACATGGGACTCTGTCTGTGTTTAGAATGAATCACAACAGCATAATGTAACATGAAGGATTAGCCAAAACAATGTGTCTGTAGATAAGATGAACAGCAAGTAGCACTTTGCAGTTCATTTTGTAGAATTATGTCACTATTAAAAACAAAGGGTTTAAATGTTTGTAAATTAAAGCGTATAGTTTTGAAGCATCCCTTCTTTGGTAAAGAACCTTTACATCACGTTAAAATTCTTAACAGGGGCACTTCGGCCAAAGTGAAAACTAAAACCATCTCTACATGCATTGGAAACATGCTCATTCACATTCAGTGTTGGCAAAGTAGACTTTACTGCAATATATTCTAGATTGAAACCAAAACCAAATAACATACCAGAAATATAAATAGTGCATATCACCACGTGTTTATTAACCTCTACATCCATGGCAGATTTGTTAATTTATTCATCCAATACTTGGGAGATATATAGGAGTAATGCATGCTGGGCAATGTAGTGAAAGAACCCTGATGGAGTAAAGCACGAAAAAGGCATGCAATGCTGCACTACAGAATATTAAATAGTATGACAAATAATATCTTAAATATTAGTTTTAGGCCAGACTGCACCTTCCAATGCCATGCTCACACAACTCATTTACAAAAAAAGGCTCTTAAAACATTAATTGAAGTCGCTACAAAATGCATTTATTCAGCATCATTCAGAAATATTCTTTGATGGTTGAAGGTATGTGACTTGGGTCGCAGTGAAAAATGACCTGCTCGATATTGGTTTGAGAGGTTTGAGAAACTGTCTGGAGTGTAATGTGCAGAGCAAACGAACAACTGTGAATTAAAGTTGTCCAAGATCTTGTTGAGCATGTGAGTATGGGTTTGCTATTCGGCAGGATGTGTGGGAATTTTCTATTCCACCCTAGATGGTGCCACCATTTATATTCTGTCATCTGTACAGTATAAACAGTAATAAGCCAACTTCAGCCTTGTTTGTAGATAAACATCAACCATACCCACTGACCACGTGCTTCCTTCGGAAGGGCATGCAAAGTGACAACTTTCATTTACAGCCTGGAATGGTACATTCTGCACATAGTCCACCATTCTTGTTTCTGTTGTGTCTCTGTTGTTGTTGTTGTTTCAGGTTAGAATATGAGCTGTAAATTTAGGGGGAGTAAATATTAATGAGCTTAGTAACAGTCTAGGCTTTTGGAAATGACCTGTTTTACTGACCTCTTTACAAATGTGGGATTTGCATTTGAAGGAGGAGACGACAGTGTTTGAGGTTTACGGTACATCAGTTCTATGTACCGAACTCTCCTTATTCAACTATGCCAACGTAAATACAGATTTTCATTCTGTGGGGCCTTTAAAGCAATCCATTGTTCCATCGGCTTTAATTGATCCATTGTTATATGCATTATTAATATCACTGTTGTCATTGCAAAAATTCATATTTCCGTCATTATAGCCTTACAATAAATAGAAAAAAATGTACTTTATTGCCCATTAACGTAAATATATAAGACTCATTTTGAGCAATTTGGACCATTTCTATTGGTCTAGTCATCATGAAATGTGACCACAGTAAAGGGCAGCTGGCACTATGTGAAGGATGTAGAAAGAGCACAGATCCCCATACATCAGCACCCCCTTCATGTCTTTAATCAATCTGAGTGAGAGATCTGACATGCTGCCGAATTGTAAAGCCTGCTTGTGTGTGCACCATTTGAGGCTGAATCGCACTGAAAGAGCCTAGCCTTGAAAGGCTTTGTCTGGGGGCTGGACCCCACGCTGCCGTCCATGCGTGCGCTTGGTGAATCTATACGTGAATAATCCTAGGACGCTTATCTGCTCTATAGGGACCCATGGCATTAAGTATAATAACCTCCCTCTTATATTAACACATGAAAGGTAAAGTAGCCATAGGTTTGTTTTCAGTGGTGGCTCATATTCTGAAGGCCTCTCAGCATGAGCTTTCCTCTCATCTAGAGCTGTTACTAAGCACTTTAGTTTCCCTACAGGTCTTATGAAACATTTGGCCAAAGTCTGTTCTTAAACTGATTTATGTTTTTCAAGGTTGCGTCCAGTATGAGCACAATTAGGGCCATTAGATGGTCCTTTCAACTTCATGTAATCAGTGAAAGTCCTAAGACTGGCCATTTTGAAATCATTACAGCCATTTTAGGGAAAACATGTGAACTTGCTGTATCGTAGAAGGTCATCGTATACAGGAACACTTGTGAATGTGGCACGATTACCCAGGGGATGTTAACTTTGTCGTACAATCTCCTCCAGGCTTTTGGGCACATGCTTGCAATACGGCAGGGATGTGGAGTAAGCCTAATGACCACATGCTACGTCACTTAAAGTTAGGGAGACTGTGGTGAGAACGTGCAGTAGCCCTTGCCTTGTTCTCTCTCCAGAGAAGCAATTACAGGAGTTTGCAAGTACTCTGAAAGATTAGGTAAGTCCAATAGATACTAATACACAAAGCATGTCTGAACAACCTTGTACGAACAGAATAAACCATTTCAGATCATTAACGTGTATGCGCCACTTTCATGCTCTTCCTCATATTGATCCAATTTTCTGTTAAAATCAGTGCAAAATAATAAAACATTCGCGCATTTTTTTATTTGACTTGATTTGGTTTGATCTCAAAAGGGTCAAGTACATGTACACTGACATGATGTTGTGAGGCCGATGTCAGATGGACTGTTTGTCGACTTGCATAACTGTTCTTTTCCTTTGAAATAAATATGACCTCACCAAAGTTTGCCTCTCTCAGTGAAAATGTTTACAAAGAAGAAAGTGTTTTGTGAAGTGTTCCAGTCCTGACGCATGTTGTAACATTTATTGGCTCCAACTCTGTAGTAAATTGTTTCCATTTGTGATCACTTAATGCATTTTCTTTTGATGCTTCATTAACGCTGTTGATCAATATTACACTGTCTGTATCATATACACATAGACCCTGCATTGACTGCTGGAACGTGCTTCAATGCCGCCGCCATATTGGTCCAGGCAACTTGTCCTAACTCTTCGAAGACTGGACTGAAAATAAGACGTTTGGGGTTGTACCAACCGTTGCACAATCAAAACTGGATCTCAGGCAATTGCCTTTGACAGCTAAGACTGAAGAATTGTTTGTGGTTGTATTTGGCCATCACAGTATTATATTGAGAGCTAACTTGCTGGTCAGACTGTTAAGGGCCAAAGTTAGCAATAATGCTAGCTAGCTATGGAAGCTGAGACTTCATAAGACAACATATAAACTAAATTCCCCATAATTCTCCAAACTGATTTTTATGAAAAGCTACTCATGTCAGCTAAGCAAGTGACACATTATGAATCTAACTGTAATTAATTGGCTAGCTAACTTTTCTCACACTTTGAAGGCTTTCCAAAGAGAAAGACTAAAGGAGCCAATGGGAAGTAGCTTTAAGTAGTGTTTTTTCTGCCAATGAGTTCTCCATGCTTTGCAGTGAGCACTTCAAGCTGGAGGACTTTGGCAGGACAGTTCAGACTGTCAGAATTAAAGATGGAGGTAAACCTTCTGTATCCAGAAGCCAAATCCAGCGCTTGTCAAACTTTTACAGTTCCTTAAAGCAATGAATTATTTTCCAACACATTGGTAATTCATTTCACACTGATACACACTCATCTATCCAGTGTCAGTGATTATAACTATCAAGATTCAAAGTAATAGGAGACAAACCTTTTTCTGGTAACATGTTATTCTGAGTGTTCCTTTATATATGATTAATGGACACTTAACGGAGTATCAGTAACACTTCAACAGCATATCAATAAAGTAGCGGTAGTGACGCATTTGAATATTGAAGTAAAACTCTTAAAGATGTACTGTTGCTTCATTGATGCTTCACTGTTGCCTTAGTATTAATATGTTGTTGTTATGTTACTGAGAGTCTGTTGAGCATCTATTTCATCTAAAAAGGACCACTCCAAATTGTCAAGTGTCCAAGTGTCATGCTTTTTCTTTGTTCTCCATTTGGATCATAAACCCTTGAATATAAAAATGATGCATTGAATTTGATTGTGAAATGTAACTGGTATAGTGCTTTTTTCTCTAGAAAAGCTCCCGTTAACTTGTATTTGAATACAGGCCATTTTTGCTCGGTCCAATATGATATGATACCTTGACCTATTACATCCATGGGCTAAAGCTTGCAATGCAGCATCTATGTGTATGTGTTTATGGTCTGTTGCAGGTGTAGTTACTGTACCTGCACAAATGTAGTGTAAAGTACATATTTGCTTAAAAACGATTAGAACTTCGCAAACTCTGTACTTTCCTGTGGCCCTCATGATGTTTTATTTCATTGGGCTTTAGTAAAGAGGTTATACACATGTGAAATCACTTTGTCATCCGACATGGGAAAAAGGGAAGCAACTCATAAATCAAAGGCAGTAAATGATTTTTGAGTTTCATAAATCAGATAACGGACATGAAAAAAAAACAATTTAACTGGGGCATGTCCTGCATGACAGCAATGATCACAGACACAGTAAGACGGGGGAAAACAAGGGCTAAATGAAAGTAAAGTTAGATTTAAACCTGATTAAAGATTTTTTTGCTTGAAATGAATAGGACAAAAGTTTCTCTTACTGTGTAATCCAGCTTTACTTTATCTTTAATCCAGTCTTTGTATTAGAACTAAGAGATGTAGACAGATAATACCTAACATTAGGCATGTTTCATGGTTTATCTAACCATACCAAATATGAGCACTTGTAAGTTGTAACATGCTTATTTTGGAACCAGACTTTCAGACAGAAGATAGTCTAAAGTAGTATGGCTTGCACTCCACTTGTGTAAATTGCCATTCTCTTAATGAACATATTGCAGTTACTTGAATTAAAATAACTATGTATGTATGTACCGTACGTATGTATGTATGTATGTATGTATGTATGTATGTATGTGTGTGTGTGCGTGTGTGTATGTATGTATGTATGTATGTATTTATGTATTTATGTATTTATTTATTCCTTCCTGCACAATTAAATCATGGAATACCAGTACAAACAATAAATGCCCAATTTAATATTGTTTCAATAGTTTTCACAATAAGACACTATTTATTTTATGCCATTTTGTTCACTTTTGCCAAGACTGTAAAAGCTGTAGTGTTTCACTACTATTAAAAGGGACTTGGATTTCACAAGTCGTTTGTGCTTTATACTCCAGCTATTGTTGGCCACAGCTACACTGTACATAAGCAGAGGTTTCACTAATAGTTGTCAGCTCAAGTCTTACTCATCTCTCATCTCTTGTCTAAGCCACGGTTCTTCTTGCTCTCACACACATCCCTCCAATAGATTCAACCTACCTTCACAATAAGAGTCTTTATCAGACTAACCCTGTTAATAACTGTTGAAGAACAAATCACATTAAAACAACATAAATAAGCATTTCTTGGACACACTGATTGCATTATACAGATTGTACAGTATAGCGTAGTCTGTTATTTGTTGGTTGGTATAGCGTAGCAGGTTATTTGTTGGTTGGTATGGCGTAGTACGTTATTTGTTGGTTTGTATAGCGTAGTACGTTATTTGTTGGTTGGTATAGCGTAGTCTGTTATTTGTTGGTTTGTATAGCGTAGTACTTTATTTGTTGGTTGGTATAGCGTAGTGCGTTATTTGTTGGTTTGTATAGCGTAGTACTTTATTTGTTGGTTGGTATAGCGTAGTACGTTATTTGTTGGCTGGTATGGTGTAGTATGTTATTTGTTAGTTTGTATAGTGTAGCAGGTTATTTGTTGGTTTGTATAGCTTAGTACGTTATTTGTTGGTTGGTATGGTGTAGTATGTTATTTGTTAGTTTGTATAGCGTAGCAGGTTATTTGTTGGTTTGTATAGCTTAGTACGTTATTTGTTGGTTGGTATGGTGTAGCAGGTTATTTGTTAGTTTGTATAGCGTAGCAGGTTATTTGTTGGTTTGTATAGCTTAGTACGTTATTTGTTGGTTGGTATAGTGTAGTACATTATTTGTTGGATGGTATAGCATAGTACGTTATTTGTTGGATGGTATAGCATAGTGCGTTATTTGTTGGTTGGTATAGTGTAGTACATTATTTGTCGGATGGTATAGCATAGTACGTTATTTGTTGGTATGTTATTTGTTGGTTTGTATAGCATAGCATGCTATTTGTTGGTTGGTATAGCGTAGTGCGTTATTTGTTGGTTGGTATAGCGTAGTACGTTGTTTGTGGGTGGGTATAGTGTAGTATGTTATTTGTTGGTTGGTATGGTGTAGTATGTTATTTGTTGGTTGGTATAGCGTAGTACGTTGTTTGTGGGTGGGTATAGTGTAATACGTTATTTGTGGGTGGGTATAGTGTAGTATGTTATTTGTTGGCTGGTATAGTGTAGTGCGTTATTTGTTGGCTGGTATGGTGTAGTACGTTATTTGTTGGCTGGTATAGCGTAGTACGTTATTTGTTGGCTGGTATGGTGTAGTATGTTATTTGTTGGCTGGTATAGTGTAGTACGTTATTTGTTGGTTGGTATAGCGTAGTACGTTATTTGTTGGCTGGTATGGTGTAGTATGTTATTTGTTGGTTGGTATAGCGTAGTACGTTATTTGTTGGCTGGTATGGTGTAGTAGTTTATTTGTTGGTTGGTATAGCGTAGTACGTTATTTGTTGGCTGGTATGGTGTAGTACGTTATTTGTTGGTTGGTATAGCGTAGTACGTTATTTGTTGGTTTGTATAGCGTAGTACGTTATTTGTTGGTTGGTATAGCGTAGTACGTTATTTGTTGGTTTGTATAGCGTAGTACTTTATTTGTTGGCTGGTATGGTGTAGTATGTTATTTGTTGGTTGGTATAGCGTAGTACGTTATTTGTTGGTTGGTATAGCGTAGTACGTTATTTGTTGGTTTGTATAGTGTAGCAGGTAAAACCTCGCCGTCCACACTACAGAATAGGGTTCGATTCCTCATCTGGGCAAGTACTACACCAACAACAGTCCATGGGCAAGATTCCCAACACTACCATTGCTTGTCTCTGCAAAATTGATCAAAAGCTGCCCTGGATAACAACATTTCATACAATGCCATTTAGTTTTTTTTTCTTTTTTTTTTTGGCTTTTTTTTTTATGCAGAATAACATTTCTTAGTTTGCACAGTGAACATCTGTCAAGAGACTTTCTGTTCTGTTGCACAAACAATATATATGTTCTCTAGTGACACTCCTTAGTTTTGACTTGCCACTTGGGTGATTATTAGCCTGCTTTTTGTTTTGTTTTTTTCATATTAATATTTGCCATTACAGATTGTAATACATTAACATTAATAAAAATGTAGAAAATTGGACTATATCTACTTGTATTAGCATTACAAAGGAATAAAAGTTTTTTTTTTCCTGTAGCATTATAAATGCAGTAAAATTAAACAAATGTAGTTATTTTAGCACCACCATCACATAAATGTCCTGCCCATCCAGAGTTCAATAAACACATTGAATATTAGTTTAAATTATCTTAATTGTCAGAGGTCTACAGCAGTTATGTAGGAAGACATATCCAATGGAAGCGATCGTACCCGTAGTATATCAAATTAACAGAAGCAGTGTTTGACAACAGCACTAGCAAATGAGAGGGCTGTACAATGTGGGAGTCCTGTTACCAATACAAGAGACTTCTGCCATCCAGGTGAATTAATGCTTCTTTTTTACTATCATCAGAGTATGTAATAAATGCCACAAATTCCAGACTGCTATTAAAAGTACATAAGTTAAAAGTCTGTCTGTTTAATTGGATGTAAGAGTAAACTTTGGCCTTCAACCAGCGTTGATTTATGTTAGTTCTCCAAAAGACTAGAAGTGATTCATCCTTTAGGAATGAAACAGAACCATGTAGCAGGTTCTTGGATTCTGATTTCATCACAGTTCTGCAGAAGTTCTATTCATTTTACCACTGAGAATGCTGATGCTAAATATACACCAAGTAACATGTGGTTCATATTTAAATGTTTCTACTGTCAGATGCAGCTGTCCAGATTTGGGCCTGTTACATTTGGAAGAACCTGTGTAAAGGTTTGCATTAGGTCTTTTTTTTTTTTTTAAGTTTTTTTTTGTGGGAGGAAAGACAATATCAGCATTTCGATACCTGATACTGTGCTTTAGGCATGGCTTCCTGTGTTGAACCCATCATTAAACATCTCCCAAACAGGTAAAAAAAAACCCTACTCACACTACACTGCAATCTCAACTCTGAGAACTTCCTGACTTTATGAAAGTAAGACAGAACTAGAGCAGCCCTAGAGCAGTTTAAGAAGGCTCCTTTGAGGTAGTGCATTTGAATAACGTTCAGCATTACGTATTAAGTAAACAATCATGTACTACAGTTATTTACTCTGATGAGATAATTACAAGTCTGTAGGAACTGTTTGTGTGATGTGCCTGACAGTACATTATGATCTGATGAATTGTTGTGTACAGAGAGGTTCTGGATTGTATTTATTTTGGCTCACAGCCCATATCCAGGAGCTAAGGTAATTAAATGAGTTATACAAGGTTTTTTTCTCCTTCTTTAGGTCACCTGATATCATTCAGTCTCTCTGTACTATGGTCCATGTTGAGTATTATTTTTGTGCTTGTCTATTGAATATGTGTACTTTGTAAACTTATTTTTAAGTCCATGAAAACAATATTCCTTGAAAACGAGATAATACAACATCCAGATAAAGTAAATAAGGGATTTATCTTATTGAGATAAAGTACTGGTTGACTTATTGTAGACAGCATGTCTGCTGTAATATTTCTAAGAATAAAGGGGACTGTTCACAGACTTCAGTCTATTCACATATAGTTTTCTTTGTTTTCCCAAACCATTTTGTCAACACCTAATTAGCACCTTATTTGACTTAAATAATAATACATTACGATCTGTGTGCCCGTGGCCCAATGGCATGTACTGTGGACTGATATTATTTTTATCAGGATTGATACCGATACTAGTTATTAGTAATCAAGAGTGCTGATAAACAATATCTGAGGCAAATATTCATTTACCACAAATGTATGTAGTGTTGGAATTCACAAGAATATACACAGAAGAATGTAGACCTGTCTCCTGTAGACAGTTGTGTGTAGTAGTCCCACACTGGACTTTAATTTTTTTTTTTTGTGCATCCATCTGTACTCTTTCAAGACAGAGATAAAATATTAGGAATGTTGGCAAGTACACATTCCACATACTTTGTGAGAATAAACTTTTGTCCATTTAAATTACATGCTGAGAGCCAATTCATTTTTAGCTTGATTCTTGCTTGTGTGACTGGGAGATTGGGCCAGTCTACAGAGTGTTTATTATATTTTTTTATGATGATGGTTGCGCAAAATATGCACATACATAACAAAAATGCTTTTAACAGCAAATTCAAGTGCCGGTTCAGTTAATCGAAAAATGCCGAATATCCCTCGACCCCTATTTTCAAAGAGAAAATAAGGACACATATTTTACAGAGAGCATACTTCTATACATTTTAATGCACAATTATTGTAATTACTGCAATTCTGTGGAGAAAAATAAAATGTGGCCTGTGCAAAATACCTAGCACATTTATATGTTTTTTCCAGTATGTTAAACTCTAAAATTGTGCACTAAAAGTTGCAGGAAAATGCCTTATTAAATTATATGTCCTGTAGAAAGTGTTAGCCATTTTTCATGGTCATAGAATGCAGTTTAAAGTTTTGTTTATGAGTGTAAGTGTGGTTAAATAATGGCAAATGATAAACCTTATATTGTGTCCACCGTTCTGATAGTACTTGTAAAGCTATATAGAGGCAGTTACATGAACTAATAAACTACTTTTAACACACTTTTTGTGTGTGTGTGTGGGGGGGGGNTGGTTAACTCTTAAAGTTTATACTTTAGATGAACAAAAAGCAATATTTTTCATTAATCTGCATCCCCAAAACACTTTAAATTAACTTCTGCCCTTTTCCACTTTATTACAGTGTCACTTTCTGCTGTGTCCCTCTAATTAGGTACCAGAACCAGAAGCTCCACAACTCTCCAACATCTGTTACCTGCTACTCTACATGGCTGTTACGTGTAGTGAATAGTAAAAGTAGCTTTGGTGAGGAATCCCCTTAAAATGTAGTACTTTGTGAGGTGGAATTCTGAAATGCCTCTATGTTATTGCTATGGTATAATCCCTTGTGCTGAAGCATGTAAGATACTTTTATTTGTCTTTATATGGAATGGAAATGCAAAACCCACCCTCTCCACAGATACTGGAGGTTGCTTTTCTTTGTCTTTGTCTGTAAATAGCTTGAGAGCAATGAATATTTCAGACAGAATTCATAAATGTTGATGATTTATTTCAAAATATGAATGAAATCAAATCAAAAGGTACAAACTTTTTTTATTTAAAAAAAGTAAATACAACATAGATAATGGAGTAAGCTGCCATCTACAAAGAAATGGTCTTCACATTGTTTGGGAGTTAGGCGGGAACATATATACATTACAAATGGCCTGAAGCACCTGCTGGTGCTGTGGGTATAAAACAGTTAAAGGTTTAGTCCGAACACTGCTAATGTGGCTAGCATCTTCTGAAAGCCATTGTTGCCACTGAACACAAGCCTTCAAAGCAGGGCTGCAAATTTGATTTCACCGACCAACAGAATAATGAATGATCCCTTAAACAGATGATACAAAAAGGTATACTGTTTGTCAGCGTTGGCTGATTCTGATAATGTATTTGGATCACTGTATGTTTACACCTTAAAAGTACAGTAATGATGTTGCTACGCTTGAATTATGCAAAAACTTTGCTACAACTTTGAAAATGCTACAATGTATCCTTTTCCAAAAGCACCGTGGCTGTCAGAGAATGCTCAGAGTATAATCTCAAGGCCTTCTAGGATTTGAATTCACTCTCTGACAGCTGAAATTATCTTAAGAGTTTGATACTCCCCGCAAAACCGTTACTCTAGTGTTTGTCTCAGTTTGAAGGTGACTAGATAGCCTGCGGATGCAAAAGCAGGTTTAAGTCACAATTCATTTTGTAACTAATCATGTTTGTCTAGCAAGTGAAATATTAACTGCGACGTGACAAGGCAGGATTTACTGCCTTCTTTCTCTATGCATGCTGCATACAATTTGACCTAGTCTAAATACAGGCTTCACTGCAAAGCTCGCAATGACTAGAGTAATGTATTGTTAATGCCCACTAGCTAGTGAGTTAACAGTCACAGTAAGCTCAATGGCGTATAAGGCATAAGATCTTTAACTTCAAAGTCACACATACATTGAAACAACCTTTACTAACATTCTTGATCAGCTCCTCTAGCAAAACTAGCCAGTGTGGGAGAGACAGAGGTTCATGAGTTGAGAGTTAAAGGGGTGCACACATTCACCAGGATTTCCTTGCTGCTTTCGAATTTGTTCAGTTCTTGCAATTTTCCACACGATTGTATAAAATGCAGCGTTGCCAGAGGCCTAACCCTTAGAACAATGTGTACACCCCCTTTCCTCTTTAATCCTGAGTGGGCATTATGTGTTTCTGGTCTGTGTGCCTGCAGGCAGGCTGTGTGTAAAAGAAGCCTGGCTGCTTTAATAGCACCACATTAAATCAGTTGATAGGATAAAATTGGCAGCCGCGTAACAGACAAATTCCATGCACTAATTTCCTCAAGAAGTGTTTAACTCTGGCAGGCAGGAATGTGTGCTGGTTTCAGAGGACACAACATGTTTTGTTTATGGCCAGGAATAGCTGGTAAACAAGAGACCGCTGCGCCATACCAAGAAACAATTTTCCTTTTTTTTTTTTTTGCTCATGTCACTTTTAAGTGCCTCTTTTTACCAGCGTCCATCAGACGTGGCGCATTACACACAAGGGGACGCTCATGGTGGGTGCATATTTATTAGATAAAATAGCCACTCTTTTTGATGGTAAATGTTTTTGGCAATTCTAACTACTTCTGGCCACGGAAGAGTGAACACAAGCTATTGGCTAAATTTGTGGAGGGCTCTCCTCAGCTCAGCTGGGTTAGTTCTCTTTCTACAACAGAACGCAATAAATAAAGTGCATTATTATACTAGTAATTACAGGTAGTGAAGATTTTAATCCATTAGCTCTAAATCTCTAGCTTTAGGTCCAACTACTTTTAATAGTAGGTCTACATGTAATTAGTTTTTGCCTCTAATGATCTCAGTACAAAGATAGTAGATAGGTAGTTTTAGGTAGGCTTTTCTGTTGTTTAATGATTACTGTGATTTGTTACACAGCTATTATGATCTTGTGTGCTTGGTACCATGTATGCAAATCTGCTGTAGGGTTTGTTTAATGGTTTGTGTGCCCATATCACGGGAACCCATATCAAAACTGCCCTACAAACTGGCTGCTCAATTAGCAGTCTTGCGGATCCAGATGTTTCTTTGCTTACAGAATGATAGAAATAAAAAAAAAAAAACATTCCTTTCTAGTTTCCCTCACAGCCTACTTCCAGTAAACCCAATTATGTCCTCTGAAGTAGTTCAGAGTAGTTAGGGTTATGTAAGTCCAAGGTCTCTTGGGTTTAGGTCTAAATTAAAATGACACTTTGTTGATCAGAGAACAAAAACAGCAGAAACGTTTCTTACCGAATATATATAATATTAATTTCACATGCAATATGCAGTGTTACATTTTTTTTAAAGATATGGATTATTGAAATGTGATTATTAAATGGGGAGAGAGCCGATTCCCTTCAAACGTGTACTATGGGCTCAGCTCATCACTCACAGATAAGGTGGAAAACCTTATGAGTTTGCTCCCAAATCATCAAATACTTCATTCAGTGCCTCCTAACTCACCGTAACAGACAGGCAAGGAGCAAACGCGACTCCAAAAATATCTCTTTACTGTTGAAAATTGATATAAAACATTGTATATACATATCATACGTATAAAAAAAACCACACTCATACATATATAATTGCACATCGCGCTAACACAGGAGGTGCCTATAGCAGTGGCAGAGACGGTGGTGACGGGTTGGTGTGCCGTTTGCCGAGTCACGGACAGGGAAGCAAGTTTGGCAGGTTAAGTGCTGGGTCAGCAAGCATGCCAGAGGAGTATATGGTACATATCTGTGGTGGTGGGCTGACAAACTGGCTTGGCATCCAGCTGGCTCCTTAGTAGGTTTGTTCTTTGGCCTTCTTCATTCTGAAGAAACAAAAGACATACACAGTTAGGGTGAAACTGAAGCCAAAGCCCTGAAATAGACCAAATATAGATGACCGCAAAGAGGTTAAAGCTTTTGTTGTTGCACATGGACAGTTTGGACACGTTTGCTACTGTTTCTTCCTGACTTGTGCCAAACTCTTACGTGTGACAGTGAGCACCACAATAGAGTTAACAAGAGTTTGTTATTACTGAATGAACTGATGAAACTGCGTCTTTAAGTGAAATTTGAGGGGAAGCAGGACCTTTTAATGGCCTGCCAAACTCTCCACTGAAAAAGCACTTAGAGCATGTAGCCAGACCATGCTCCAGGCCATACTGTGCAACAGACATGTCATTAGGTTTTACAGGCAGTTTGTTTGTTTTTAACTGCACATGTAGTCAGTTAAGCAAAACTACCATGTTTGACAGTAATGCAGCTCACAGCTACTGGAAGGACTTGCAATTTAGTCGCTGCATGAAAACCTCAGTAAAACCAGTCTACAAAACCTCTGGACCTGAAGTGCTTTGTCTAGTATATATGTGGTCTGCCATATAACTAGTCTCCTTCAGTGGAGTCAGATGTACAGCTTCTCTTTTCTCTGGCTGAGTACTATTGCACAGTATGTGTCTAGCAGCCATTCAGGCCTGCAGAGCCATTGTTCATCTTTAACCACGACTGTTTTGTTGTGCAGACTGGACTGTTCACACCTTCCTAATGTCTGATTGGATTGCATTCTGTACACATAGGACCTAGCTTGTGTCTAATGTGTACAGTCCACAATCCAATCAGGCATTAGAACACATTCAGTCTACTTGAGCAACAAGGTCTACAAGTATGCATGGCAAAAGGGCACAATCCCTTCAAGCGAAATGATAAACAAGGATTACCTATTTCACATTTCGATGAACTTCACATAAAAATGATCACCTTCTTATTATGATTCAGGGTAACCACAGCACTGATTTTTGATTTATGATCAGAATCAGTTAGGAGGTTTTTAAGCCAGGGCCACATTGTGAGAGCATGTTTCGCATTAGGAAGCTAGGCAAAGGCTGGTAAGCATTAAAATCATGTTCAGCAACCAAAGGTATACATATTTCACAGATCCTTTTGAAGAACGAAGCCAGAGTTCGTGGCTCAAAAGTACATTGGCAAAGGGGTTCTCCTGAGCATTCAGAGAAATGTGAGAAACAGGAAAAGTAAAATAGCGCTGTCTTTTCAGTTACATGTTTTATTGTGATGGATACGCACAAATATGTGCTCATTAGGTTAAGGGAACAAAAGCTGCTCTTGCATATCCGTATGACCATTTGGAGACATTGGGTCTGACTATAAGAAAGCAGGTAGATATTTCATTTCATGTTTCTCACAGTTATCCCTTCCCGCTTCTACTCATCTAGAAAATTTCTCCTTACTTTTCAAGAGCGTTCTTTAGGTACTGCTGCAGCCATTTTGTCTCCGGGTTAATGCACACTTCTTTGTTGTTCTTCAGCTTTGCACTGTGGGAAAAACAGACCAGCAAAACGGTTAAACGTCTGATTAAAAGATATTCATCCGCACCACTCAGCCATCTCAACTCCATAGCCCACTTGATTATTATGTGTCTTTTTGAAACGTTTGGTCACCCATTGTGAAGGAATTCTGAAAGGACCACAAAAGAAATGCCATGGTCAGCATTAACCACACAATGACACACAGCAAAACAAGGATGAAGGAGCTCAGTGAAAAGCTGGCTGGATCTCACTGAAGCAGTTCTTTTTTTTCACTAGTTTCTCTTTCATGGTGAGTGATACACCCTTAGTGGCTCTTATAGTTTTCTCATTGTTTTCCTCTTTCTTAATTCACTTGCAGGTCTTGACAAATTGTCAGATTGTGATCTCTCACCCTCATGCTTTTAGCAAGCACTGTGGATTTGTAAGAAGCTTTATCAGATTGCCTCAGAAGGAGAACTCATGTTTTTTTCTTGGTTAATCTTAGCTTAAATACTCACATTTATAGAGACAAATAAACGCTTACCCATTGAAGTATACGTGTATTTAAATAAGCCATAAAGTTATGGTCTACCCATATGTTAAAGATTGCATAGGTGGTTTTAGCTCAAAGGTTTAGTTTGTTGGTTTAAGCTCTTGTTTAGTGTCCAACTTTAAACAAGAAGGCAATTAACCTTCAATCTCTAACTTGGTAGCTGACCTCTGGTATTTTGGAATGTACAGGCGACTCAGTGAGCTATTTATGCACCTTCTCAGTGACCGCAATGTTTTATTACCCGCGGGTGCAAGGGCATGCCTTAATACCCCACTTAACCTCATGGTTTAAAGTCTAAAAATTCTTTTGCTAGTTGCATGTGTTTGAAGGGCCCATATCATATCAAGCTTTTCCTTTACAGGAATGGCTTTATGTAATATTCAAACACTGTTAAACATATTGTTCACTACCCAGTCTAAATTTTTTTTCATATGGAAGCTCATTTTGAATCCTTTTGTTTTTGTGATTCCAGAAAAAAAACACCCACTCATTCAGCCTACAGCCTCTCCTCTTCACACAGAAGTTATAAGAAGTGTTTCAGCTTAACCTGCTTTTTAAAGAAGGTGCCATGCAGGCCAGCCAATCAGAAATGAGATCATTATCTTATATCAGTCTTAAAGACACAGTAACAGAAAGTGTCTACACACATGTTATAAGAGGACCTGGGGGTGGGGGGTTAAATAGAACCAAAATGTAGGACATAGGCCCTTTAAATTCAATTAAATGGCATGTTTGAATTGACTTGTAATGTAACACTCTTCAGACAGCCACTTCTACTTCATTTAGTAACAATCCACCACTGTGCCATATTAATGCAGCATCATACTGTACACTATTAATATAAGTTTATAGTTATCTTTGACCCAAAGATATCCTCTCATGTGACAGTAGAGTATTAGGGCCTGGCATTTGCCTGTCTGTTTTGATTTCGTCAGCGGGGGTTAAGTAAGGCAAGCCTGTGGACAGCAGGTAGTAATTACTTCACAGCAAGTAAAGGCCAACAGAAAAGCTTGGCATATAATGTTACGGCTTCACTCGTCAGGACGGTTTTAAGGTATCAAGGATGTGGGAGTTTGGAGTCCTACTTCTGATCTGCTCTCTGGGGATTTCCGCGGTGACTGTGTTAGCTACATTAGCGCTTGTGTGCATGGGAGAGTGTGTCCAGCTGTTTTTTGCCACGGTTTAAGTCTCTTTTTGTTTTAGAATCTTTAAAAAAAAAGGGTCTTATATGGTTCCTGAGATGTGAGATGTGCGGCTCTATGTGAAACCTTTGATTTGTACAGAACTTTTTTTTTTTACAGATTATGTCTTACATATCTCGTTTTGGTTACCGTGTATTAAAGGCTTCTTCTTCTGCCACTTGCATTGCTTCAAAGAACCCTTATCGGCACCTTTGTTTTCAAGAGTTTTGGCAAGTTGCAGGCTCGTGTAATTTGGTTTTGTGCTGCATATTGGCATGTTAATTTGTTGTCTAGAACACTAACGAATGCTGCTAATTCCTGGTTGTCAGAAGCGCTAGACTCAGCTCAGGTGGAAACCTGAACGAAGCATGACTCTCAACAGCAGGCGATGCTATGACGTGTGAGATGGTTTATCAGGCACAATGGGTGAGAAAGTACTTCAAGGAGAACTCCTTTTTGGACCCCTATGATGTCTTCCTGTACAAAACAAAACTGCATCCAAGCCTAGAAGACCACCCCCCTCCTGTAGCATTTCCTCTGCATGTGTCTAATTGTGAGAGTTTGACCCAGAGCATAATGCCAGACAGGGGAGGCCTGTTCCGGATCTATTCAGAGTTCCTTCAGCAGTGGGAGATTGATGGTGTGAAATGATGGGTAGAGAGGTTCAGTAAGACACCCCCCAAGAAGTAGCGCTGTGTCGGGATCGACAAGCGTGTGAGAAAGACGCTGCAGTAGATACTCACATGACTTGGAAAGAGCAGTTTGGTGTGTGGACGAACTTCAGCTCGCGAATGTTCCTCTGTGGGACTGTGTTGACTGTCGAGCGACACCAGCACCTCTCTACCAGACTGATGGGCTTGGCTGTACAGGAAGGTTAAAAAAGAGAAGAATACATTATAGACTGATCACATCCCGATGCTTTGAATTTACATTATGTGTTACATCAACACAAATAAGTCAACCAAAAGGTATTAACTGTCTCACTGTTACATATTTTATTCATGTGCAATCGAGTGATATATTCTTATTATGTAGCTTTAAATTCAGTGTGCATAATCCTGACCTGTATTATGCCAGACATGCTGTTTAGTAAAGTATTACTCCCAAGACTCCTTCCACTTATGCAGATTATTATGTTATACAAATGGATATCTTTTGCCCTCTACTTCTAAGTGGGATCCAAAGCAGATGTGTTCAATCATACTGTAGCTCACTGCAGATCAGATTCAGCCTTTTCAGTTCTTCATTTCATTACGCAATTTATACTTTGTTTCCAATTTTCTCAGACAGCTTTAAAATATGTATGTAAATTTCTGTTAATAATAACAGAATTAGAATTCATTTAGAATCCTCAATGAGATTTATAGACCGTGTCACGCAATATGGAACAACAGCAGCGGTGCTATAAAAGTGAGTACATGCAGAAACCCATCTGGAACTGAACCATTAATCAATAAATGACTGGCACACATGAACATGTTTGCACATGTGATTTGACTTCAGTCCGCATTTATGTATGTTGATTGTCCAATCCGCATATGCACTGCTTTGTCAATGTATTTCGCACTAATTAGAAAATGCAGCCAAGTGTAAATTGGTCAGTGAAGACAGAATCATTATAAGAGCATCATCAAACGCAACATGCAAAATTACTGCACCTTAAAAAGAAGCCATGGAAAAAGAAATGAACCTATTAATGCACTTTTGCACTTATTAGTACTGAAAACCTTTGGTCAGACTCAAACAATGGCTGTAATCGGAGCCATTAACCTCACTCTTGTGTTTTTTCCAACTGCAGCTGCCACATTACTACAGCATGAGTAGTCAGACTGCTGGCCAAATGGAGACCCTCCATGCTTTCTATATAGTGCATCACATAGGTCATTAAACAAAGGCTTCTGCGCCCGAGTACTAGTGCAATAACAGTCCAATCGTGAGGCATTTGGGATTCAGCCCAACGCAGGACCCCCACACTTCATCCATGAGCAGTTGTGCTTTCGGCACGCAGCCTAAGCGGACATCGCCCACTCACAGAGCCCCGAGGGTGAGAAGTACCTGCGAGCTCCACGTTAGAGGAGTTTAGAACATGCCAGGTAGGCTATCTCTATTGTTATGGTAAAGAAGGGCGCACACAGCCCCCTCCCGCGCTCTGGCCCATTGAAGTGCAGCTTGGCGCTGCCTGGGCTCCTTTGGTTTTACCTCCTAATTTGTGGCTAATTAAATGGACACAAAGAAGGTGACAAATACACACATTAAGCAAGGGCATGCTGCTCCGCTTAGCGCATGTTTCTGACGGACCAACCGGGCGCAAAGACCGTTAGTGCGCGCAGGAAAAAAGCATGTTGACGCAAAACTATGTTGCATCACAGCAAACTGTATGTTAAAGAAAAGCCCAACCATCATATACGCGTGCATACAACGATTAGTCTAATGCTATATACTGGAGACTAATAGAAACAGCCTGTGCGATGCAATCAAACGCCAGCTTGCAGCAAGATAATGATGTACTCCTATCTTAAGCCCTCAGAACGCAGAAAGCATCGCCGAACCCGTAAACAGCAGATTTCTTAAAGGAAGATCACATATATTCCCGAGTATCCCGCCAAATCCCACGCTCATCTCAATCCCGTAAAGAAGCATCTTAAAGCAGCTCACCGTCTGAAATGGTCCCGTAGATGGCCACCGTGACGAGCGCTGCCACTAGAACAGCTTTCAGCTCCATGCTGTAACGCGTGTGTCAGAGCTTGCGTGTGTGTGTATGTGTGGAGATCCGCAAAGCGCACTGTGGAGGCGCTACGCGCGCTGCCCTTAAATGCGGGACGAGGGGGCTGTTCCCTCCCACGATCTATGAGCTCCTGCCATTACAAATGCACTCCATTAAGATTGTCTTGGCTGCGTGTCAAAATACTCGAAGTACATGGAGGGACATTGTGTGGGATTTCAGACGTCTTGCTCCCCGAATAGGGGCCACATCCTCCAACCTCGGATCACCCCTTAGCTCACCTGTTTTAATGATTATTCTGAGACTTTAAGTTTTTTATTTGGGCGCTTTTTGTGTCTTTTATGTGCTTCGGCGAGTCAGCTGTGTGGCCCACAAACTGGAGTAGATCTTTGACTCCTTCAGGAAAGAAAGAGGCAGGAAGGATGAGTGCTGCACGTGTTCATGCATGCACTATTTAATAGGAAGGTGCCAAAAAAAGGGATCTTTGGAGCGAAGCCTTAGGAGAACCCCTTTAAGGTTCCCAAAAGAAGTGGATGCCTGGTTTTTTTTTGTTTTTGTTTTTTTTTTGTTTTTTTTAATAAAGCATGCTTTAAAAATGTGGGAGTGTGGAGAACAATTTGACCCCCATGTAACGTAAAGGTTGTATACCAGTGAAAGGTTTGTTTTCTTCTTTCCTATAACTGTATGAGCAGATAAGAACAATTGAGGAACCTCTTTTTAGTGTAGTTTACCTATCCCACAGGTTTTAAGTAATCCGGTATATCCTGCCCTCAAACTCTGTAAAGATTAGCGTTGTTCCTTGCTGTGGTAAACAGAACAAATAGGTTTTCGGCCAAATGTGCTCAAGCACAACAGATCCTAAAAACAGAATTCCGTTAAAGGGAAAAAAAGTAAATTAGTTTTTTATTGGGCTTGAACTTTCCATTAGGCCCTCCAGTTTAATCCGAACAGAGTGCTGATGAGTGGGGCAGCGAGGGGAGGGGGCTTAGGATGTATAACAGGACGCAGATGTGAGTTCAGTTTCCAGGAGTGGGACTTCTGGTGTGCCAAAGTCTTTCTCTGACAATAAAGCTTTGGGTGGAGAGAAGAGGACAGGAAAGGAAAATGCGTCGCCCAGATCAGAGCTTTCTCTTCGCGCAGATGAGCCGTCTGCTCAGTGGCCCATGCTCACCCTTCCCACTGAAGTTCTGAAGAGCATTCACATGCGTGTAACGGTTTTTAAAGTTGGCTATGCTGCAGACTGCTTGACAGCCAATCAGACCCAAAATATAAAAGCCGAGTACAGCTTTTAAAAACACTGGTTCCTAAATGGTTCTTGGCTTTGATGTCCATTTCAAGGAACATCTCTTCAGTGGCGTTCTTTAAAGTTTATAAGTGTTCTTCACACTCACACCAAAGCGAGCTAAAGAATCATCCATTGAGAGTGAACCCTAAAGTTCTTTCATGGTGTTGCTCAGTAGAACCCTTTTGGTGCCTTTACTTTTAAGAGTGTGTGGGCTGAGAGTCCTGATTACTGCAAGGGATTTTATGTACCTTGGTATCAGTGTCAGCGTTTCCGCTTTGAACAGCCATTTTAAGAGAAAGAAGAAGCTGTTTCTTGACATCTATTTTAGCTTTTTCTTCGTTTGTATTTCCTGTAGATTTACACCGATTTCATTGCCTTTAAAGTCCCTGAGTTCTCGGCTTTCCTCCCTTCAAAAGCCGGCCGCCGAATGCAGATGTCGTTTTACAAGGTGGCACCAGTGGGAGAGTTCACACCCGACCTGAGATTCTACAGGCACATTCCCAGTTGGCCCTGGATAATAAGAGTGAGCTGGAGAGCGAAGGCGAGTGCAGGGGGAGGCAGGAGCAATACTGGATAAAGACTGGGAGTGGATTCCAGATATTGAAATAATGTGATGGACTGAGAGAAGAGGCCCATGCGTAATGACTTTCGTTCTGATGTTGAACAGTGTTGACATTCTCTTGTCTGTACACCAGCTCTGAGGCTTCGCAGATATCTTGCTCCTGTGGAATACTGTCGGTCAAAGAAGACTAGCCATATGTTGACACAGACAAAGAGAGCTGTGTATTATCACACCAGTAGTTTTTACAGGGTGCATCGTAACGTGACTAGCAATTATTGGCAATTTATGCTTTTTGCAAGCTATTTTGTATATTTGAAGAGTTGCATCACATAATGCTATTATAGACCACCTGCAAGAATGATGTGCATTATTCATTTTTTTGTCTTATACTACAGTAATGCTTCAGGACCATGATGCAATACTATGCAACAACATGGTATAGTTGAAATTGGTGATTCTAAGAACTTGATTGTTTAGAGATTGTTACAGATACAAGTTTGTCCCAAGATGAAGGGTAGCCTTTTGAGGATGGATTTACAAGAGCTTACAGGAAGTGTATGGAATAATGAGATCAAGCTTAAGTTTCAAGTTTAATTGACTTATGTAGCACTTGAGTGGTCAGCAAAGTGCTATAGAAAAACAAAAGTCTAAAAAGGAACTTCAAAACAAAATAAAGCAAATCCATAAAAATCAAAACAAAATGAGACCAATAAAATATTTCATACACACAACAAAACAATAAAACAGGCATTATCTTTTGTCAGAACCCAACGAATAAAAATAGATTTTAAAGTTAGTTCTTAAACAAGCCTCCGATCATGCTCCCCTGATCTCCAGTGGTAAACTGTTCCACAATCTCCCCTGACCTCCTTTATGCTTAGGTCTGGACCATGGAACAGAAAGGATGAGCTGAGAAGATGAACTTAGGGCTCTAGGGGCCTCATAGTGATGAAGCATATCCTTGATATAGGAAGGAGGCTGGCCATTTAAGACTTAAAAACAATCAATAAAACTTTGTGTTGTGTCCTAACACATGCACAGGTAGCCAATGTAAAGGTGTTATAATAGGGGTGATGTGATTTCCTTTCTTTGAGCTCATTAGGAGAAGGACTGCTGCATTTTGAACCAACTGTAAACAGTTAATGGATGCATGGCTTAATCCTAAATATAGTTGCAGTAATCCAGCCAAGAAGAAATAAAAACATGTTTAACTTTCTGTAAATCACATTAACATGTTGCATTTGGCTTGATCCATGACATATTCTGTAGTGGTCAGTTGAGACACTTCATCAAAAGAGCAGACTGTTTAGATCAGTACATATGCAGCAACATGTACACTTGCTGCACCACGCTGGGGAAACTGAGGAGCATTCTGGAATGTAAAGTGTTATGGTTGTGATGTTGTAAGATGTGTTATGTGATTATGAAGATGCCCCCCTCCCCCTGTGGATGTGGGTGTTTACATAAGTAAAGGAGCTGCTGTGATGCAAGACCAATCTCAAAGAAGTCTGACAATAAAGAGTGTGTTGTATTAATACTGCATCGTATGTTAGGAGTGGGCTTTACAAGTATGAGAGAAGTCAATGTTATATTACTTTTAATGCAAAAATAATAATGTGTATTATGTTATGTCAGCTTTTATTCTTTTCAAAAACTCATACTATCCCAAATTATTACACAGCATTTTGAAACGTTTTTCATGGCAAATTTGACTGTTATTGTTATACTGCCTGGCCCTCAAATACTCCCCTTTAACTACATCCAATAAACAGAGCTGGACGTATACAGTCCAGTCTATCATCTGGGCACTTTTATAAAAAGCTGAAATATAAGAATGTAGAAGATTTGCTACGATAACCTGGCGACGGCCCTGTGAGTAGCCTGTAGCAGACGGTGAAAAGTCAAAGCCCCTGTGAAAATAATAGATTGTTTTCCCCCTAATGGTGACTGGTGTGTGTGTTTGCATTTGCTTTTGAAAACAATCCTCTGATTTATTATCCAAACACAACTTTGAAAGGTAATACACATATTAAACAGGCCCAGCGAAAAGCACTTACACCAAGTCTAACCACGGCTTGCTTTTGAAATGCCATGTTCTGCTGCTCTATTATGTGACATACTGCAGCTTAGCGTGTTTAATGGTGGTGATTTGCATTGTGATGCAAATGTGCTGTTTTTGTTTGTATAGAGACCGTAAGAGTTAACATTAGTTAGAGCTGAAAAACCATTTAACTTGAGTTGAAATGGACACAAGACTAGATCGGCTAATTTAAAAAAGATTGCATATTTGGTGCTTTCCTAAGAAACGAGAGGCCGATGACAAATCTTTGCCTTCCGAGTCGCCTTGGGTCACCAATGCATTTCAAATGAGCTCTGGAGAAAGCATCCATCAAAGTCATGGTAATGTGATACTCACTGGGCATTTCTGGATTAAAGCTCATTAAGTGTTCTGGTTATCATCTGCCTGTAATGAGGGAAATGCCATTCACGATGAAGTGTGAGGCCGGTCTCAGATCACCCTGCTGTCCCTCTGAGACCTGCCTGATGGGTCTTGCTGGGCAGCACTCCTGAGATAAGTAAACACGAGGCCAAAGGGAGCGGAGGGGACAGAGGTGTTATCAGTGACGCTGGCGGAGGCCTGGTGAGCCTTTGCTCAGCCCCGCTGGCTCCAGGCCCCCCAGGAGCCCGCAGAGTGATGGAGCTGCTCTCCGACCTGCTGGGGCTCCAGACCGCAGGGCAGCAGGCCCGGGCTCCTCCAAATCAAAACACTCGCCCCCAGTGCCCACATTGAGGGTTTAAGAAAACCAAGAAAGCTTCTCTGCTCCCTTTCTGTTTGCAATCAAACATTTAGATAATTCCAGTGCAGTAAAACATTTAGATACTCGTCACTCTGCAGTCAGTAAAGTCTTTTTATAGTACAGTCCTTAGGAACATCCACAGAGCAGCGTTTTGGCTATTTAGTTGCCTGACGATGATGTTTGTTTTTAGACAAATCTACTGCAATTTAATGTGATCATGCACATGTTTTGAATGGGCCCTGTTTGAATGGAAGATTGAACAGAACAGATATGAATTATGAATGTTAATTATGAAATTACACATCAATACATCTCAGTTTGTTAAACAAACTATTTTAATTTAACTAATTTGTAAGTCCCTAAATAGTTCTTGGTTATGCTATACCTTTAATTAGTATAGAACCTTTCACTTTTTTTAACTTTAACTCATATTTTTACCCTCTTTTACAAAAACATGTGGACATTTTTCTATGGCATCACTCCAAAGAACCACGTTCTAGAGCTTTATTTGTAAGAATGTATATATACAAATAATGGTGGCAAAAAGAGGCCATAGAAAATGACTTATTGTTCCTTAATGACCTAGCTAGCGGGGAATGTTCCTGCAGGTTATCTACAAGTTCTAATAAAGTTTTAAAGGAAATGTTTTAATCTAATGTTTAACTCTGAAAAAGTCAGTTGGGACCAGCATGGAATTCATGGTTGCTCAAAAGACATTTTTAAAGATGGATATACATTCAGATAATGTTCTTATAAGGTAAAATGTTAACTAATACAGAACGTTTTAACTGCAACATTCAGAGGATGTTCTGAGGATGTTGTCAAGGCCACAAAATATGTTACATGATAACAGAAAAACATTCTCAGTGCAACATTCGGGAAATGTTTTATAGATGTTCCTGAGACCTGACATGACAAGAATGTTTTTAGAGAACCTTCTCCTACCTGTAGTAAGAACATTCTGGGAACCAAAAGAAAACTTCCTGCTGAAAAATTTAATGGAACATTACATTACATATTCTCAATACATACTCTTTGGAGAGCCATTTTTGTAAATGAGATGTGTGAGCGTGAAGAACCGTTTTAGAGTTTAAAGAACTGCCACGTTATGTTAAGGTTCTAGGAAGAGCCCTTTAGATTTACTTTTACTTTCAGATACTTCCTGCTCCTGATTTCATTTACAAACATGACTCTTTAATAGACCTAGAGTGGTTCCTCCATGGCATCGCTCTGAATTACCCTTCACAAAAGACATGTTTTTGAACTCAGAGCCTCAATTTAGCTACCAAAACCATCAGTGATGAATCTAAGAAACGGTGAGGTGGTGTCCCCTTCACTAGCAGATGACCAAATATTTATAGGAGGGCTAATGCAAACGTGCCCACTGCTGTTGGCCTGCATTTCCAGGCTCCTCCCTCACTATGAAAGTTAGGCCTGCCGCTGTAATGGGCTCTCTCCAGGACGCCTCAGTCCTGTTTGCCCTGTACACTTTGCACAGCACTCATCTGCAGACCCTCTGACTGAGATGGAAATGAGGGTCCGGCTGCAGTTAAGCATTGATGAGGGGGTGATGAGAGGGGGCAGGGCCCGCTGATGGCCGACAGTTGAGAAGAAGATTTGTTCACCATGAAGACAAGTTTTAACATGCAGGCCACAGGGAAGGAGTTCGATATTAGACGGATTCATAATTATGCTAAAAGTGAAAAAAGGAATGATTAATTAGATGTTGTTGTCTTTCAGCTTAGTTTTATCTTCTTTATTTGAAGATTCAACCTTAAATGTAAAGGTGTCTAAAAGAATTTATTGGGCTTATAGAAGAACCACTTTATGGGTCCCGGAAGAACATTTCAATGGAGGGTTCTTTGAAGAAAGGTGCTCATAGATGGGAGTTATGAGGTTAAAGAAGCTTTTTACAGATTAAAGAACCTTAAAATGTTAAGGTTCTCAACAATAAAAGGTTTTCCAAGGACCTTATTTTCACTTTATTTTCAAAAGTGTGTGATCCTGCAATCCATCTCAGCTTCTTGGCTCTGCTATGCGGAACTGTGTTGAGGCAAACGCAGGGGATTTTGTGCATGACAACTGCTATTGCTCTTTGTCCAAGAAGGGGGAAAATCGCATTAGTTTTCTTTGTCAAAGACTCTATGGCAACTACAGTTGGAGGGTGATGACTCTTAGGGGAGTGAAATCGGTTAAGCAAGAAAGCAGGGAAAGAGCAAACTGAAAGAGCTGTAGCTGACGGAGCATTTCTGCACCACACGTATTTACTTATCTCACAGCCTGAGAGCAGGCCATGTTTGTGCAGGCCATCCTTATTGTAGAGTCACATGTACGAGAGAACGGACACCTCGCTTCACCACGAGTCAACGTAAGTCACGCAGATCAAAGAGTGCTTTAACTGCAGTGACAAATAAAAACACCTTCTCTCCTCGCCACCAGCGCAGATGACTTTGACATCTGACAATGAGCTTTTAGGACTGTAATCTAAACAAGCCCCATCTCCGTTGTTGTAAGGTGAAGCATGTGCAGTTTTGCATCTATTGGAACGGTATGTGGAGTCAACAACCTGACCACAATTCAGTTGATGTGGGCCGACACATCTTGGCTCTCACCTTCCCGCAGTAGATAGAATTCTAATGAAGTAATGCGGCCCGTATGTGTGCTGGAGGAAGAAAAGAGAGCGGCACTGTCTCAGGCCACACTGTAGGGAATTAGAAGACAAAGCGGAGGGTCTAGGGTCTGTATGTACAGTCTGTCAGGAATGCCATTGGAGTTTTTGCGTTCAACCGCTGCGGTCACCATGAATGAGGATGATTTGAGACGCAGACTAAGTCACCCTGTGCAATGTAAAAAGTTTCCTATGGTGTGGCTGACGCAGCGACTCTTAGTGAGGGCGAGGGGTCTTCTTGTGCGTTATTTTCATTGTTGATGGTTAATGTAAGTAGATGCAATGTCTTGGTTAAGGTCTGACTAAGTCAGGAACATTTCCTGGTATTACCCCCCATAAAAGTTTCATATCTCACATGGGAGACTTTTAGAAAATTCCTGAAGATGTTTAGGGCATTACGTTTTTTGCATCGGAATTCGAGAAGCAAAGATTAAATTATTTTCCTTTCACTTGCATTGAGACCAAATGGTATATATTTGCTTCATCGCATAGCAATGCAAATTAACATGTGGAGCATTTTATCTAATCTGGCATCTTTTAGCCAGATAAGAAACTGAATGAAGGGAAGTACTGCTGTGTCTGTTTACAGATTTCAGCATTTGACCTTTGATGAAAGCAGTTTGAGGTTCTGTTGCTTTAGTGCCTGCACACTGTTCACATTTTATCTGCACCAAATCTACCTATTAGGTTTCAAACCAGGATGTTCTCGTCACTGCATGTGAACAAATCTAAATTCATATTTTCCAAATGCACAGCCTCATAGCTAACGCGTTGGTCTCCATATGTGTTTCTCGCTCATTTTAGCCATTCTGGCCCAACAATTCTATCCCTATTGTCAGCATCCTGTCCCTCTTTAACAAGTTTGTGGTCAGAACTTCACCACATTCTAACCGAAATGAAACATGCAGCTCTCTTAGTCATATTGTAAGTGTTGTTCTCAGCCATTGCACAATCCGACAGCACAGTCCCCATCACTTTGTCAGGGTCCGTTCAATAGTGTTAAAAACCTGCCGCATCCTGTTAGCAGATTTAGCATTAATGACAAAGGCTGGCAATGTTTCTGGCAAAGGTGCCTGCCAGAAGTTTCTGGCACAGTGCCAACGACGTCGTTATATAACCTGACATTATTGCACAATATGTGTATGAGTGTTTACGGGAAAACACACAAGAAGTTAATTATCCTTAAGTCCAGTGTTTACAGGACAAGACTCAATTCCTAAGCCAATGTTGAAAGAATGTATTTATTTAAACATGTGAATAGCGAGCTTATACTAATCTGTTGTTTCCTTCCCAGCGTTATGTGGCACTGTCTTTAAAAGCATCAGCTGGGCGGATGGGAGGTTTGTTGTATTAGACCAGCTGCTTCTTCTTCTTCTTCTTCGTCTTTTTCTTCTTCTTCTTCTCAGCTCCATGCATCTGTTACACTTCCCTCAAAGATGTTTGCGTCCTTGCGGTTCAGGTCCTTCTCCAGACCTATGAACCTAGCAAGCAGAGAGATTTACAGTTCTCCATAATCATTCTCAACTGTCCCACCACACTCCAATGTGTCTGGGTAATAAATCTTCAACGTGACATGAGATTACACGGTCGGAAAGTAGAATAACGTCGAACTTTAACTTCAGCATACTGCTCGACCATAACAAGCTCAGATTTCTTTGGTATTTAGATTCAAAACCAACATGGCATTTTTCATGATTTCATACAGCGGAATATTGATAGATCAAAATGAATCACAAAATGCATATACAAACTAAGGCCTCAGAGAAATGATGTTTAGAGAAGCATATGCCACAGCCTGACTCTCGGGTTCAGTAGCATCTGGATGGTTGCACGCATTGTAAGAGGGAAGTCATAGAGGCTTAGATAAAGGCCCACATGTGAGGCTCACCCTGGGGAGAGGGCGGCGCTGAGGTATCAAACCCAGCGGGGATGACTGCTGCTGCCTTGTTGTGAATCTGACGTGGTGAGAACTAGGTCTTTGTGTCTTTTCCTTTACCTCCTCTGGTGTGACACAATCTTTTCCTATACGGACCACCAGATGGGCTAATCAACAGATGGCACAGTTCTATACTGATGTTTGGGGCAGTGAAAGCTCCACTTTTCCCCTTAGAGAATAAACACAATGCACAGTTGCACAAGGTCTCGACTTCAGTAACCTATGGGATGACCTGCTTCTGATACTGTGGACAGTGCTAAGAAACTGTTGAGTCAAAAATCAACTAGGGAAAAAAACTAAAAAAAAAAAAGATTTTTTTTGGCTTCTTTTGAAATCTTGGACTCTGATCCTTAACAGAGTGCAGAGTTTTGATTTCAGTATTTGGTAAAACCCTGGATGTACTACTTCAAACATGCAGTTTCTTTGCAGACGTTGTGTTTTCACTTCAGACCAGCTCATTTCTGAAGAGATCTGCCTTCTGCTTTCATCTAAAATGGTTGGCCAGCAAGTACTACTGTGAAATTAGAATTCCTGTAAATGGCTTAACTGTTGGAAATGTGGCCCAGAATGGCCTCTGAGGTCGCATGCCTGCTGTGAAGAGGGTTTTATGCTTTTAATGCTGAAGCTCAGAAAAATGAAAACAACTTATAAAGGAAGCTGCGAGGTTTGTGATGTAGTAATGGCACAGGATCACATCAGGCCAATATCAGCAAAAGATGGAAAAAAGAGAAAAAGGAATTAATCTTTTCCAATCCTGGAAAACTATCCTGAAATAGCACATATTGTGTGATGCAATGTTGTAAGCTGTGTAGTTCTTCTTGTTGGGTAGTCTTCTCAGAATGATAGCCTATGCATTTAAAAAAAAAAGGTTCTTTCGTACAGCCAATGGTTCTATATAGAGCCAATTCAGGCTTAAATCGTTCTTTGCATGGTGAAATGGCTCTTCAGATTGATGGAGGCTCTATACAGAAGGTTCTATACAGAAGCTTTTTGAAAATGGTTCTATACAGCACCAAAAAGGGGTTTTCTATTGGTACAAGCTTAACATCGCACATTGTGTGAAGGTTCTTAACGTTTCAAAAAAGGTCTTGACACTCACAGTCTATAAAAAGTAATCAGTCTCTAAAGAACCATCCACTGAAATCTTCTTTAAGGAACCAAAATTTGTTCTTTTATGCTACTGCCTTTATGTTTTATATTTTAAGATATGTCCTACTCAAATATACTCAGCACATTATTTTCCCATGATTCTATAATAATATATTACATGCAAAACTGTCCAATGCATTTTGGCTGCGCTATTGTATTTCCAGTACTGTAAGCTGTTATCTGTAGTTGTACTTGTCTGTGTTTATCGATTGCTATTACTACAGTCTCCCATGTATTTATTGTTAAAATCAAAGCAGTGTTGAAATAAGCACTGTTTGAATGTGTGTGATGACGGCACACTAAGTGCAGACTGATCTGATGACAGCAGCAGTCAACAAGGCATAGGAACTCTGTGTTGTGCAAGTGGCTTTTTTGAGCGTAAAACAGAGCAAAACGGTCTTGCCCACGAATCAGTCAGTAGTTCCAGTCCCTGAGGGTCCACAGAAAACATTGATCAGCTCGCTGAATGGCTGTCAGTCAGCTCTTCTGTCGCAAATTGATGCATCCTGCTGGAAGAGACAGAGTTCCCTTTTCTTTCACGTGATGCACTGCAGTGTTTGGTGGCTACAAACTTTAAAAATGTAAATTTCTGCATAACTCTTGTCTTGTACATGTGGTTCTAGGAAAAACTTTTAATTGCTATAGAATCTTTACATGTTAAATTAAAAAAGCATGTCATACTAAAGCTTTTAGCATGGCATTCTAAAGTATTTTGTACTAAAGCCTCTTTATTGAACTAAACATGGTCCCTCTCTGGCTTCCCTCCAAAGAGCGTCCCCGTTTGGCACCTTAATTCAGAATATACAAAAAATAAAATCAGTCTGTTATTGGTTTTAATCAGTTTTCTCTTATTTAATTTAATTTCTGTTACTTAACCAGTGCGTGCAACGAGTGAAGTCATTGATGAGTCATGTTGTTTCAATGAAACCCAACCAGTTAAGTTTACCCGCTAACAGTTTATTTGGCCAGTTTATTTGGCCTTGTTGAGTAAACCTTAACTTCCCACTGGTTCCTATGGTTCCTAGCATGAGCTTTTTGCATATTTAAGGGTGCCATAGATTGCTTTTATGCTGCATTATAAATTTTCCTCTGATATCTAAATAGACGGAATATGCCCAGATGCAGTTCATGCGCTTATAACACAGAGGCAACATGTTGAAACAGACACAGGCAGAAACATAATGCTGTTTAATTAGCTATGCTAATGTTGGTTACTTGGAGCTTGCTCTCGACATCAACACAAAGTAAATTAAAGTTCACTATGAAACTTTCACTTTACAATGATCCGGCATCAAGCAGCAACTTCTTCATTCCACTGTAAATGGTGCTGCAGTTACATTCTGGCACCTGTACAAACTGTAGCATTTGAACCTAAAAGCATCCTTTAAAGATGAACATCAACTTTTGTCAGCTCGGTTCCTTGGAAGGGTATGAAAAATGCAGACATTGCCTTCACAGCCTGCAAAGATAGATTTCCCCACATAGTCTGAAATTTCTGTGGTGTAAATATTGATGACTGTTACCTAACAGTCTAGGAATTTGGAATCGTCTCATTTTATTGCCCTCTTTTACAAATGTATTGTATGTTGAATGAACAGGTAACAGTTTTTGAGGTTCACGGTATGTCCATTCAGAACTTTCCTTATTCAACTATATATTCAATGTAAATATAGTATTCTGTGGCGCCTTTAAAACGTGTTTTCTAGGCACTCTTCATGTTGTCTTTCCACTAGTACCTTTCATTATGTATGCATCCTCCTAATAGTATTTGGATTAGCACCTAGCCTTATTGTTATTAGCTGTAAGTTTGAGGTGCCATGTACCTTGCTGCTAAGCATGTTTCTGTGACAGCTGGTTGTACCTTGTAACTAAACTAAGTGACTTATTTCTTACTTAAATACATAATTTATGTTGCTTTTTCTTTTATTTTCATTAGTTGGAAGGAGACTGGAGTAAATATTAAAATTATCAGTCAAGTTATTTTAAATGTGCTTAAATTACTTTTGAGTGATTTACTGCAATTTATTCAGTACATATTGCTCTTAAAAGCGGCTTAGCGTAGTTGTATCGAACAAGCTGACATATTAAGTAAATTTGACGTTTTCTGTTATTTGAGTGCAGAAGCAGCATAAAATGAATGTGACCTGAACATTATAGCTCAGCATTATAGTTCAGCACTGCTGAAGTTGTTTTGAACAAGAGCTGATTATCTTAACAGAGTCTTAAGCATGAAGTCATACTGCAGGCAGGTCTTTGGCTGCTAGCTGTTATGCTGCAAAACTTCAGCAGTGTGTCTAAGAAAGAAGGTGGGATAGTGGTGGGCTGAGTGTTGATTTTATGAAAACTAAGGACGGAAAGACAAACACCGGACAGGCAAGGAACACAAACATTTCTTTCCGGATGCATAAACAGTATAACTGCTCAGACAATGTAGAAAGGTTTACTTTTGCTGCAGAAACCTAAACACTACCACAGAAGATGTGCTTCAGGCAAAAGATTAGGCCGCAACTTTCCTTTCATTGCCACTTCGCGTTAGCTCTGAAGAATAGCTTTGAGATCAAGACTGCTGTCATGTTGGTTTGAGGGGATGCTAAATTGCAGCAAAGTTTCAGGACATCTTTCGCTGAGTTCTCAGGAGCTGCTGACACTGCAGAGACTGTGAGGGGGCAGCCGAGCACGACGCAGACATACAGACAAGGCGCCCTGAAACGGTGGCCGCTCCTTAAGTGGCTTTCTTCATGCATCCCTGAGTCACAAAGAGAGGGAAAATGACAAAAATGTCTTTATGCAGCTCTTCTTTCAGACGACCCGTGCACACTTTGTGTTTACTTTGCAATCGCATGCAGCTGTCTTTAAAGCCCCCTCCTCTTTTAGGTCTGAGAAGCTGTTTCCTGCCTGGATCATGTAAGGCCCTGATACGCGTTAATCAGTAAATGAGCTCCCTCCTCTGGCACAATATTAGAGGAAAGCGGTTGTTTTATCTTTTATTTTCAATTCTTTTTCTCTTTTTTGTAGGTAATCATGATCAGCTGTCAGAAAGCCGAGACTGATTTGATGTATTTAGTGGGAATCAAGCACATATGACTTCAACTTGACTTCAGACTTTTTCCTTTGCAAAGCTTTGAAAAGTTTTATATTCTTAAACTTTAAGATCAACGTGTGGAAATTTTACTGGAGGAAAAAAAGATAAACTGTGAAAAGAAAGGAAAAAAAGAACAAAGTGATTGTTTTATGCTATTCATTATATGCTCTCTTAAAAATAAAGGCACCCAAACTATGCGGTTCTTGGGAAATCCTTTGATTAGTATAGGGCTTTTCCATTATATGGGGATTCCAAGGTTCTTCACACTTCTACTACATCTTATCTACAGAAATGGTTCTAAAGAACCATCCATTGAAGGTTCTTTATGGAAACAAATGTAGTTCTGAAATCCTTTTGGCACCTTTATTTTAAAGCGTATACAGTCTCAGAAATAAGGGCACTCAACCATCACTGGGTTTGGTATTGCCACTGAGCTGATAAGCTCATGCATATGCACCGTTAGTATTCCTTTTAGTGTGGGAACATAATTTTACAACTGCAGTCACATTATTGCTGTTTATTTAATTACATGTCTTTATTTTAAAATGTTATATTAAAATAACTTTTTCAGAACAGAATTTTTGTAAACATTAAAATGGATATGAAAAGGTACACATATGTCCCTATACCGTTTGGACCTTGATGAACAAAAATATGTCAGTACATTGTGTTTCTGGCAGTCATTTGGTCCTTTAATTCCATTTTAGTGGAAGTCACAAGTAGTATTTGTAAGTAAACAAATGTTTTATTTAGTCTTCATCCACCTTTCCATTTTGATGGATCATAAACACTTAATAATTGATTCCTCATACTCCAAGCCAGTGATAAAATAAGCAATGCTAAGCTGTAATGTAAGCTTTAAAGCACTTAAAGCATCACGTCTGGTTTCACATAAAGTCACTTTAGTCACAGAGTGAAGCAGCATGTCTGATTCCTCTGACAGGTCTTGTTTACACAGTGGATGGGCTCAGCATGTGTCAGTGAAAGTGTGTAGGTAAAGCTCTTTCCTTCAGGCCACACCGCGGTGTCAGTTTTGCTGCTGTCCATCACGCCTCCCCTTTCTCTGAGCTGACACTTAGACTTTATTTACAAGCTCTGTCTGCTCCATAAATCTGCATCTGTTAACACTTTACAACATATTTTGGCTTGATCTCAATGAATAGAAGAGTTTAAGACCACATTGCAGATGCCTCACTGTCCAGGCGGTAGCTGTCCGTCAAGAGCATTCGGAGCTGAGAGCAGTAACCTTTCAGCTGCTCTGACCATATACCTTAAAATGGCTTTTGTGGTGGGAACACATTTTCAAATAGTTGTAATTAGAACTAAAATAACTCTTTTATTCTAAGAAAGTTATTTATTTTAATTATTTTGATCCAAATGAATTCAGTCTCACTCCATAATTAATCAGTGCTACTGTATGAAAGACTCTAAAGAAGTAGTAAGCTTTGTAGAGAAACAATAAAGTGTTCTTAAACGTTATCTTAATGTAAAAAGGGATTTTATTCTGCACAATATTGGATAATTTCTGTCCATTTATCATGAAATGATTAGATAAAGCAAAGATCAGCTGCAGGTTTAATAGAAAAAAAAAACAGAAAAGGGAAAAAAGAGGTTCAGATTGGATAGCAGCACCATATGAACTTCTCTTACCTTTCATTGTGTATATTGTAGCTGTCAGATAAAACATAAATATCAAATTTCTTTGTGATTTTAAGTTTTCTGCACAATTTAGAATGTATGGCAGTAGGCAGTTTGCATGGCTCTATGTTTCTCATGGTTCTATGCTTCCTAAGTCAGGAAAGGGTTAACTTACAAACACGATACATAGGTGTTTCATATCTGTAAGGTAACCCTTTTCCTGACTTACACAGCACAGAATAGAACCATGCAAACTGCACATGCCTATTGTTCTAAGGTTTAACATACATTAAAAGTTATGCAGGTTTATGGCAGCTCCGGTCAAGTTTCCCATTTTGGAGATACTTGTTTTTGTGTGGGCAGCAACATATATACATATATCACATACAAGCCAGTCTACTGGTCAGATCTGTACTTCCTGTCCCTTCTGTGATATTTATATGCACATAATTTGGGATAATAATTTGTATGGGAAAAATGTTTCCTGATAAGAAAAGTGTGCTAAGAGATAAGACTGGCTCTCATTGCTTGGATTCAACCAGGGAGATTTTTTGGATGTCTGTCCTAGCATGTCATGAGTGGGTGAGCTCTGAAACTTGCTCCCTCTCAGAATCTCATGATTCACAGCACATCACCATGCAGCTTCATTTTAGGGAGCAGCGATTACCCAACCCGTCTTTCTCTTTTGTTTTCTTCAGTTTCTCACCAGTCATGCACTGCAGCCTCCCGAGTCTTTAGCCCTGGAAGAGCTGCGGTGCTTTCCTACATCGTTTATATGCTTTAAAGCTGAGCTCTCTGGTTACAGCACTGCTGGGGCAGCCTGATGAGCAAGATAGAAACAGAGAGAAAGAGAGCTGATGAGCATGGTGAACTCTGTCTGGGTCAGAGATGGACGGGTAAGGTGAGAGGAATGAGGGTCCGGTTATTTTCAGTGTTTCTAGAGCTGTGTTTGATTAGCCGCTCACAGCCGTGCTCTGTTCTCAATTAACTCCACAGCAATTTCTTTTCTCTTCTCTTTAGGAGTCACAATTCTGGTGGGTTAGAAAGATGCATGAGGGACTGCTTTCTGAGTCTCAAGAGGGGTGAAAAACACATAATTGCCTCACTGGTATGAATGCGTGCTCACATTTCAGTTATTTCATGCCTTATCATCAGATCACTCTGATATCCTGAAATGAAACCAGGAACAATGACCATATGGATTTACTCAGACAAGTGATTCCATTAATGACATTTCAAAAACCAAACTACATGGTAACATTCCATTTCCTCTGACAGATTCCTGTGGTTTTATCCGTCAACAATAGTAAGCGACTGTAATAGTCTAGTCAAGCATGCATAATAGCAATTTAAATAAATTGCTTTTCATTTGAAGCTAAAACCATTCACTTTTATTAGCTGGTGGTCTGTAGCTGAATAGCTATTCATTGCCCACTTTTTAATGCCAAGATTACGTTTAACTGTCATTATTTCCGTTGCCAAAGTGCACCGACTGGAACTTATCTCCTATCCAGAGTGGTTGGTGGGGAAGATTAGCAAGAGAAAGGTTTGTTGGTGGGGGAGCATGGGGCAGGTGCTGTGGTCTCAGCCTGTCCTGGCATGGCTCTGCAGCAGCTGTGTGTGTTTCTGTATGCGTGAATGACATGAATGAATCAGCGTTCTGGCACGGGTTGAAACCGTCCTGCTCCTGTGTGGCTGGCCTCCATAAAATCCCATCCAGATTTCCTCGTGTTCTTATCATGATGGAGAGGGCAAGCATCCACAGGAGGTCCTCCACTTAACACCAATTTGCCTCCCTGCATGTGCTCTTTGATGTAGCCATCTTGGAGGAGAGGGGGGTAGTCATAAATATGTGCACTTTTCAACTCGGCCCTCCACTGCGCAGGCACAGGGACCAGACCCGGCAACTTTTCCGGTCCAGGGGTCATAAACCCACCACAGGCTATGCAAACAAGTCCACGAGACACCATGGAAGTAGCACCGCTACATATGGATATGGCTTTACTGCATACAGTATGCAGTGCTAGAGTTCATTCCGGAATTCCATCTAGGCCCTGCAGGGCTGAAATGGCTCAAGACAGATTATCGTTTAACCATTCATAATTAAATAAAACAAGCAGAGAAATTCTGTCATAAGTGCAGATTTTAAACAGTTAATTCATCTGTAAGTGAAAGTAGAGATGTTTTATTATGATTTATGAAAGGTTATTATCGTGAGTACAGTCTGGTTTTGCTGAAAGACAATGACTGTCCTTTGTAGACACTGAAACAGTTTGTTAATGAGTCATAGAATACAAATATTATAGAAGAGAAAGAAGGAAAGAGAAAGTAAAATTTAAAGAAAAGGAAGAAATAGGAAAGAAAGAAAGATAATATAAAATTATATTATATATTATATATAATATAATATAAAGA
>CM067478.1:13651054-13731152 GCA_034552555.1 Semaprochilodus insignis
ATATTATATATAATATAATATAAAGATAATAAAATTATTCTTATCAATGTGTCAATTCAAATTTAATAGAAAGTAAGAAAGAAAGAATGAAAGAACAAAAGAAAGAATGGAAAAGAAAAAAAACAAAGGAAGGAGGAAAAATAAAAATAAAAACAGAAAAAAGGAAAAGAAAAATGAAAGAAAGAAAGAAAGAAAGAAAGAAAGAAAAGGGAAAATGGGTAAAAAAAAAAGGTGAGTTGATAGATATCATAACCACATTTTCCAAAAATATTTCTTATCAATGGAGAAATATTTTAACTGCATTAGGATGAGAAAAAGAGTAATATGGAGAATAGCATAGCGCTCACCTTATAAGCACAGCAGTCATTAATACCTGTACAGAGTGATTCAGTTCATTATCCAAAGATTAAACTTCACATTTCACATCAAAGATGATGGATTTAATAAATTCAGTATTTTTACAATTAAATATGTACTTTTATTAAAAGCAGTGTGTGTGATACTGCTGAGCAGACAACTGTTTATATCTGTTTAAGTACAGGAGGAGAACTGCCACAAACCTACACAGAACAAAACCAACAGTCAGAGCTTTCTGTCTGAGCCAGGATCCTCCCTGAGCAGTTTAGGAATCTTGTCATGTAGCCTTGACCTGAAAGGATTATGGTGCCAGTTGGCAAGCAGAAGGTGCTGACAGTGCCCGCCCCTCTCTCACAGCTAGAGCTCCAGCCAAAGAATCAACCTGCTACAGTAAAGCAGTCATTTGTACAGTTACAGTCAGTCACAGTTTTTGGCACAGACTCTTTGTGAGAGAACTAGGCACAGTGAGCATCTATTCCTCCTCTCTAACAGTCGAAGAAAAGGCAGACGCAGATAGTTTTTGGGCTTTGAGTTTTAATTCTTCTTGAAGATGGAGAAATATGCATGGCTGCCGAGGCTTTGTTCAAAGGAGTGTCTGTGTTTGTCCTGCTGCAAACAAAGAAGGGGGCTTCTTGTCAGGCCTGAAAGAAGAACACAAGAATGAAATGCTTGGAGAGCACTTCACTGGATCGAGAAGGGTCGTCTCCGGATGCTGACAGAATTCTGTTAACCCCTGACTTACAGCACAAAGGCAGCCATTGTAGCAGCAGGCTGGATGTGCGTTTTTTGGGGCGCTTTGGGTGAATGTAAAATAAGGCTCCCTCCTTTCTTCCTTTCTGCTGTTTTCTTTCACTCTCCGGCTTTTATTTCAGACAAATGTAAGGAAAGGCCTGTTACTTCAGATGCAGCGGCATTAAAACAAATTATAATGGTCCAGAAGGCCTGCTGGGGGAATAATCTGCTGGTTTAGGAACAGGTTTGGCTTTGAAATGTAGGCTTTTGAAGGCCTAGGCTTCAGCTGTTGTTCGCTGACTCGAATCCCATTAACACAACATGAGGAATAAACCCTGTTTGCTGAGGGTCATAGCCCTGTGAACACGCTTCAGCTTCTTTTTAACTTGCTGCAAGCTGCCCAGTGCCACAATGCATATTAGTCGAGAGGAAAGAAGGGCCTGGCTCTGCTCTAAATTAGAAATAATTCTGCCTTTATCATGCAAAGTCAGAGCCAGGCAGGAATGACATGTGGTACAGATTACAGAGCTCCGAGATCCCGCAGGCCGTTGGATGGACGGTGGATACGGCCTCTGCAATGTCATTTCACAAAGAGCAGCCAGTACATTTTAACTGACCAGTAATCTGTAACATAAGCGGTAAGTGATGATGGAGAGTGCTTTATATTGAGGAGCGTCAGGGTGCGAACCTTATTAAAACCATCTGCTTTGAGGATCACCTTTAGGACCTCAGAACGGTTCCAAAGCACAACAGCATACCACAAGAACGACAACATCTTTCAGCGTCCAAGGACGAAGCGTGTGAGCAGAGCCAGAGATAAGGGCCTCGTTCAGCACGTGTCCTTAAACGCTTTGTGTTCCATAGGGATACTGTTCCACAGAGACTAGTTTCCGTGACACAACATTGATTTGCCAAGGGTTATTCCATCTGGAGCAAAATCTATTTACTAAACAGTGTCAGTTTCCTCATACTGAGAACGAAGTGAGATATCCGTTAGTTGGAGTACATCTTTCAACCAACGTAATTTGCATAATTATTTTAATATGATGTTTTGGGAATACTGGCAGTATTCATATGGTATGTTCTTTGAAAGAGTAATTCAGTGCTTATGTTGAAAATTCAAAGGTCCAGAGACTTTTTCTTTTAGACGTTTTCTTTTTTTTTTGATTAAACTTTGCTGTACAGAGTCCTTATTCCAGTGTAAGGAAGGCATTGCAGCAACAGTTTACCACCTATATTGAATAAGGAGTAGCTACTTTGTTCTAAATATGGAAATAATACTTTAGAATTACACTAACTTATTAGAAGTCATATTTACATAGAGAGAAAAACACAAACTATATAGTCTATCTATCATAACCATTAAAGTAGGACTGTACAAATGGTTGTACAGCCTGTACATTATTTATGGCCCATTTAATATTATTTATAAATATTTTATAATAATTTTTTACAATATAAATTACATTAGACTTTGCAGATGTTGGTATTTTATTTATTTTTAAATTTTCATTGATTTATTTTTCCTTACCTGTAAAGCATATCGCTGTTGCATGAACAGAACCTCCTACAGTGCTGTTCCCTACAGAGGTTTTGAACTCTTTATCTTGTTGTGAATTTCTACATAAATTTGTCCTAAAATAAGATTAAACCTTTATTTAAGTCATAAACACAGATAAAGAGAACAAAAAACATGAACAATCATGTAGTTTTTCATTCGTTTTGTTGGTAAAAGTGTGTGACCCTCTAGAATGACCATGATAGGTGATAATTAAGGTCAGAGGGTTCAATCATGAGATGACAATCAGGTAAGTGTAACTCACCCTTAAAGTTAACATCAATCAAGTTAATCATCAGTCTTGACCATCAAAACCTGGTCTTTATCACACAGATTTGTTAGTGCATGCCATGCCTCAGTCAACTGAGATTTTTGAGGACTTCGTAAAATTATTTGCCAATGCTTATTAGCCTGGAAGAGGTTTTAAATCTGACTAGTTTGAACTTCACTGATCCAGGCATATAGTATACAAATTCAACATCATGCATGGAATGATAGCATCAAGAACCCACCCTTTTCTCCAGGAAGGACATTTCCAAACACTTAAAGCTCCCTAAAGATCACCTGGATGGGCCTGAAGACTACTAAAATAATGTTATGTGAACAGATAAGGCAAAAATATATCTTAATGGCTTAAATGAGGGAATCGAACACTGCATTTCAGTATAAGAACCTTATCCCAGCTGTGAAACAGGTGGTGGTAGTACCATGGTTTGGGACTGTTTTGTTGCTATTGGACCAGGACAGCTTGCCATCCCTTTGAGGGAGCTATGAATTCTTCATTGCATTAAGAAACTCTACAGGATAATGTTAGGATGTTATGTTAGGACAAATATTAGCCATTTGTGAGCTGAACTTCAATGGAAGGTGGGTCCTGCAGAATGAGCACAATAAAGTAATATTACATTTTAAAATGAATCCAAGTTCAGAACCTTAATCCAGTACAAATGTCGAAGCATAACATAAGATGTGGCATTCATGCAAGAAATAGCAGAGTTAAAGCAGTTCTGTAAAGAAGACTTTATTACTTTTACTTGTTACTTTTTATTGTTGTGAGTTAAATGTAGATCTGTTTATACTTTGGGTCCCATTTTTGTAGAAGTTCACATAATAAAGCGCTTACAAACTTGCAAGCAGCACTGTATGTCCATTTTGTTGTTTTTACGTTTCTGACATACAGGATTTTGTTCTTCCAACAGCAGTGATATACTGTATAGGATTATTTTACCAGTGGTACTTAAACCTTTGAATACAATTACAAGTGTGGGTGAATTATTTCTTTCAAATATGACTTGACAAGTATTGGAGTTAGTATATCTGATTATATGCTGTCACTGGGATTATTTCCATATTTAAAACAATGTTGCTACTCTTTATTCAGTAGTTGGCAAATCATAGCTAAATCACACCTCCCACTGTAACAAGGCCTCTGTAAAATAAAGCGTTACCTTGTTTCGGTTCCCATTGGTAATGATCTTTTTAAGAATGAAATGTTCCCAGGCCTGGCAGTAATGAGCCCTTTACTGCACAGCTGTGTGCCGGGCCCAGGCTTGTGTGGCTGTCTGCGTCTATCTGCCTGCTTGCCTCCCTGCTGTTCTGGCCCGTGGGAGCTGGCTAACCTCAGCGCTGTTTTCTCGTGCTGGCTTCAGCCCAATCTCCAGATCGATCTCAGATAAAGCATGACACCTGGTGACAGCCCACAGATCAGTGCTTTGTGGAGAGTTTTGCTTGGTGATGAGTCTGTGAAGAGATAAGGTACTCATGGAGGAGAGGGGAAAGTGGCACAGGAAAGGGGCCCTGATCATTACGAGAGACATAAAGCCATAAAAAAGCTCAGTGACCACAGGAAAGGTCAGTTTAACACCACATTCCACGACTGCTTTTTAGGAGTAAGAACAATGTGGTAGTGGTAGGATTAGGTAACCCCATTCAGCACATAATGTCAAATCCAGAGACAGGAAAATGGTCTTTACTTCACCTAGCTGATTTTATCGCTACACTGGAGCTGAAGTATGACACACTGATGAGCTGTCCTGTGACTTGCATCAAAGGGACCATGTCATAGAAAGCCAAATGTTCCTGTTCCAGATCTGTACAGTCCATATAAGGAAATTATTATGTAAAAACAGCCTGCTTTTCATTGGTTTTACGAGCTCACAAAATCTGATGTATTTACATATATTCCAATATTCAGCCTATAATGGCTTAGCCCTGACCACACTCACGTTCAAGCTATATTAGTTATTAGTTATTATATATAAGTGTTTCAGCCTAGGCTGCTTTTAGAATGAGACGCATTTCAGGTCAGCCAATCAGAACAGAGAATTACATTTTTGGTACATAAACCCACAAAAGTGCCATAAAAAATTCCATAGAAGACAAAATGTAGGATATGGACTTTCTAATAAGGTGACTCATATTGGTCCCAGAGCAGCTTTCGTGGCAAGTCCCTACAAAGCCTGCTGTATGACTGAGCAAATATGAAAGACAGCAGTTTTTTAATCTCACCCAATGCATAATTTCCTCAGAATTTAGCATTTAAAGTCATGTGCAGATACGGTGATGTAAACACCCACAAAGAGATATCAATGAGTAAACTCTGCTGCTATCATTCTTTGTAAGAATAACTACTGTGATGCTGGGAATAAATTGCAATGATTCACAACTGTCATTCTTCAATCCAAGATAAACATTTTTGTCCCTTGTTCTCTTCTTCGCTTTCCTATAAAAAAGCAAACTAAATTTACAAGAAGGACTCTTTAGAAAGCACTTCCCAGAAAGCAGACTGAGAGCGCAAGGACCTCTGACTGGGCTAAGATGCATAAGCTGTGCCGGACTTTGTGCCATTACAAGAAAATGAAATTAATATTCCCTGTGGGCCAACCAATTCATATTTGTGCAGCTGGCGAGATGATGATGGATGATGTTATAGGTGTTTACATAGCTGGGCAATGTTAATCAAAATCTATTAACGTTTCAGTGTGCCAAAGGTTAAGGCTGAATAGTTTGACATCTCATGTACATTCTTGAAAATAAGGGTGCCAGACATGCTCTTCAAAGCAATGGCACAGAAGAACCACCTTTGTAAAAAAGAAAAAATTGAATGGATGAATTTTTAGTAGCTGAAATGGAAGAATGTGAGGAAAATATATAGGTTCTACACCTCATCAATTTCATATACACGCACACATAACTACACAGGGGGCAACCAGGGGGCAACCACCCCTATCATAAGAAACAAGGAAATGAACAGGGCTTCCTCTTCCCTCTTCTCCAGAAATGTTATGAGTTCAGCAGCTAACACCATCACTTTACTCATCAAGAGCATGTCCTGCAGTGGAAAGCAATCCCGATGTTAACTCTCATGTGTATGTTTGAAGTGAAGGTGGTGGTGGACTGGATATTGGTGGTGGTCATATTGGTCACTTACCCAGGCTTTAGCCATCGTTGTGTTCTTCATTCTCTCACAATAGCGATCATGCTGCAGTAACTTATTTTCCTCTCTTGGGGTACAAAGTGGTGTTACAAGACAGAATGGGCCGAGCTAGCTGCTTAGCATGCTAATTTCATTAGGTACCATGATACATAGATGTCTTTAACACGCCAATAGTAATTTCTTCACAGTCGGTTGAGATCATTTTAGCTGGATCATTGTTGAAATTGTTAAAACTATAAAATCTTAATCGGCACCTTTAAGAGTATAGGGGCTTCTTTTCCCTCAAACTTTGCTGGTGGAGATGAACTACCATGATTCATGTCCACCTGATAAATTGTGGTCATTCAGGGTTTTCCACACTTCATCAGAAACCTCCACCAAAACGTCTAAATCATCAAGAACATTCGTGGTGGTCTGCAGCAGCGGTTGAGTGAGCCTTCCAGGTGTCTGGGGAAGAGCTTGGAGCTCGATTTAAGAAAGGAGATGTCTGACTCTTAATGCCAGGAAGAGAATCCTTGGCTTGTGAATTGCAGCAAGGCTTCAATTTCCCCTGTAAACTGTGGCGGTCTGAGCAGTCAGCAGGGTCGCCCATTAAACCACAGTAAGGAGGGTGGAATGCCACGACGCGGAGGCATGTTAACATTCTTACGTGGCTGATGGAGAGGAGATATGCCAGGGTCTGATTGTTTTACCGCTCTGTGAATGAGGGCAGCTTTTATCAGGGTCAGAGGACAGAAGCTTTGCTTTTTGTCCTGACAGTCAGTGAACCCATACATGAAGGCTCATCTCACAAATGAATGTTCCACGCTGTGTTTTCTTTAGTGCTAAGCATCTCTGACAGCATTCTTGGCCTTGATACTCAAGCAGATAGCATGCTGCAGCCTTTACACAGTTCAACACCGACGCGTTTTAGAGAAGAGACCATTTCACTCAAACCACTGGATCAAAGAGCTTCTCGTCTCTCAGCGTGGACGTCACTCAAAATAGTGAGGTGTTTTAAGTTCCGTGTTTAGGGGCCCAGAGGAACTTATAGGGTTTCAGGGCAGGGTCTCCTGGGCCAGGAAACGGGCATCATACACAGAGGTTTCAGCACTTTAGCACATGAGGGAGGGATGATGAGGGCTGTCTGCTGCTCAGTGTTTTATAGCTGTATAAAAACCACATGGATAAATAAACCCTATGAGCACTAATGTCACATTGCACCATGTATAGGGGTTTAAGGAGACTACCTGTGTCTTATAGCATAAATATATTCCAAATTTTACATTTACAAGAACAAATTTCGCTCTAATGTCTAATGTGTATTAACTGTGTATGTACCTGTATATATATGGTTAGAGTGTAATATTCTAACAACCTAATAATGTTTGTTTTGTCATCAAAGGCATTCCATATCAGCAGTAATAATAGTAAGATAAACCCCTTGCATGTTTAAGGTGGTAGTAACTTCAGACTCTTTCAGATGGCGTTGCACAAGGATGATTAGGCTATAAATACCTGCAGGGTGTTTCATAGATTGAGAAGAGGTGGTACAGTGCAGTGAATGTCTTGTTTGATGTGGAAAATGGGTATTAATGCAGATGTTAATGTCTGGCAAACAGGAGTGATTGCATTTGGGTGTACCAAAGGCCATAGTGTGATCCAACTGCGCAATTCTTTGATGCAAGAGTGTCTGAACATTGATGTTGCCTACATCCAGAAACTTGTCCAGTCCATGCCAATTTGAACCAGAGCTGTTATTTGGGTGATTTTGTATAGAAGTGCATCAGCACAGACTTTTTACTCTGAGATTCTTTTCTGAGTAAGACTGAACCAACCTTTCCTAAACCTATTAGCTAGACAGTTGATTTCAAGGTACCAGACATAAAAGCAGGTGCTGTGACTGATCTGCTGAAATGAGGTGGTTTAATACACTAGTTAACTCCACATAACATCACTTTATTAGTATAATACTCTTCTATCAATCCAGGCTAAAGTCAATTAACTAACATGTCATGATATTAATAGCGCATGTTACTTACCCAAAAATAAGGGGCTCATCCGTGAATGAAGAAGGGTGGTGTCTAGAGGTAATCCTTACATTACAGAAACATTCTAACTCTGAAAATTTATCTTATCTGTTTAATCACCATGATATCTTTAATTAGGACTGAAATAGGACAGTAGCTATTACAGACGAACAGTTCATTATCTTCTCCATTAACTCCAGATAAATAAACAGTATTACAGAAAGATCCTAACTACATAATATTTCTTACATACTATCTTAACTTTAGGATGAACCCCAAACGTCTGTCCTAATTTCTGTGTTAACCATCTGTTTATATTGTTTTATGCATTAACAGACAGCATAGTTCACAATAACCATAACTAGCAGAATGATGTTACATTTATTTACATTACACAGTGGTTACACAGTTACACAGTCTGCTTTTTAAAAATCCTGGATGAACAAATGAAACTTTGCAGTGATGGTGGTGAATAATAAGGAGACAGATCTGAACATGTGTCTGTTTGTTTGGAGGAATAACATTAGTACTGCCAATGTTTGCTGAACTCCGACTCCTCTTCTTGTGCATGCATGTCATGCAGGCATATGAACGCTACGGGTTATACTCATGATTTCAGTTGTTTCTGTTTTAATAACATCTACTCCTTCACAAAAACAGAACCTCTCACAATATTTATAACATTTACTACAATTTAGTTTTGTTTTGAACATCTTTACATCAGTTAAGACAGGTGCCTGGAAAACTAATATTCATTTTAATATGATTTTGATTACCTGTTTAGGTTTCAACATGTGTACATATGGTTGCTGGGTTAGTGGCATGACAGTTGGTTGTTGACTATGATGGGAGTACTTTCAGATTTGCTTGCTTTTGATAAATAAATTGAGTAAATTGTGTTATCAGACAGTCCTCTCTTGTAGATTAGTCATGGAAATTGAGGTTTCCTTTTGTATCAAGCAGCAAAAAAGTAATGTGACATGTTTGATTTAATTTGCCTTACTTACAAGCTACTTACGCACTTACGCACACACACACACACACACACACACACACACACACACACACACAAAATCTCATCTCTTAAATCTGTCTACACAAACTTAAGGAGTAAATGTTTACATTTATACCACATATTGACATAACTGCTGCTAAAAACAATGTTCAATGACATAACTGCTGCTATGTAACTGCTAAAAACAATGTTCAATGTTCAATGTTCATCTTAAAAAAATGGACATAACTGCACTTTACTGCTCCCTCCTTGTATTTATTGTTTGCTTTTTTGTATATTGTAAATTGTCTTGTAAATCTATTGTATTTATTGTTCTGTGTAGCACCTTGGTCCTGGAGGAACGCTGTTTCGTTTCACTGTGTACGGTACACCACTGTATATGGTTGAAATGACAATAAAAAACTACTTGACTACTTGACTTGACTAAAGTGTGACTACTTGACTATATGCGCACATCGCAGTATCAAGGCAGAAATGTCATGATATGTCATACAACCCAAATCAGAACATGCAAACTTGGATCTGTATTAACTCATAAGTCCTTCAGTTCAGATGTAATAGAGGAAATAATCCTAGTGAGCTAACTTAAAGTAAATTCAGCAGTGTGTTGTGATGTGAGGGATGTTGTTTGGCACATAGTTTTTTGGAGTTTGGAAACTAAATAAAGCAACTGAACTGCAACAACTTACCTACCTCTGTGCTTTAAGACATTTGATGATATGTGAGCGTATGTCAAGATGGAAATAGCATTATTTTGTTTGTATTAAATACAGATTTGTAGTGAAATTTAAATAAAGGACTTTTATGTGATATTTTTTGGTCATATTTTATGAAAGGTATTTCTGCTTTCCCTCAAGAACAGGAGTTGTGTTCTTTGTCCACCACTGTTTAATACATGTCTAAAATAAATAAATCAACATTCCTAACTTAATTGCGTCATTATATGAAATTATAGTTATCCTAATGTACGGCATATCTGGGATAAACAACAGAGAGTGAAATATGTGCCTTCCAACTGTGCTCTGCCTAATGATATGTATGTTCATAACAATGAATAAGGTTTATTGTGCTTATACCACATATAAAATACTTTCTTTATACTTTCTTTATATAAGTTCTCCTCCTATCCTTCTAAGTTATTCTCCTGTCATCTCCTGCAATTCCAAATGTGTCAGGAGAAGGAAAAAACATTGTTTTAATGCACTTTTAATGTAATTAAATGTAACATGAATGTATTTCGAGGTCATTTTGGACCATCATGAACTTTTCAAATAAAATTAGCTTATATCTGATTTGCTTACACTACACTTCTGCACAGGCAAAACAATGCCTGTTTCAGACTCTGCAGGGTTGTTTAAATGCCTTTTATGTGCCAGATCCAATTTTAACCAGTGCTCAGACAGTAAACATTCTATATACAGCTTTTCAGCTCATTTGCTCAATAGTGCATTTTTTCTCAATAATGGTTCACCATGTGTGTTGATCGACAGATAACCAACAGCTGGACTAGCTCAACTGTTCAAATAATGAGACTGCTAAATTCTTGCCACTGCTCTACTTTTTTCATTAGGTTTTTCTTACACGAAGGATAACCTGTCATCATCAACAACTAAATAAAATGTCTAGTAGTAGTTTACTATTAAGTGTGTGTACATTTTGTTCAGTCATAGAAGTTGGTTCCCTTTTTTCTTCACACAATAAAACAATCCTTAACAAATGTGATGATGATGTATGGTAAGTGTATCTTGATCTTCTCTGCACTCTGCCTGCCCTTGTTATCTTATTGTTCAACAAATTTCCTTCAAACCAAACGTTTTCCAGAAGATATTGCACAGTGTGTTCACAAATTGCACAATTTGTTTGTACTCATGAGCATTCATGTTGTCTTTAATCAAAAACAAATTAGCAATTCTAAGCGTTGTTTACATACATAGTCTTGCACTGGTTCTGGACCTTGACTGATGGTTGTAGACATGGTTCATCTTCTATTGTTTTGGTGGTACACATTCTGCCTTCCTACATCTCAGATGTAGGCTCCTCTATAAAAGCGTATTCAACACCTCAGATGTCCAGCAAATGTCCTTGCCTTTTTTATTATTGTTTCTTTTTATTATATTTTTTCCCTCAGTAACGCCCTCTTGACAGTTTGTTCTGACTTGCTTGACAGTTACTTCTGACTTGGAACTGAATAAATGAAAAGGTGGTCTCTGACTTTGAAAAAGCGTTATGTATTGCATTCTGCAATATACAGAATCTAAATAGAATAATATAATTATGCAGAGCATAAGCATTACACCATGTTTTCACTGCTTTAATGAAGACATCATTCTGCTGAATTACAGCTTGGACTGGCAGTTGTTTCAGCACCACAACTGAACATGTACATGCGTCAGTCTGTTAATTACTGACCCTCACTTCACCTTAAACAAACCAAATGAGGAGGAAAAATGAAAGCTGCTGATTCTGTCCAAATTACAATCAGCATTTGTGTCATACACTGTACAGCGTTTGTGTAGACCAGCTGTACGTTTGTACTGGGGTTGAGTGAGTGAAAAACAATTAGGGCTGCTCCCCAGGGCCAAGTGAGGCTGGAGGTTTTATGTTAATAACTCACTTCCTGTAGACTGTGATCTCACATCCTCAAAGGAGCTGTGGCCATTACTCACAGGGGCTCTGGGGCCACAGGCCCAGTGCACAGGCTAGCGGCCACCTGGGGCTTGAGGTAAGAGGAGCACTGGTATAAAGACCATAGTGAAGACAATCAGTTCCTCATTCATTTTACATATCAACTACATAATCAGAGGCCCAGAGTACGGCCAAAAGTTTTGAGGAGTGCAGCTTGAGAAGCCCATCTACTGCCCTGTTTTTGTCAAACCTCACCTTTGCAGCTCTGGTCTATTTATGTCTCTCTTCGAATGTTTTCGAAATCTTGTTCTGCAGGAGTCAGAGCCAGCCACTGGGTCTAAAACAACACTAGTCTGAGTTTGCACACAGCCTGAAGACAACTGAACCCTGTCCAGAAGTCTGGCAAACTGCAGATTGCCATCCAGTGTAGTGTTACACTGCATATAAAGAGGGCGATGAGTAGTGCAGGCTGTCAATCAGAAGCTCCGTCTGCACAATGGAAGCATGAAGCTATTCTGTTTCTACATTCATCGAGTGTGGCAGGCTGATTATTATATTATCACAGGCTAGCAGGAATCAGTGCAGATGCCTGAGAACTGAGCAGCCGTTCCCATGAAAGTGAAGAAAAGCCATGCAATGCCCGATTTGCCTGAGAAATGTGTGGACCCGTGGCAAAAATGTGTCCACAGTCATCCTGATGGATGGAAAGCATTTGTCAAGAGCACAGTAACACTTTTTTTTGTGATGGTTGTTTTTGTGTTTAATTGCCAAGATTTAACATTTATAAAAACTGGTTTAAAATTTGATGACAAATCATGCATGTGAAAGACTGGAACAATATGACTGCAGCAGAATATATTTAATTGGACATTTTTAAAGCAAAGAATAACGAGAAATTAACAAAATATGTTGTTAAAATGACTTCACTCCTCAGAAACAGTTGTAAATCACATTAGCAAGAATTAGAAGGCAAGACTAGTCATGTCTGTATTGCAAAGTAATAGAGGAAACAAAGATTTATAGCTGGCTAATTTAGTTATATTGCAATGGAACAAGACTGAAAGCTCCCAGCAGCCTAAAATCATCTGGTTGTCAGTCAGTACCAGCAGACGAACACCTGTCCAGGGTGCTTAATCTTAGTCAGAACTCACTGGCCTTGTTGCATTCTTGACATGGCCATACAGTATCTGAGGTAGGAAATCAGGCTCCAGTGAAAACCACAATCCATAAACTGGAGAAAAAGAAATCTTCCAGCAGTTTTGATAGCAGGTGAGCATGGCCCATGTTTATTTATATTACATGTAATAACAGGCTTACTGCCCTTACGGCAGCATGAGCACCTTTCATCCGGCTCGGCCTGCCACTGCAGGGGTGTGAGAGATGAGCCTCAGCTCCACATGTCTCTGCTCTCCTGTTTGTTTCTCTTGGCTCCCTATGCATTTATTCCCTCCATTCATGTTGTTTTAAATGAAATATGCTAGAACAGATGCTGTCAGTGAATCCTGTATATTCAGAGCAAGAATTAGAATATAGCCTTCATTCATTCTGCATCAAATAAGACAAATCTCCAATACGAACTGTCTGAAAATGGTTACAATGAACGCAGTGAAAGGGGCAATAATGTGCATGCCAAACACAATGTTTTTCCGGCTGTCATTTATTCGGTGGTCATAGCCCATACAGGAGGTTAAGTTTTGCTAGATATTGTCATAGACACAGACAATTTCATATATTCTTCAGTTTCTTCATATTCACCTTTGCACTTTGTATGGGCCTGATAGTTTTGATAGTTCTGGTTCCAGGATGTGGGTTTTTTGTGTTAAACGATAACCTCGGTCTTACTACAAAAACATAGCAGCGGAAGCAGGGGTCTCCGAGACCTCATCTCAAAGCAAATATTATCTTTTGACCCCTCAGTACGTTAATGGTCAGAGATGTGCTTTCTCTACACTTCATCTCCGCGGTTGCATGCAAAGATCACTGCCACACTGGGGTCAGAGACATGCCACATTCAGCAGGTCCCTCACCCCGTTTTATTATTAGATTGTTTTGAATGTGGAACAGATTGTTCATGTTCTGTTCATGTTCTGTTGTTCTGGAAAAAATAAATAAACACCAATTAGACATTTTGACAAAGTGCTGCCATGCACGAACTACAGTTACACTTTTGACACTTTTGCGACAGAATCTATTTTTTACATTAATGGACTAAGTCAATTTTATGTTTAATGATTAGTTTTATTAATAATATTTTAAGGTAATGTAGTTGTGTAGCCACCTTCAGATCAGTCATCTATTTTGATATAACATTTAATATGAGCTAATTTAACAACTAAAATATCCCAAAAGCTTAGTGTATTGTTGTTATTGTATTCCACTGCTTTAGTGAAATAGTTCATTCTATTCAAGCCAAATTCATCCAAATAGACCACATTGTTGTTTTATCTCTGTCTCTGATTTTGACAGCAGTATGTCAAAAAAAATGACTTAGCACATGAAAATCTAAATGGTTTATTGAAACCATTTATTCAGAATTTCTCAAGATGTTTACTTATTTTCTTGAATTATTGACTTGATATTTCAAAATAATTACTTTTGTCAAGAATTTGAGATACTTTGTTTAAATAATAAGTTATTACATTTCAAGAAAGTGATTCTTGTGACATAGTAAGCAAATATTTTAAGTAAAATAAATAAGATAATAAGAAAATAATTCATTGTTCTGACCTAATAAGTTAACATATACAGAAAATGTCTATATGTAGAGAAAGTCATTGAGACACTAAGTCAATATTTTTAGGAATATTTTTTTTGCATTTATTTTATCACAGACCATGTACATTTTTGCTAGCTTTTTTCCATCTCCAATCTTTGGGCAGATAAATATATAATCAGTACAAAAGACACAGTAAGTACAACACACATTGCCAGAAGTGTCTGCTGTACTTTTCCCTATACAAACAAAGTGATGCCGTACATGTGGGATGAATTCCTTTTCCTTTAAGCTTTGTTTAAGACATATTCAGGCTCCGGGGCACTGAAACTGATTACTTCGGATACAGTCAGTCGTAAGGTCATCAGCAGTACCATCATATTAACACCTCATTCACCAAACATGAGAATGGGTCCCTCTCAAGCATGTTTATGCACACTCTCCTTCCACAGTGATGAACGGTAGATATCCTGTGATGATGAGAAATAATCCTCAGCTGCATACAGTCTGCACAGGCTTCTTCACTGTTTATTCAGGCCTGTTTCGAGACATCCCTCTCATCCATGCCCCCAGGGAGAGATCAAAGCAGTTACAGTGCAGCACACTGTAAATCTGTGGACGGATAGCCTTAACATCTATGACCACTATTTGAGCACTCTCAGTTCATGTGGTGTGTCTTGCTATGCACATATAGTTCTACAGGACTCATTATCAAAAACACACTGATGTGTGTGTGCAAGCAATATGTACAACAATGTAGGAAAGTCAGTTAACACTGATTTCAAGTTAACACAGTCATTAAAGCAGTGTTATGCAAGAGCTTGTATTGTTTATCTCTTGGGGCCTCCTACAGTTGCAGAGTGTATTTCACTTTTACACCACTGTGGCCCCCATGGACGGCTGTATACATGCATTTGTTGATGAGTTGAAGGATACAGAATCCAACACCCCTTCACATGCAACTGTGCCTCTAGGCATATGGACATTATGCAATTTTGGTTACTCGCACATAGAAAGAGCCAAAATTGTGAGTGTCATCTGTAGATTCCATATGTAATGCATGTGCATGAGAAGGAGAGTCGAATTCTGCTAGAATCTGGCACCACCCCAGCAAAGACAACATCAGAAGAGAAAGAACCATGTTGACTCATAAGGTAGAGTAATATTACAGGGTTTTATTACAGCAGGCTGTAAACATTCAAGGTTTATTTGTCATGAGATTGACAAAGACTAATCAAACATTTCAGATGCATTTATTTTTTTGAACGCTCCCCTGAAACAGGACTGAGGTAACATGTCTTTCGGCTTTGGGAAAAACTACAAATTCCCTGAGACAGGGATGACACAGATAAGGTTACAGCCTACATCTTTCACAAATAACATTGGCAGGGTTGGACCTTCTGCTGACAGATTTTCGTTGCGTAGGCGTGAAACTGACTTTCATCTTTTTTTTCTATTAGCTTTCACCAATGAAATGACTCTTATTGGTCACTCTCTCTCTTTCTCTTCCTTGCTTCCTCTGACAACATCTTCTTCAATTCAATTCAATTCAATTCAACTTTATTGTCATTATACCAATACAGGGTTGTACAGTATAACTAAACACAGTCAGGCTCTTTCTCCAGTGCAATTACAAGAATATATGTGTATAAATATATATAAATAGTGTAAATAGTGTAGTGCAAGGACAAATAGACAAAGACAATGTGTGCAAACAGTACAGTACGTGTACAAGACGTGCAAAGTGTAAGAGCAGTATCAGTTAAGTATGTGGTTGTAAACAGTATAGATATATAAAGTGTACAGTGCAGGTAGGAGAAGCAGTTTAATGTTCGGGTACAGCTAAATTGCTTGGTACAGATGTTCAGTATAGAAAAATAAATATAGATAAGTAAGTACACAGCTGAGATGTTCAAGTATAAAGTGTAAAGTGCGGTGCAAACAGTCCTGTGATGTAGTGGAGTCCAGTGTGCTGGGGGATCCGGCTAGAAATCAGTAACAGTCTTTAGTGGTGTGGTCATGTTCTGGTAGGCGCTGCCGGTGTGACCAGTTTGACAGCTCTACGGTAAAAGCTGTTCCTGAACCTGGAGGTTCTGGCTCGGATGTTCCGGTACCTCTTTCCGGATGGCAGAGGTTGGAACAGGGGATGACTGGGGTGTGTGGGGTCTGAGGATTCTTCAGTCCCTTTGCAAATTCTGCCATGATGTCCATGCTGGGAATACTGTGCTTCCTTGTTTTTATAGCTGGCTGATGACCCATAGTTGTTGCAGTGTGATGTGGTCCTGTCACAAAGCGTTACTCAGTTAATGAAGCTGTTAGTTTAAGCTAAAATTATTACATAATGTGGCTTTAAGTACAAATTACTCATTCTCAGTGTGAAGAAGAAAAACGTAAGCTCACCCGGACAAATTGGTCACCTGTGACTGAAACATACCTAATAGCGTGTAATACCTCCACAAGCATGAATAAGTGATTTAATTTGGCATGGACTGGACAGGTTTCTGGATGTAGGCCACATCAATGCTCAGACACTCTTACATCAAAGAATTGCACAGTTGGGCCAAATTTGGTGGATGCCTTCCTGGCACGATTCTAAAGAGAATTTCCTGTAGACTGGGATTTTTGCCACTGCTAGTAGACCCATATGACCGTATGCTTCCATACACCTGCAGATTTCGCTACTTCCTTCACAATATGGCCTTTAGCACACCCAAATGCAATCACTCTTTTCTGCCAATCATTAACATCTGCCTTGTGACCCTTTTTCCACACACTGAATGAAACAACCCCCCTCTTCTCAATCTATGAATCCCATCACACACCCAGCAGGTATGTATAACCTGATCATTCTCATGGATGCTTTCAGGTCTGAAGCAAGAATGGAGCATGATTTTCTCCTGTCTTTAAGTTCTCTTCATCTGATGTTGACAGTTTTGGGGGTCTATCAGGTCTTGCATGGTTGTCAGGAGCCCAGTTTTCTCTACATATTTTAATCTTTACACTATTTCAACATTTAGATGCACATGAGGAGAAAATTAGCGAGGTAGCTATGTAATTGGCCAGTTGATTGTTTGAATGCGTCTACTTGAGGGATAACAATGCCAGTGACATCTTTGGGAACAGCTTTTGTTGGAAAGGACACAGCTGTAACCCAATGGCTTTAAGAATGGAAGGACAGAAGAGTTAAAATGGCAGTAGGTACATAAAAGTAGAGAGTGGCGAAATTAAATACAGATAGATTTCAGGCTTTGGTTTTATTTTCTGTTAAATTTAAAGACAGCAAAAAACTTTCTTTACTCTAAACATAAGTCAGTGTAATGAGCAATCTGGGACCATTTATAAAGTTCATAATATTCTATGGATCTATTCAAAATGTACAATTTATATACAAATTTTAAAAATGGAGATACATGTTTTTTGCACAGTGATAATATGTATCCTGCTTTTTTATCTGACACTAAAATTATTACTTTGTTTTGATTGTACATTAAGAAAATGAAAGGGTGATCAATGGCTTTTGCAAAGTACAATATGTATTTGTCTCATGCACATTTTCAGTTATGAACACTTAGAGCTTGTCCCTGAAACACTTGCTTTTGAAAAGCAGACATCACACCCAATTAAATCAGCAATTTGCAAGTACCAAGAAACCAATTAGAACAGTATTTGACACCCCAGGAAACTCTGGGATTTTGTCCAAACTGTCTGTACAGTTAAGCTCTTTGCCTTTAAAAGGTAAACATGTTTCTTGGTTCATGTCATATCTAATCCTTATCTAAAACAACATGAAGAAAAATCCCTCCAGAAACCGTGCCCCCTCAGTTAAGGTCTTGCCTTAATACAGTGTTTGCCCAGAAGGAACATTTTATGCTCAGGAAATAGTCTTCTAAGCATTCACCCTAATTCTGACTGATATTTTTACACAAGGCACCCTCAGTCCAACTGTGACATCAGACGTCCCGTTCCCTATTTCAGCATACACTGGTAGAAGCGAAAAGGAAAGAGGGCAAGGAAAAGGGTAAGTTGTGGCCATGACCCCTCTGCCCAACTCCCTGTGTGAGGTTAAGCCAGAAGGTCACTGACAAGGACCTAAGCTCAGTGTGGGGTGATCAATAAGTATGACTGTGTCAGTTCTGTTTTAGCTGCCCAGTAAGAGAACAGGGTTCTGGCGTCACATTCTAATGCGTCTCTAGTGCCTCTTATTCTCACCGTATAGCTGTATTTAACATGTGACGCTATCACTCCGCTGGCATGTTGAGAATGTTCACTTACCCTTTGTAGTGACCTGTTCACAAACTGATGCATGGTCTTTGGTAGGAAAACAAGTTTTATGGAATTTTGTCGATTCAAGGCGAAATATTAGCACACTTGAGTTGAGTTTCAATGAACTCTTGAAGTACTTCCACACCTATTTAAGTCTTTATCTACTTATTTCATTTTTATAATTATTCATTTATAGTCTTTAACAGGACTGAAATAAAACGTCACCAAGAGGATCATCATCAAATCAGTTTCCGTGAACAGTAGTAATGTAGATCCAGTGAATCAGTAACGATGTGTAAACTTTATTAAAATGTGCAAAAACCAACTAACTTTCTATCTTTCTCTATCTTTCTCTAACTATCTTTCTCAGTCCTCTGTATTAGTTTTATTAGAGACTCTAGAGCTCTTATGTTATTGTGTGAAAACCTGTGTGATTTCCTGACATCAGCACTAATAAAGTACATACAGCATTAAAGCTTACATGGCTGGATTGAATATAAGGTTTGGGAATGGGAATTAACATAACAGACATCATGACAAATGTGGAGTCTTGCCAATGCCTTGTGCAAGCACCGTGGTCTCCTTGGTGCTTGTTTAAGTCTGAAGAAGATGACCATACTGGGAGAATGACGGTGCTGGGAGATCTCAGCTGCTGCTGACTTTGGCAGGCTCCGGCATGCGTAATACACGATCCATTAAATTCACAGTTTCAAGCCAAGTGCACTGGGTAAAAATGGATCAGGAACCGGCTATCATTCTTCATTTATGAGGATGTCATTCTAAGGTTATATGAGTCACAAAGGTCTTGGTGTTTTTGCTCCTACTCTTTGCTGTGTGGGAAGTTCTTACTGGACATTGCACGTAAGTATTTTAAGGTCTGCACATCGAAGACCCGATCTTATTTGATAGTCTGAGTTTAAGCCTATGTGATTTTTTTCTCCAGTCAGGACCCTATTATCTATGCATTTTTAAACTGTGGGTTAAACACAGTACTATTCAGATAATAACTGAGCTCCAAAGTGAATAAATTGTTACAATTAAAGAGAAATATTAATTATTATATTATTATTATAACATATGGGTTTATTTTACCAAAAATAGAAAAGACCATTTTCTAACTTCTCTTTATCCCTATTAATTAAGCAGGCTGTTGTTACTGTGCCATTAAAACTGACATACACTACCAGTCAAATGTTCAGACAAACCCAACTAAGTGGATGTTTTTGGTCTTAAAGACTTAAAGGTCTCTTAAACTCTACAGGCTTACCCTTAACAGTTCCAGTTGAGGAGAACTCTGTAATAAATATCCTGATATACCATATATACTCTTGATGTATCACAATATTATATTTCTGCCATATCGCCACCTCTAATATATATATAATATAATATATAAAACTAATCTCTTTCTTGCACAATTAAAAAACTCTAGTTTCCCTTTCAGTTTTGAGAATATTCATGCATTAATGTATGAATATTCATTTATCCTTCTGTAAAGTTCCATTTTGGTGTTTTTTTAAGGTGACTGAATAATTCCATGAGTGCTATTTTATAGTTTAATGTGTTCACTTTTATTCTGAAATAAAACATGAAGCTAAAAATAAGGAAACCTTCTATTAGTAGCCATGTCCAAATTTTTGTCTGGTAGTGTACGTAAGTAATACATGTTCCGGTTCTCTGACTTGTATTGTGACTTGTCCGGGCTGAAACACTCTTTATAATGTTAGTCTAAATGGTCGGTGCTAAACTGCTCTAGGCTGAATAGGCAGATATTTGCAAATGTTTCCTTTTGTGACATAACAGAAGCAACAAATTCAAAACAAGCTCTTTTGGTGTTTGTTGTCTGATTACTCCACCCTTTGGAATTACCTGGATTTATCTAGTAATTACAGATTAAATGTGGTCTGATCATTATTGCAAGTCACAATTCCAAATGGATACAGTTCAGCTAAACTAAACAAACAAACAGTTATATATTTCATGTCTTTTATTGATTACATTGAGTAAACATTGACAGTGCAGGCTAGAAAAAGTACCTATACAGAACCTAATTGCCAAAACCTGTTTCAGCTACAGAGATGAGATTGGAAGCATAGGTTTCACAGGTGCTTTGCCCTTTAATTAAAGGCAGGACACAAAACCTGGTTACTGCCAAATCTGTTCTTCCCAGTACAAACAACTATCAGAAGACCTCAGAAGATGTGTTATAGAGATGCATGAAGCTAGAAAAGGCTGCAAAAGCATTTGTAGAAACATCTACAAATATCTACAAATGAAGAAAATTCAGGACTGCTCAGGAGTAGACGTCTGTTAAGGTCACTCCAAGATCACAATGGTCAATCCTGAAAGAGGAGAGAAGGAACCCAAGCTTAGTGACTAAAAACCTACAGGAAACTTTTATTTATAGAAAAAATTACTAAACAAGGACGGTGTTTAGGGAACGACACCACAGAGGAAGCTGCTGCTTCCCAAAAAACACTAGGGCTTGTCTCAACTTTATCTAAGACCAGGAGGTTCCACAATGCTTCTGGGAAAATGTATTTTGGACATCTTCCCAACTGTGAAGCATGCTGGAGGGAGCACAGGGTTGCCTCAGGCCCAGGATGCCTTGTGACCATTGAGGAAACAATTCATTCAAAGGAGAATCTAAACACTTTCCGGGGAAATGTAAACATTTGTATTTTGGAATGGCCAAGTCAGAGTCGTGACCTTAACCTCATCAAGATGCTGTGGTATGACCTGAAGTGGGATGTGCAAGTAAGGCATCTCAGAAATATTGATGAGCTGGAACACATTTGCAGGGAGTAATGGTACAAAATTCCTCTCCACTGTTGTGCAAATCTTATTCACAGGCTATATGATGGAGGTTATTGCTGATAAAGAGGGATTTACAGGTTATTAACTTAATTCAAGGGTAATAATTTAATAACATTTTTAAAGTAATTTACACAACATTTTATTAGTAAACAATGCAGAAAAACAATTAACATACTTTTTTGCAGCTGTTTATGCACTGGGGAGTAAGCAGTACATTTAGAAACTTTAGCAATATTTGCATACTTTATTAAACACGGGTGGGGCTTTAAATGATTATGGGCCCTTTAATGTATTTGTTTATACAAGTAAGTACAATGTGTAACACCAGTTGGTTAACTTTGTTATACTGTTTTTAGCACGTGTTGAAATATGTGTTGACTCATGTACCGGGGACATCATACCCAATCAATTCAGTCTATTTTGACCTTTCATCTGGTTTTAATAACAGCTGCTTTTTCTCAGGCACAAGCATTAAAGACGGAAAACTGAAAACACAAACAACCATAGTTAATATCTTGGCCAATAGAGCACCCCCAGTCATCCTCCAGCTGAAATTCAGCAGTTGGGCATGATCATGTTAACAGATACAAGACGTTTGTGACTGATGTAGTTATGTGATATTCAGCCTTCATTAAAAAGACATCCGTGTTTCATTTAGGGAAACGTTATCCGATACATTCCGGCAAATTCGTGTTTGTAGTCTGTGAAAACAGTGTTCCAGATCTGTGTGTGTGTGTGTGTGTGAGAGAGAGAGAGAGAGAGAGATAGCAGCAGAGATGAAAAGTGCTATTGCATTCTCCCAAGCCAAGCTAATTAATTCTCATTCATCTCTCTGACAAATCCACTCAGTGGCAGCAGCCTGGGTCATTATAGCTTCTTCATATTTTTTCATGCCTCATACTACAACTCTTAAAGTACTCCCACACCTGATTAAGTCGTTTATCACCGATTGAAGGCTGAAATAAAACCTGTCTCAATAGAGGATAAACATAGCACATTAAGGTTGTTCAGTTACGAACATGTTCCAGGGCAGGGATGTTTCATAACAGCTGTGCAGAATTCTGGTCCAAACTAAATGTGAGTTTTGGAAGTCCGAATGCAAATTCAAAAAGATTTTTATTGTTGATAATGTAATTAACAGCGACTGAGAAAATATTCATTTTCTTGGTATCTTTTTGACAGTCTGTCAATGATTTGGTTCAAGTCCATCTATTTTTGTTAATCTGCGTGATAGTAACAACATATTGAATCGTTTCATTGTGTCAAATCTATTAAACCTTGGCATTCTGCACTAAAGTAACATTTCTCAAAGCCGTCTGTTAGGAGCATGTCTTGTTCTGACACATTTGCAACACTAGATATTAGTAGCACATTTAAAGGGAACTTATTATGCTCATTTTCAGTGTTCAGAATTATATTTTGGGAGGTCTACTAGAATAGATGTACATGCTTCAGTTATCCCTAAACATAATATTTTTTCTCATACAGTACATATGTATTCACCCTCTGTCCAAAACGCTCTGTTAGAACTCCTGTGTCTTTAAGACCTGCCTCCCGGTGAGCCTAGTATCCCCTGACTGGTCAGTTTATTCACTCTGGTCTGTCAACCTCCAAAGCGGCGTCCAAGTGCTACACCACTGTGACCATTCTTACAATGGCATCGGTTCTGCCATATCAGTTTGAGACTATCCTGAAAGCCAGGTAGAGCAAGTTGATAGATTCACATTTGCAGGCTAGAATGCAGCAGCTTGGAGAATGCCAAGCTTGCCAGTAGGCGGTCAATAAGGATCGTACTTTCAGATGACATCAGCTTCTAACAGAGAAAAGGGCTGGAATTCCAGTGAGGCAATTAAGAAAAAATAGTTTCTGTGGGAGAGTGTTTCTCTGTCTTGCATGTACTTTGGGCTTAATAACTTTGCAGACCATTTACATGAACAAAAATCTACATAACACACCAAAAGAAAAGGGAAAACCAGAAAAGCATAACAGGTTCCCTTTAACATTTCAATGTTTACGCTGGCTTAGCTTATCTTTTTTGTATACCTCTTTGCTGCCCTTAAAATAAATATGAGTTTCTAACGATTTAAATAGGGATAACGTATCATGCGCTCAACAAATGATAACAATACTTAATTTCAAACATTTTGTTTCCAGTGGAACACCAGTTGCATGTATGTTTTTCATGAAAGACAGAAAAAGAAAAAAAACATTGTTTAGCCTGATTGATACATCTCTATTCTTTCTACAGTATACACTATGAACACTATATATCGAACACCGTACAATTGTGCTTGTGTTGGACTATACGTCAGTTTGCTGTACTTGTATATCACATGGTCACAGCGTATCTTTACTTGACAGCAGCCCACATATTTGGACTTGGAAAACTATTTGCTTTGCTTTGCTTGGGAAAGTGGCCTCCACAGTGGCCTGATAAAACTCTGCACTCATGCAGTAAGGACATACTCATCACTTACAGGGCAGAGTTAAAGACGGAGGTCGCTCATGAGTGGACATTTCTAATGCAGTAAAAACGCAGTAAAACCAACCAGAACCATTAGCCTCCCTCTCCACTCATACAGTGTAATAGGCATTTGCTCTATGGGGCTAATAGCACAGAAATTATACATAATGAGAGTGGTTCTGGCCAATTATACATCATGAAGCTGAGAATCAGTCAGCGAGCAGCAGCAAGGCTTGAATCCTCAAGGCCATGTTACACACAGGTTCTACATGAACTTCTAAACTGTACTCTTGGCTACTACATTCACAATAATTTGCTTTACCATATTCAGAGTAAAGAACAGTAAAAGAGCAACTGTACACTGACTTTACAGTCACCTTAACCAGATTAATGATGTGCATCTGTATACGCTGTACAGTAATAAGCAGTATATGTTAAAAATAATAAAAAACAAAAACAATATGAATGAGCATATTTATGAATAAATGAATGAATGAATGAATTAATGAATATGAATGAGAATACATCATGTTTTGCACTGTATATGTATCATGATACAGGGGTTACAATTCAATATATTGTAATACTGTAAGCAAGTAATATATGGTGATTTTTATAAATCTAATTTTAGGAGAACTTTTAACTTGTCAGCTAGGGTCCTTGTACTTGTTTGTGTTGGGGTGGAAAGGTATAACGACAACACTGCTGTCTAGTGGTCGAGGTTTGAACACTAAGCTAAATGAACCACTGTTGTTACATTTTCTACTTTTAAAACTACTTTTAAAAGGCACAAGCATGATCAAAAACTTCCGGCATGTTCCAATCAATCAATCAATCAATCAATCAATCAATCAATCAATCAATCAATCAAGAGAGGCAGTCAATAAGAGTCAAAGTCAGTCTAGTCAGTCAGTCAAAGAAATCTTAAAACTTTAGAAGTCTTTGAAACATCTTAACGTCTTTAATATTTGTTTGTTTGTTTATTTATTTATTTATTTATTTATTTATTTATTTATTGAAATGTTTATGTCCTTTAAGGTCTGAGTTATCCCATAGTACTATGGGATGCTGTGTGCAGCTCAATGTCAACCTCACAGTAAACTGCAGTATTACTACAGTAAATATCTTAAGATGAATTGGTGATGAACACAGGACTTTACTGTGAAAAGTAATTTTACAGGAGAATTCAACACGTTTCTGAGTTATTGAATGCTTAAGATTGGACAATGTCATTTGGTGTGGATTTGATGTGAAATGTTCTAGTGAAATGCTCCGAGTGAGGACTATGATAGGAACCAGATGTCCTGAGTGTTTAGTGCTTCTAAAACCTCCCTCTCAGAACGTTATTACGTGAAATGGTTATGAATACGGTCATTATGACCCCTGGTTCATATCACCACTCTTTCTGAGTCAGTAAGTTTCTCTACAATGAAGCATTTCATCCCAAACCGCACTGGATGACTTTGCTTACATCTCAGCGATTGCATTATACAGACATTTTTAAAATATCAGTGGAATTTCCCTTTAAATATTGTGAAATCCTGGCAGTGTTTGTGTGTGTGGTAATGTTTCTATTGCTACTTTTTTACATTGTCAGCCCTTGAAAAAAAACATGCATGCATTATAATGAATAAATGAATAAATAAATAGATTGTTTTCTTTTTTTATTACTCTAATATGCTTTGTCAGGCTGTATAGTGGCTTTTGATGTATTTGTACTGGAGCCAGTGAATGACATCTGGATCACAATGTTCCATTACTTTGGTATGACTCTAATACTTGGCCATTGTGTTCTCACAGCCTGTGCTCACAGGAACAGTTTCAGTTCTGCAGCTCATACTGATTCTTCAGATAAACACTTCTGGAGAAGAGACACAGAAACTCCTATTAGCAACCTCATGAGAACTTTTGTTCTGTACCATATGAGAGTGTGCTGGATATCCAGGCAGAAGTTCAGTCTGGAGACCACTTTGGTGCACTTAGAATCTCCCATTGGGGAAAGACAGACAGCATGTTTCTAATAGAGTCCAGTTCTTTTCTTTTACATAGCAAGACAGGATCTGCTACTGTCGTTCAAGTTTTTCCCTGGCTTTCATAGTGAGGTTCACTGCTTCCTGCAGTGACATTATACCTTTTCAGCCATCTTTGCACCATTCAAGATAGTCGGCATGAACAGTTGGGGAAAATTCAAGTTGGCATTCTTTATCCTGTCCTTTGTGACCATTTGTATTGATTTGTTCACTGAGGAACCCTTAGACTTGAATGCTCAGTATTAGAAGTGTATAAGCAATGCCGAACATTTGTGGTCCTGAGTTTCTTTGCTGTGGGAGGTCTGACTCAGTATTGAAGTTACACAGCTGCCTCTTCTAGAAGAGGCCACATGCAGCCTCAGCTGACAGTCTTCCAGCCAGCCCTGCTAGGGGCTAATGTCAATGCACATTCATCATCAGTCATCATCTGTCGATGAAAGCTCAGGTCAGTCCTATTCTTGCACTCTCTCTGTGTGAGGTACTCACATTCTCATGATAATGATGTTCAATGTTATTACAATACCTAAATTTAGCTGTTACATAAAGGGATAACAGATTACAGTTCGCACTCATCATCAAAGGATTAGTTGCACAAATTGTTGAACCCAGAAGGAATCAACCGACGGGGTAGGTTTGGAATTGTGAGACATGCAAATGATTCAAGTTTCACACACAGCCATGCATGTGACGTAAGCAAGGAGTTGCAGACATTCAGTAAGCAGTGATGCCCTCCATAAGTCATCCTGTTAGTGCCAGCACCATATTAAGAGACACAACTTGTGTATGTGTAGCTCAATAAATATTGACCATATCAGTCTAAATTGTTCATCATTTATTGCTCCTGGTAACCTTTATTTTCCTTCCGGGTAGGATTTCAATCTGACATTTCCTTCTGGCGCAATTTTTTTTTTATGATTAGTGGATAACATACTGTCTTGACTGACTGCCAGACTGTCATGTAGTGACTCAGAATGGCAGAGGGTCATCTTCAGTGATACGTCCCGCTTTTGTCTTGGTGGGGATGACCAACAAATCCGTGTTTGCAGGCACCTTGGTCAGCACCAAGGTTTGTTGCCACATGACGGATGTCAAAAATGCCTGGTGTCACTCCACCTCCACCCCTACTGCAAAATCTGCAGAAACTGTGCGAGAATATTCAAGATGCATGGGATGGATTATTGCAGGACACCATTAGGAACCTCTGCAAGTTCATGCTGAGACATCTGGCATATTGTGTTAGCAAACATGGCCGACCATACTGAGAGACACTACTTCTGGATGTGTAGCTTAATAAATATTGCCCATATCAGTCTAAAGTCCACATTAGTTTTAAAGCACAGAAATAAACAACCTGATTAATTCAAAGGGTTAAAAATTGGTTAAGTAATCATCTGAAGCATGTGTAAAACCAACATCAGCCACACAGGGGCTCTGTACCATTGTCAGTGCCATGCTCATGTTTAGTAACTCTTAAGCAGTTTGGAATATTTGGGAATGTGCTGTGCCACTCTGACCAAGCAGAGACTCAATAACACACTCATAGACCAAGCACAAGTCTGAGCTTTTATGCCGTCTAATCCTTTTAGTGCCCTTCACTACTACTGTGTTTCTGGCTAGAGAGTCTGCAAAACTGTCATTTTTCACCCATTTGAAATTGTGATGTAAGAACTCTCTGTATAAATTCACCCATTCAGCCTCCAGGAGTTTGGTCTGTGTATTTACTTTCAGGTTATAAGGAGCTCAGCTTGCTTTTTTTTTAACAAAGTGCAATGGCAGTCAATCAAAAGAGAGCTCATTTAAACACACTCTCTCACTGGGGTGGTATCTCTTTTGTCACTGGGTTGGTAGCCTCAAGTTTACATCTCAGTATCTTCAGTTAGGGACCATAAAACATTGTCTAACAATGTATATCATGTATGTCTTAAAGGCAGAGTAGCAAAAACAGTTTGTTTAGTTGTAAGAGAGAAAGAGCTTGAATAGAGAATGTTATAAATGTTTTTTTTTCTCCTTGTTCCCGGGCACCAGGTGTGTTTTCTTAATTCCTTAGGCCTAAAATGCACACAGAAAACGGCTATTGGTCTCCATAAACATAGTAGTCCAGTAGTATACATAGCAGTATAAATACAGGTGCGTAAAAACAGCCATTTCAGCTGAGCAAGTGGATAGTGGATACAGAGCTACAGTTAATTTAGTTGACTTTAAGAGGTCGCTGCATCCAGCAGATGCATTTTGCTATGCCTGTGTCCAATTTAAGACAAGAGTGAAAAAGTACTCAGTGAAAGCATCTGCTGAGATGTGGGAGGCCTACAAAGCATAGTTCAGTATGCCCGTCAAGGATTAAGACAAACTGTAGGCACCTTATTTCATGTGTGAGCACTGCGAGAAATCTCTTGAAGGTAAGGCAGACGATTGCTGCTTGTTTAGAAGGCAGAATTTCATTTTGTAAAGTTTTGATGATTCGTTGAAGTTTTAAAGTGCTGTTATTAAGAATTTGTCACAATTTGCGATGTTTTTCTACATATTTTATGCACTGTGTTAATATCTTACATATTACTAAGTAACATGTAAAATCAATCAGATTTCATTGTCCGGCTCACATAAACAATGTTTGTGATGAAAATAGCTGTTTTTGTGTACGATTTACACATAAACAATTGAAATATAATACATAGAAGCCGGGAACAAAAATCTTGTTATGTAGTGTTATGCTTTGTTTAGTGTATATAATCCCACACCATTATAACTGGGCCTTAAGAAAGAGCTAATGTAAGATATGGACTCTCTGCAAGTGCCTTCACTCCTTCCATAACCAGCCTCACCCTGCTGCCTAACACCGTAAAGCAGTAAGTGAATTGCAGCTCTGGTTGTCTCACATATAATCTTTTTTATGAGGCACATAACTTGCTTATTTGACATACGCATTCAACTTAGAGTGATTTGTAGGCTCTCAAATAAAGGACTCTTTTCAAGAATGGTCTCAGGAATCATATCCTCCCATCACAGACTCCATTAAACAATCAAGAGAGTTTGAAATGTTGAGGTTAGAACTGCAGGAAATGGAATGCATCTGCTTTTAGTCTAGAGCATAAGACATAATGGTGATATCAGCATGTATGTTTATGTGATCAGTCATTTTGATGTTGTATATTTGAAGAAATGTGACCTTCTCGTTTTTTAAAACCTTTTTTCCAGTAGGATACAGTGTGCCATGTTGATTAAAAGATTAGTGCAGACCCGGAATCATCAAGTCTGTTGTTTATGCATCCAGATAAAGCTGCCATTGTAATCAAGATTCAATACAGATCGGGCCGTGATGAATAACAGGTCCAGAGGGAGATGAAATTAAATGGTAGATGAACGGCAAAGTGCAACTTTAATTTGGCTGCGGCACGAGTCCAAAACTCAGATAAAGCCTGCAGTGCATTCACAGCTTCTGCTGCGTTGTTATTATAAACCTGAAGTTCTGTGGACATGCTTAATCATCCCTCTTCAGCTCAAACAAGCATAGCAAAACAAGAAACTGCGCCTGTACTGTAATACGATATGCTCCCTTGCAGTGATTTTTTTTGTCCTCTTTTCATTTTCCCAATGCACATTTGCAAGTTTGTTTTCATAACTGCGCTGGCTGCTTCAGCGAACCTCCTTTGCTTTATGATCATGATGAAATCTGTGCTGCCGGCCATGCCCCAGCCTGAACTCACCTTTATTATTTCAGTAGCAGGCAAGGTGGCTTCAACATGTTGCCTGTCAGTAACATGTGGTCATTAACACCACTGGACTATTAGCTGTGTGATTAATTGTGATATATTTTGGCTGTAATATCGTCAGAAATGACTAAAGTAAATGAGCCTGCTCGCTGAGTGCAGGGCCTCTAAAATGTGCCATGTTTTTGTCAGTCTGTCACTACTTAGTACTCTGTTTTATTTAAGTCTGTCATCAGTGTGGCAGCAAGATTAATGCTCTTGGTGCCATAAGTGATATGTACACCTCACCATAGATAAGGCATTCTCTCACTTGGTTGAAAATGCACTGTATGTCATGTTAGCAAGGCGCCAGTTTTATACCTTGTCATTCACACCCCGAAAATGTTTATAGATAAAACAAATGAGTGACTAAAGACGTTATCAGAGCGTCACACTGTCTCACAGACAGGGTTGGATAGTAATGGGATACATGTCACAGCATTACTTTGCTAACTGTATTCTATTGTAGTTACAGCAAAAGGACTCAAGCATATCATTAAAAAGAGTGATCACCAGCAGGACTACATTCAAATACAACCTCGCCGTCTTGTGCAGAAATGAGCTGTTTTAATGATGTTACATGAGTCGTTCAGATTTGAAGAGCTTTTAATTTGGCTGAAGTGGGGGTCTGCCACTAGAAGACAGTTCTGAGGAGTGCCCTGCTCAGCAGCAAGTCATGTTTTTTTATTCAACCATTCTATTGAAGTATTAACAAGTATTTTAATTTTACTGGCAGATCTGAGGCAACTGAGATCTGCAGCATTTTCAGACTGATCGGATCTGGCAGTAAACTCTTTATTGGTTTGTTGTTACATAAAACTTAAACTGACTTGACCTAACCTGGTATAAACTAACAGTCCCGGAATGTGAAAAGAGTCCTGTGAGCAGCAAAGTTAGTTTTTTTCATGTGTATGATTTCCTTTAATGTGCACAAACAATCTTTATTTGTAACTAAAGATGCTCCTACTTCTAATTTTGATGTGAAATGAATGCCTTTTCACTGTACCTCACTGACCCAAACTGTACCTCACTGACCCGACTCATAGAACTCATTGAACCACCTGTGAACTGCTGAAACCACTGAAAGCTGATTACTCAGTATCTACTAATTATGATCATGTGACCCCAAGCACAATGCACCAACATGAAACATGATGTACAGCCTATAAGCAGACAGAAGCCAAATGATGGCCAGTGAGAGTATTTAGATTGACCCATATTAATGATTATTGATGAGTGTCTCAAAAGAAGATTTCTACCAGACTGATCTTTCGACTTTGACAACAGGATTTTCATAAATAAGGCAAATAAGGAAACATCTCAGAAGAGCAGTAAATAAAATTGAATTTGAGCCAGTGTACTGGATCATTCTACAGTGATTACTTGTTCCTCTGTGCTTTCGTCTAAGAGCTTTTAGTCTCTGTGTAACCATTTTTCATGTTAAATTTCCTGTTTTCTTTTCCTGTTAAACTTTTGTTTCCCGGGGAGCAAATCTTGATTTCTGAACTTCAAGGTTGGAGTCTACACGTCTAAACAAATTATACTGTTATATAAATCTGTCATCTTTATCTTTTAAATATTTCCATGCAATGCTCCACTGAACGTCTGTTTCTGTAAAATCCAATATTTAAATCATCTAAAATCTGTCATTCTGCTTTATAAAAGAATGTAGTTTTTGTGTTTGGCAAGGTTTAAATGAAATTCCTGTAAAAAAAAAAAGCATGTCAAAATAGTTTTCTTTAGTCTTTAATTAAAGACAAATAATCCAAATGTACTGTAAAGTAAACCTATTATATTACTTCAATATAGTAATCTTTTGAATTCAGTTACAATGACATTTTTAACATGTAATCAGTAATCCGTAATGGAAGACCCTCCCAACCCTGATCACGGATCTCCAAATCAGTGACTGAAACAAGCTCAGAGAAAACCTAGGCATCATTTATTTTAACATCTGAAGCCTACTTCAGTGTGATAAACTGGACCACCTAAAAATGTTGATCTCACTGTCTGACCCAGATATTGCAGTGCTAACGGAAACCTGGCTTAGACAGTCTGCAAGTGATTCTGAAGTAGCCCTAAGTGATTATAATCTATATAGATCCGACAGGAAAACCAGGAGTGGCAGTGCAGCTTTTAACATTAAATCCAGCTAAACTAAAACTCTTAATAGAGTCTCTAAAGAGAAGTGTTTAAAATTTCCAGCCCTGAAAGTGTGCTCTGGGCAGAAGGCTCTTTTATTATAGCAGGGATCTACAAGCCTCCTTCTGTTCCCTTTTATGCAGTTGATGACCTAGCTGAGCTTTCATCTCTATTCATTGCCTCGGAAATGCTGATCCTAAGATTAAAGTAAATTTTAACTGGTTGATTGATGCATCTGATTACCTAAAGGAAACACACTCACTGAGTACTTAATTCGTTTCTGCGCTCATTGTCCATTTTATCAGCTCTATTTACCATATAGTTGCACTTTGTAGTTTGACAATTACAGACTGTAGTCCATCTGTTTTTTGCATACTTTGTTACCATGTTCTTCATTGGTCAGAAACACCAGAAGACCACCACAGAAAAAGTAGACCATTCTCAGCAAACGTTAGTTTTTTCATGTCTATGATTTCTGTTCATGTGCACAAACACGTTATTTGTAAAGATTTTACAGTTAAAAACTGTAAAGTACAGTAACTAAAATAAAACACTGGCATGGTGGTTACCACATAGCAATAAGAGAAAAAAATGGTGGTATACCTGAGCCTTGCTATGTTATGTGCTTCTAATTTGCATAACCATGAGCTCCCAATAAATGTCTCTGTTTTCTTAGAGTAATGTTAGCACTGCAAAAAGAAATGTCTTTCTGGTTGTCAATGCTGAAATGTGTTATGCTGTCACTTTACTTGGTGTTGGTCAATGTTTGCCATCAGCAGAGGTCCACTAGACCTGAGGCTAACCACCAAGCACTTGGTCTTGTGTTGTAAGCATGTGACTCATGACAACAAACTGTTTTTGGCGCTGACTATGGTGCCTCCACACACAGGTTCATTGGTCATCTCCACCAAGACAAAAGCGGGACTCGTCACTGAAGACGACCCCTTGCCATTCTGAGTCACTCCATGACAGTCTGGCATGGCACCATTGCAGTCTTTGGCGATGTTGACATGGTGTTATGGGCAGTTGTTGTTAAGGTCTGCATGCATGTAGTCCTGCTTTGTGCAGCCGTCTGCCAATGTTGATGGCACTAATAGGATGACTCATGGAGGACATCACTGCTTGCTGAATGTCTGCAGTTGTGGCTGTTGGGTCAGCCAGGTACAGCGATAAGGCCCATCCTTGCTTACGTCACATGTGCAGCCGAGCGTGAAACTTGAATCATTCACATGTCTCACAATGTCAGACCTACCCACCAAGTTTCCATCCTGTCGGTTGATTCCTTCTGTGTGCAACTATTTGTAGTAATGTTTAATGCAATGGAAATCCATGGATAGACTCAGATAAGGATGTATAATCACCAACGTCCTAACTTCCTTCACAACATTAGATATAAAATAAACTGGTTACAGAATGATGATTATAATCTGTGACTCTGATTGTAAAGGTGGTTGTATTTTGCAGTGTGGTAAACAATAACTTCTAGAAATCGTACCCTCATTAGTATTCTGCACTTGCTGTTTACGACTGCTGACTGGCCTCACAGTTTGAGTCAGGAACACACACACACACACACATACCTGAAATAATACAGCATGCCTACTAATCTGCAAATGACTGCACTCAGGCCGAAAACAAAGGTAGCCTTGTGTGCAGTGTAAGGAGATTTACATTTTTCCTCACAACAGGAGTCAACTTGGGTATCAGCTATAAATTGGAGCAGAGCAGAGCTATTGCCTGGCCAATCCAAAACAGCCTTAACTATGGCCCCATTTACCTGAAGCACATACTGTGTTTTCCATGAGGTCTTACAAGCCAAGAGCTCTTTAGAGGCTCTGTATCTTCTCTTGTGCATAGATTTTCCATACACCAAGTAAACCCTAAAATTGATGTGCTTAGTTGTTATATGTTTTGCCTCTTTCAGTCTTTAGTGCCTTTTTTCTTCTGTTTTTTGCATGTTTTGTCATGCTTGTGTGCTTCAGATCTCCAAACAAAATCTGACAGAGCGCCCGAGTCAGCACATTTTTTTTAACAGTTTTTAAATGTTGATTTCATTTTTTGAAGGGAAAATGTTATCCAGCACCAACTGACCCTGTCTGAAGAAGTATTTGCTCTTTTAGTTACTCAATCAACCTATTAAACAAAGTTCATTGATAATTGGGAATGTTCCTGAAGCTCAAGTCTTATTGAATAATGCTGCAAGACTGAGAGACTGTGGCAGGACTTTACTGGCAGTTAATGCACAAAAACCCGCCAATGTGAAAAATGATGAAACATGTCAGATTTATACTCCAAGCAAATAGGGGGCAATGTTTTACTGGACAGTTGAGGTGTCCTCCTCTATCATAAGTGCATAGATAGTCCCTCCTCCTCCCTCTTCACTCCTTACAACTCTTGTTTTCTTGCTATTGACACTCATCATCAAAAAATAGCTGCACCCAGAAGAAATCAGCCGACAGAAATGAAACTTGGGTGGGTAGGTTTGACAATGTGAGACATGCATGTGACATGCTTGTGACATAAGCAAGGACAGGCCTTATTGCTGTACCTGACTGACTATATAAGGTCGTCCTGTTGCGCATGCTTTCTAATCTGACTCTTGCTGTTGTGTTGGTAGCATGTTTTGCAAGCAAGTGTGCCTCAGAGAAAAGTTTGAAAGCAATTCGAGCAGTTGGAAGAGTTTGAGTGGGGTTGCATCATAGGGCTCCCGGAAGCATGGTCTCCATGAAGGAAGGTCAGCAGCAAGATGAGTGGTTGTCACGTGTCACATATCCAGAAGGCCTGGTGTTACTCCACCTTCACCCGTACCGCAGAGTCTGCAGGAACTGCTTGAGAATATTCAAGCTGCATGGGATGGATTATTGGGTGGCTGTGGTACTGCTAATGCCATGACTGGGGCTGTGGTACTTTTTCATCCTCTCATGGTGGACTGATGGCAGACTTGACTCTACAGTTACTCTCTCTTCGCCTTTTGATGTGTAAAGTTGTATTACATGACAGGATGGGCTAGAGCTAGCTGGTTAGCATGCTAACTTCAGTAGATATCTCTGTAACATGATACATCTTTGACATACTGTCAGGACAGTTCTTTCTTCACATTCTTTTGTTAATTCTAGTTAATTTTTACACTTAAAACTTAAATTTACAGGTTATTCTTTGCACAACTGCTTTAAAGAAGACTGGACTACATTCCTCCATAGTGATGTAAAATATTGATATCCAGTTATAGGAAGGCATTTTTACTTTAATAAATGCAATAAATGAACTGGTGATGCATGGTATTACATTTTGTATGAGGATCTGAAACCATTTACTGTATGCAAAAATAGGATAAATCCTGTACCTTTTCACAAAAGTGTATTTCATTTATTTTGGGTTTATTTCTTTCTTCATGTTGATGGCGTATGTTTGTAATATCAATTCCCCATAATTCCCTTTGTTTTAAAAATATATACTGCAATATTGCAAAAACTTCAAATAAATGTTCAAAAGTTTGGAAACACCTGCTCATTCAGCAATTCTTCTAAAATGAAGCTTATTAATAGGAACTTTGTCGCCTCTTTGCTGCAAGAACAGCCTCTACTCTTTTTTACATTAAATGTTGGAACCTGAGGAAATCATCGCATTCAGCCACAAGTTAGTGAGGTCAGGTACTGAGGTTGGATGATTAGATCACAAACGCCTCTCCAACTCATCTCAAAGGTGTTCAGTGGCATTCCATCACAGAGAACACAGTTCTGCTGCTCTACAGCTCAATGCCAATGCTTGGCATTGGGGCTCTGGTGCAGCTGTTCCTAAGCATGCCATTCTATTAACAATGATTTTCTATGGAGATTGTACAAGCTGTGTGGAACTGGATACTAGTGTCAACCATGGGTGCACAGATACTTCTGAACATTTTTCTGAACATCTTAAAAGTAATGTACTTTTAAGCTATATGCGCATGTTTTACATTAATTGTTATCGTGCTGAACCCACTCTCTTTCATGTCTACCCAGACTCTGCTTTCTATTGTTACGCTGTTGTGTTTATAGTCTGTTGTAATGTGTTGTGACAGAGAGAGGGACTGCATGGCTGACCTCTGACACAAGCACCCATAAGCTGGCAGATACAGTGTCTGCTCTGTGCTGTTGACCGTCTGCCTCATGTCAGGTCTAGTCTCCCTGAATGTGTGCATGGGCCGCAGACCTAAAGCAACCACCATTAATCATCTCGTTTAGACTAGCTTATTGGCCAGACATATGCGAGTCTCTCAATGCACATCCTGTTCAGAAAAATACACTGGTCTTCCAGTATGGACAGTTTTGATGAATAGCCTGATTGGTACTAGGTCATTTATCCCTCAGCAGCTCTGCACAGGAGATGAAACAGTTTCATATGAAGGTCAAATAAGTCAATACGTTTCACTTTTGTGTGTTAACATGTGTGCATATGTGTTGTCTTAAAGACGACAAGTTGCCTCATCCGCAGTACTTTTAATGTTTAAGGGAAACTTTTTGGAAACAGTTTCTGACTATGTTTTATCCCTCACCTTAAATGCAGGTGGAATGCATTGAAAACCAGCTGGGGGTGGTCAATGTGAAGATTTCCGCTGTTATATTAGGCAGATTAGTACTTGTGCCTCCACTTGTACCCAGCTTACAGCACCCTCCAGCTCGAGCCGAGAGATTATCAGCCAAAGGCTTGTGCTGCCATGGTGCTACTACCTACACACGCAGTTCCAGCTTCAAGTTCCTTTTGGAATTGTGTCATTCTCACTATTACATTAAAGCGACACTGAGTGGAAGAGTTCTGTCACTTTAGCAATGGGGGCCTCAGTTTGGTGGGTTGCAGTGGAATGTGCATGTAGAGTTCTTGGCATCTCAACTGCTGCAGGTAAGAATTTGTGATATGATGTTTCTGAGTTTTGCTATTTGAAGCTTGTGGCTTTGCTACTCATTTTTGACGTAATCACTGGATTTTCTAATCACCATGTGTGTTTTTGAGATCTGTAGTTTATCATGGCCTGTGCTTTGTGTTGTTTATTTGTTTGTCTGTTTGTTTGTTGTTTCAAATAGCTGCATCAGTACATGAATATGGTCATTAAAAATCCCAAGATTTCGGGATGTCACATCCAAATTAAGGCTTTACAGACTTCTGGTTTTGCCTGTTTCCTTCAGACATTCACTGATATATTAACACTAAGGTCAAAGTGAGGTCGTTTTAGGATGCAGACATATTAAAAAAAAGTTAAACACATAATACATCATGAATTTGATGTTTACTGCATGTTACTCCTCCACTGAGAATCCCCGTCCACCACACTGCTTTTCCAAACATTACAATGTTGAGAGTGGTCCCTTTAAATCATTGAGAGGAATGTCCGCATTACTCATGCTTGCCTCCCTAAACAATTTCATAGGAGAGGTCATTGTCCTCTCAGGAGGACGATTTACATCCCAGTGACCTATAATTTCAAACACATTTCTTTTGGGACTTTTTGTAACCATTAAAAGTAATAAGTCAAGTCTGTCCTTAGTTTTAATTCGGAAAGCGTTGTTTTTTTGTTCCAGTAGATAGCGGGGAGCTCGTTTTCTCTCATTTGACGTCAATTTTATTGTCAGAAATGTCTAAGAGGTTATGAACGTACTCAGGTGGGTTATAAATGGAAAGTTTTCTTCCTGTAGCCCATTTTAATTAACGTGGCTGATTAACACAGAATTCAGCATTCGCAGAAAGTTAAAAAGGGAAATAAAAACAAGTCTGGTGTAGAAGACACATAAGATAAAGGGAGTATAGTTCAAGTCAAGTCAAATCAAGGTTTATTTTTATAGCGCCTTTTACAACAGATGTTGTCACAAAGCTCTACAGAGAATCCGGGTCCAAGCAAGCAAGCCAAGGGCTACAGTGGTAAGGAAAACTCCCTGGTGGTAAGGAACCAAGACTCAAAAACCCATCCTCCTTTGGTCGACACCAGATAGCAAAACAAGAACAAATTCAATATAAAAAGAATAAGAATGTACAATTATATGTAATATTGAATAGAATAACCAATAGCTGTTAGAGTCCTATGAGAGTAACAGTGAACAATAGAGTTGAAAGTCTGAATGAAACTGTTACCAGTGAAATTACTGACCACTGTAAGGAGTTTGTCACCGTAAAAACCTTGAATTTCCATTACTGGACAGGAAGAAATGGAGGAAATGTCTGATTAGTTAGTAATATAAAAGCACATAGGTTCACAATAACATTGGACATAATACACTGTAAACTTTATAATAGCCCTAGTTTGTTAGGTCTCTTTCACATTCATTTAATGAAACAACACTATCATGGAGGGTTTTGAGGCCTGCCATTTGTGTGTAAAACCTGACATCTAGTGGTTGTAGGCATCTTCTACTCACACATTAACCATAGCACACATTGTGACATGGTTGAGGCAGTGCAGTCCTGTATACATATGCACTACACAAAATAAACAATGACTACTATTACCACTCAACCAGCGTGCCATGTGTGAGAATTAGGGGGCCATGCCTGATATACACCCAAAGTGTAGGCTTGATTTTATGTTAACGTCATGTGTTTCAGAGAAAAGCGAGGGTTAATAAAACAGGCCGCAGCAATTTAGTGTAGCCAAAAGATCATGTTTTCAGACCATGAGAAGATCATGGAAACTCTCCCAGACAGGGCTCGAATGCCAGCACTACACTTTTAAGAGCTAGGCAAGCATGCTACATTCACCTACTAATATAAACCATCTGGATAGGAGTGTCTGTGAAATACCTAGATGTATCTTGTATGGTCTCCCAGTGTTGGGGATGTGGGATCAAGTTGAGCCTCCTTGTTTATGACATTTGTATTCACATGATCATTCCACAGGTTTTTATATTTTCTCTCATGGCCCCAAACACATAAGTAATGTATAGATTGGCTACACTACACTGTTTCTGCAAGCGTCCAGTGGGAAGGTGCAGGATCAGTTCAAGGCGGGAGAGAAACAACTAGGTAAAAGAGTGCATTCAGTCAAAACAAGCCACCTAATTAAAGTAGGAGAATTTCAGCAAACCAAATAGATCACAAGATTGATAATCAGATCAGGGCTGTGTTCAGAAATAACAAAATGTACCAAAACTTATTTAATAGAAATGGTGTTTGTTCAATGTTCAACACTCTGATGTGTTATGCAAGTGTAGCAACTATGGCAAGTAAGAAGGCCATTCTAGGCTTTATTTTTTTAAGTATTGTTGGAGCCTTAAAAAACTTAAGATAAACATGTCGTCTAACGTTTTTAATTGTTGTGTAAGCCAAGCTGCAACTGCTGCTTTGACACACCTTTCAAAAGACATAAAAACCCATTACAAAGGCTGTTTCACACCATTTCACACCGTTATGGCAAAACATGTGGTTCAGTCTGCAAATTATAGCAAAACAACGCACACCATTTTGAGACTGAATGTGGCTCAAGATCCAAATAGCTAATTAGAGCACAGGTACCCAACCAAGGTACGAGTACCCAATTATATAGTAAGATTTAACCAGCCAATCAGAGCATAGAATTTAACCAGTAGTAATAATAATAATAATAATAATAATAATAATAATAATAATAATAATAGTTAATGTTGTATAGTTGCTGTAGTTTCTTTGTATGTGTTAAATCATTCTCTCTGATGTCTGTGTCTTAGTGTTGTGTGCTGTAGGAGTAGAAACCCTGCGTCAAGCAGATTTCCACAGCCTGGCTGTCTACCTACTGTGAGTATTCTGGTTGACCTCCGACTGCAATTTAGCAATGGAAACTACACACTCAATATGAGTGAACTGTTGCTCATTATTTTAAATATTGGTTTGTCTCAGATTCTGTAGATGTATCTGGACTGTCCGTATGTGCATGTATGTCTTTGTGGGTGATTGCTCATAATGAGACCCTTGGCAAATAATGACCACCACATCAGCATTAGGTTATATTAGACCATATTATTCATTTCTAGGTAACTTAACATATGTTGAAAGCTCAGAAAACAGTCTGAGAATTAGCATATTATCAATTGCAGGATACCCTCAGAAGATTTTAGGTTTGTTATCTGTTTTCTATTTGAAGTTTTTGCTAGAAAACTAAATTGATATATTTATTTTCCATGATACTGAAGCTACTCCACATCCAGTTTAGGTCAGCACAGGAGCCCATTTTTGAGATGTCTACTGAGATATCCTGTTCCTGATAAGGGCTTGCTGCAAATCCTAAGAGGATCTGCATGAATGATCAGGAGAAATGTCTATGAGAAGGGAAAAGGGCTGTTAGGACATGCAAGGACATTGCAAATACAACGGTGAAAACACTCATTTTAGATTTGACATTGGTTTACACAAAAGCTTCAGAATCATCACCAATATTTGTACATTTTCTCACCTTTCTTTCTACTGATACTGATCGTCCAACATGTTTTTATTTGAAATGTATTAAATTTGATATGTATTATTTCTCATTATTAATCTGCAAAGGGTCTCTTCTACTGGAATGATGATCTTTGAAGTGGCATATTTCACTGATGCTCTTTTGGCAACATGTTTTCCGTAAGTTCTGTGAGATATGGTCCAGCCATTGATAAGTCCATATGAATGAACTTTACTCTGAAAAGTCTTGTGTTCTTGATCACAGTTGCCCCCCTACTCTTAAGTTCTTCACTGTTTGGAAGAAGATGGCTAATGTTGGAGGCTTCCAGAAGTTCCTCTACTATACAATGATGTCAGTGGTGTGTTTCCTGCATCCGGTGTTAGTGTGGCATGCTGTCATACCAGGTGGACTAGTACAACTATACTGTGTTTATTTGTGATCATCACTGCAAAAAAATATATCTTGGCAAGTGCAGTCATCTTAAATCTGCTCAGTATTATCTTAACGTTTCGGCAACACCATAAAATTGTCTTTAAACTATTTTTAGATATTTATAATTCCTTAAAATATTTTAGTACAATTATCATATCTCACTGTCAGATCATTTGAGTGTATTTCAAGAAATAATGCAAATGATTTTCTATATTTCAAGAAATATCTACAAGTACCTGAAATCATATGAGGAACGTTTTGTTTTTACAACAATCCTATAATAATAAATACTATACATACGCATATAAAATCTGTTCTGGTCCTAAAATCTGATTGGAGTTGTGTTCACACATGAGTTTTGCTCATTGTAAAGTCATTGTAAAATGCTTTATATATGCACAACTATGACTGCATTGACAGACAAAAAATATGTAAAGAAATTTCTACAAAATTGAAATTAAGTTAATTCAAAAAAGGAAATAAACATGTAATGTAATGCACAGATGACATTACTTTCCCAATGTGACACACAGAATATATGCCAAAAAAAAACATGAAGATTTGTAAAAACAAAACACTAAATTTGTGTCAGAAATTTAATACAACATTACTTCAAATGTGATAAACACACAGCTATATCGCTCACCACCATGCAGTACTTCAAATGTTGACAAAACATTGTAGTGGATTATTTACTTTTCATTTTGTCACATTTTCTGCATCACTGTTTAAATGTAGCCTCATATGTACATTGCAGTTCATTGCAGTTTGTTGCAGCTCAGTTTTGTGTTGCTATGATTACATTTCAAGTAAATCAGGTAAATTTGTTTGAAGTACTGCATAATGAAAAGCAGTATAACTGTGCCTTTATTAGGTTTCAGGGCTGAATGGTATTCATTTTATTCACATTTTAGTGTTTTTTCAGTAAAAAGATCAAGCAATGTGAAAATGCAATAGAGGTATTGCTTTTTAATTTTTACATCCATTTTGCATGTCACTATGGGTAAGTAATGTCATGTCTGCACTGTGTTTCATGTTTACTTACTGCATTTCAATTTTGCATACATTTCCTTATATAAGAAAGTGAGGACCTAACCATGCTAAAGGATACCTAACAGGCTAAAATGGCATACAAGTGCTAGTGAAAAATGGAAATTGGCATTGTGCTTACTGTGGTAATGTGGCAAACAAAAACTGCTTAAAAGGCTGAGGTTTCCACATCTGCAAAACATTTTGAAGATGTGACAAAAAATAAAAAGTTTATGGAATCACTGCAGTATACAGTGATGGACAATAGAAAGCTCTTGTCCTCCTTTAGTGGTACATTGCATAGTTCATTTATAGTGACAGTTATTCAGTGTAACTTCAAGGCACTGCTAGAAATTCCAGAAAACAACTGGTGATGTTTGAACTCAACAACAAAACAACCCTCCCTTCTGTGTCACTTCAGGAGCTGCACCCCTACCGTAGAACAGTGTAAGTAATCTAACTAACAATTTAGGTTGTGGTTTAGTACTACTAAACTATTGATACAACCACTGCTGCAATGATAGTTGGTATCACAAACATTAGCCCTGAAGATAAAGTCAGTGTTTGAACTGTCTTGCTCCACCTTAAATGGTGCGGGAGTTACAGAATGGGAAAATGCAAACAAGAAGCTGGTGAACAGGAAGCCAACTTAAGCCTCATCAACACTTGGTGGTCTCTCCACCATTAAAAAGACCCATTGATAATATCACAGTTTTTTGCTCTTGCCTATATAAGACCTTCTTTGTTTTTGTTCTTTAGATTGTCTCATCTTCGGCTGTTTCTCATTCTTCCTTACAATGCTTGGGGTTTAGCATGTAGCCCCTTTGTTTATTTCCCAAATGTGTACAAACAAAGTGGGTTTTTTTCAGTGAGTGTACAGAATGGAAAGCTAGCAGGCAGTAAGAAGGTACACACTGAAATGGAAACATACATTTGCATACTGTATTTTCTTATATTTTCTGTTGTTGCCAATTTCTAAAAGCAATAAGTCACATTAGCCAACGGTTGCCATGATTTCACCATGGTCAAGGGGGTTTTAGTGGGTTTAAGAACAGACTCTCATAGCTTAATATTTACTAGCTTTAAGATGGTTTCAGTTGCCATGATATTTTAGCAGTAAAGGACTTTGCTTTCGGTTACAAATGGTTGCATATTTTGTTAATCTACTTCAACAATCTATCCATCTTTAGGAACTATGCTGCTGCTGACGGGATTGTTCAATTTTATCTTGAGCAAAAAGAAAAAGACAAGTTCCTCTAAACAATCCAGTGACTCTTATGGAGACCCAGCACTGTCGACTGTCTGTGTTAACGAGTCAGGAGAGACCGAACAAACGTTTTCCTTCTTCCACATCATCTCAGGCAAGAGGATTTCCTTCCTACCTACCAACAGCAGATTGCAAAGTCCTTCTCAGGCCATGATTGGGCCAGATCATCCATTGCAACATGACCACAGATCAATGAGGAAAGCTGTTGGAGGAAATGTGCATTTGATACAGAGTTTCAGACAAGACGAGACAGAGATGGAGGAGTATGACGTGGAACCAGAAGAGACCACCTCAGATAAAGCCCCAATGATAAAAGTCTAAATGGCGGCTATGGGAAAGTGAAAAATGCACTGTGATTTATTTACGCCTTGCTATGTGTTTTGGAAGTCACATAATTACAGTGCAACTGACGCACAGTTACATCATGCTGGAATGGGGCCATTTTTTCCAAATAGCACCAGCATGTAAATTATTATTAACATCCACAGCATGCAGTTTTCAAAACAGTCTCTTTGAATGAACATATTGCTTTTTCAAAGCTTTCTCAGGACAGCAATGCTGTTCATTGTGGTACAAAGTATATTTGAAATAGGAACTGTGTATAATCACCAATCTTTCTTAAAGAATGTTGCATATTTAATATAAAATGATTACATGACTTGGAAAACAATTAGCCTACAGTTGCAAAATTACCTGGATTTCTGCCTTTGTTACTAATATTGTATTGTATTCTGATCAGTATCTAAGTCAGAATTACATTTATATTAACAGCATTTAGCAGAGTGACTTAAAAAATTGCTTTGTTTTCCAGTCAGAGAATGTATCCTAGCCAGTACAAATATGTCCAAACTACAAAAGACTCTACAGACTACCTTTGTTCATGTGTTCACTAACAGAAAAATACTGAAGAAGAAATGTGTTCAGAATCAGAATCACGTAAACTTGCCATGTATTTTACACATACAAGGAATTTGGCTTGGTGAATCACACATGTATGACATGTAACATACTGGGCAAACCAGACAAACACACAGACTAGTTGTGCATATTTAACTAAGAAAAATAAAATAAAATACAATAAACAGAGTTAAGGATAAGAATAATAAAGAGCTGGAAAGGAGCTAAAGAGATGTGTAAATCCATATACAGCATATATGGATATCTATACATGCAGGTTTGAGTAGACATGTAAAAACTAATATGCAAAATATTACAGAATGATACACATTGCTGTGCAGTTGTGCAAATATGCATTATGTTACTGTAACATGAGCTAACATGAGTTACTGTAATACAGTAGGTGTACAGTAAAGGTGACTCAGTTTAAGTTTAAATTTAAGCGTGAAGTGTACACAGCTCTGGGGAAATAGCTGTTGGCATGCCTGATTGTGGTGGTTTTGATGGCCCCAAGTCTTCAACTAAAGAGAACTGGCCAAAAAAAGGTGATGTCCAGGATGAGAGGGGTCAGCAGCAATTGTGCCAGCATGCTTCATCACCCTACTGTTTTAGATGTCCTGTTGGCAGATTACATCCAATGATCCGCTCTGCTGTCCTGATTGTGCGCTGGAGTTTGGCTCATTCTTATGAGGTGGAATGAGTAATGAGCTGTACTTTCTTGGCAATAGAAACTGTGTTCCTCTCCCACTTCAGACCCAGGGTATGGTAGCGCCCCGGAACTTGAGTGATGCCACAGTGGAAACCACAGACCATTAATGTTGAGAGGGGTAGGGAAGGGTCGGTTGCACCTGAAGTCCATTACAATCTCTACTGTCTTTTTTTGTGTTGAGCAGCTTGTGGTTGCTGCTCCACCAGGTGACCAGCTGCTCATCTTCCTTTCTGTAGGCAGGCTCTTCCCCATTGGCTATGAGGCCCACCACGGTTGTGTCGTCTGCAAACTTCAAGATTTTCAGAGCTGGTTCCTTGGAGCCACAGCCGTTGGTGTAGAGAGCACGCAACCTTGTAATACTCCAGTACAGACGGTCTGGAGGTGTGACATGTGTTTTCCTAGCCGCACCTACCGTCTCCTGTTTGTCAAGGATTTCACAATCCACATGCACATGGAATCTGGAACCAACAGCTTGGACAGTTTGATCCGCAGCAACTCTGGCACTATGGTGGACACCATGATTAAAACTGCTGCTGTCTCAACATTGCGCAAGATCACCTGGATGTTCCACGATGCTACTAAGTAAATGCCCTATGGACAGATGAGGCAAAAGTGGGCCTAAATACATTGTAAGCATAAATACACAATGCTATGTTTGGGGGAGAAAGGACACTGCACACCAACACCAAAACCCCATCCTAACTCTGGAACACGTTGGAGGGAGCATCATGATTTGGGGCTGCTTTGCTGCTTCAGGACTTGGATGTCTTGTGATCATTGAGGGGTCAATAGATTCAAATGTGCATCAAAACGTTTTACAGTCAAGCTGAAGAGGGAGGTTGGGTGATGCAACAAGACAATGACCCAAAGCCACATAGGTAAACCAACCGAAGAATGGTTAAAAAAGAATAGATTTGTGTTTTGAAATGGTGAAGTCCTTATCGAGATGCTGTGGTATGACCTGAAGAGGGCTGTGCACACAAGGCATCTAAGAGATACTGATAAACTAAAACATGTTTGCAGGGAGGGATGGTCTGAAATTCCTCCTCAGTGTTTTGCAAATCTTATTACAGGAAGCCACAGGAAACATCTGGCAGAGGTGATTGCTGCTAAAGAGGATCTAGAGGTTATTAAATTGATAAGGGATTCCTTCTCAGTGTGCTCAATAAAAGACATGAAAAGTACAACGGTATACATTTATTAGCTTAGTTAGATTGTGTTTGTCTATAAGTGTGGCTTAGATAATTATCAGACCACAGTTTATCAATGTAATCAGTGCAGAAATCCAGGTAATTCCAAAATGTTGCAACTGCTCATAGTGAATACACATATCATCTTGACTGTAATCTAAATTCCTATTTAACCATTCTCCTCTGAAAGACTTCGATTATGAGGTTAGCACTCTTGAAAGCTAAATTAGCAGTCACCCTGTTACATGAATCTAACATCTGGTCATGCTCACCTACATTATTCTCATATTTATCCATCCTGACTGATACTGTTAGCCATGTGTTTAGTTAGAGTGAGCTAGAGCCTAAAATAGACAGTGATCTTATTTAATGCCTCTGAGACGTGACCATGGTGATCTTCATGTGAGCAGCTGTGCAACAACTATTGCTGTATTGTTGGACTACCTCTGTTCTTTACAGCTTGCGCTGTAATCTTCAAAATCCTTTAAATCACAAAAAATGAGAGTGATGAATCTTTTAAATGTTGCAACAATGCGTTTTCTTTTTTATAAAATGGTTTATTTGATTGAACTATTTCTGGAGCCCTACTGCTGAGCTCTATGGCTAAGTGCTATTGTTGTAGTCTCGCCTCAAAACCACATCAACTGCATCAAGGCTTCATAAATCAATACAAGCCTAAGTCTCCATTCATCATCTGCAGGTCAGATCCAGAAAAGAGCTTTTTTTACCCATCAAGAGCAGACAGCTGCAATCCCCTCAGGGCTAACACTCTGCCCCCTGCCTAACCTTGATGGACAGCCTCCAATGCTTAAATCTGCTGAGCATAAAGCAATAAAGGTTGGGGGGACATTACTGACTTGTTTTACTCATTATCAAAAAACCTACAGGCCACAGACATGGCCTTTGGCAGCAGAGCACTCTGTTCGAAAGAACTGGAGTGAAGAATCAGGGTGACGCAATAAGGGTCCCTCAACACGGGCAGAAATGCTTTACTGAGATAATGGGGAACATGTCTGATCTGAACTGGACATAAGCTTATTTCTGCATGAGCCTGAATGAGGTTCCTTATTTGGCCTCCTCTTTTAAATAATCACATCCTTTTTAGACAAAGCCGGCTTCCCGTGGGGGAAGTGTCTTGGCAGCTGAAAGGATCAGCTTCCTCAAATACTTTATCAGGTCTTCTGGCGTCATATTTTCCTAGATGAAATTCTCAGGCTGAAAAAAAAAACAGGAAACAGAGCCTGAACTGAGCGACACGACCACTGGCACACTAAACAGCCTAACAGAGCTGCTCACTGACACTGCACCTCTGTCTGACAGATGATCTACACGCTTAGTCCAGTCTGAGCAGAGTGTGTATGAGTGTGCTCCCGCGTCTGTGAGATATGAACAGTGTTACATAAGCTGATGAGCCAGGCCACGAAGCCGCGCTAGTCGTTTCCCGGGGCAACCAAACGGGCCCGCCTACGCGCGGCTTTGATTGGCTTAGCTTGTCAAATGACTTTGTGATTGGCTGGAAGGGACGTCGCTCAGCACGGCGTGTGAAACGGCTTCTCTCCCAGAGCCGGCAGCGTCGAGTAGAGAACAGTACGGTCGACTGAATAAAGCTTACCGATAAAGTGGAAGTCCTTGTGAGGTGGGCGCTGGGACGGGAGGCGATGTGCGAGGCCACCGGTAAGGCTGCCTGTTTCTCTTTTCCTGCTTCTCAGCAAAAGCATAAGCGAACACAAACAGCAGAAATGTGCTACCTTGAAAACAGGGCTGAGGTGGGAGGTACGGACGGTCGAGGTAGTGTCCGCTGGACCTGCAGGTAAAGTCTATAGGCTTTAAATATACGACTAACTGGAAGCTGTTCAAGCGCTTTTCCAACATGTAGTTCTGAAACTGCTGGATTCTGGTCCATATGTAGACTGAAAGTAACAGGTTTTCACTGTGCGTCACCGTAACGTTACATGTCTGTACTCTGAATAAACCCCTTAGGCTGTTTTTTTGTTTTTTTGGCATGATAGATTTTCTTGGTGTTGTTGTAGACATTCTGTCCTCAGACACACGGTTCTTTCCCAGGAGCAACTTCTGCAAAATAGCCAGTTTCCCGTCATGTCAGTCACGGTCTTCACAGGCTGTGTGTGAGGAGCTCTGCAGCTGCATCAGAGCACTGAGAGAGATTCAATTAGACTGTAATGAAGAGCCACAGCTGGTGGAGCTGGCTGATTAGTTGGGAGGGTCACACTGTGAAGCTCATCCCTGAACAAGACTGGCTTGATTGGTGCCCTTTTGTCTGGTAGATACAGCAGGCTGTTCATAATTTACTGTTTCTTATGGCAGCCATTTAGGTGCTTTCCTTCAGATGATCCAATGTGGACCCATTGAATAATTTATAGTCCTAGACAGAGGTGGGGTCATGTCACAGCACGCTTCCCTCATGTTTATGCTCATATTCTGTTCTCAAATATTTCAGTTTCAAGGAAATGGTGAAACAGATCCCCCATGTTTTAAATGCCCATATCCTGGGGTTTTCTTCCATTTAATTTTTTATTATCAATATTTTCCTAATTGAGGTTAACTTATAGCATTTGTGTGGTTTCAGGTACCAAATATTCATTTTACATGACCATTTTCAAACCTCTCATAATCCTTTAGAATAAAACAGGCTGTTTTTGTTACTGTCTCTTTAAGAGTGATCTAAGATGACTGAGCTATCTTCTGATTGGCTGTCCTGTATTGTGCCTCATTCAGAAAAACACCCAGAGCTAAAACATTACAACTTCCATATGAGTGGACGGGGCTAGGTAAGATGAATAGGTGGATATTTGTCAAGGAGTTGGTGCCTGTGACATCACAGAAACAATAAATACTGTATAAAACAAACTGTTTTTACAGCTTGGTTTCCATATATGGACTGAATGATTGGGTAGTGAAGGGTTAATTATGGAACTTCAGATTAAATTATTAAAAAATAAGTTTTGAATTCAGTTTTCAATAATATGGGCCTTTAAAGCAATCCCCCAACAACACTAAAGCTAAATTATATTCCACTCATACATGTCCTACAAATAAACCAATAGCTACGGTGGCTCTCAGCCCTGCACTGCTCTGTCCATTTTAGTGTTTTTTCCTGCTCCCAGCACACCTGATCCAACTAAGCAGTTAATTAGCAAGCCCTTCCTGAGTCTTAAAGCAGGAAAACACAAACATGTGCAGGACAGGGGGGTGCTCCAGGAGACAAGGGTTAGGGACGCATGGTCTAAAGGTATTAAATGTATTGTAGTAACTCAAACAAACCTCTCACACTATGTACATAATTTTTTTATGTAATGTATTTTTTGTTCACAATCAAATTCGTATTTTCTGTTGTTTTGTTAGACTAAGAGTTAAATAATCACATTCAGATAAAGAGTTTAATACTGTATATAGGCTACATGATCAATACTATTCAGTCATATGGTTTAAGCAGTTTGATCAGAGCAATTAGACGTTTCAACCGGCCCTATTGTGCTCATTTTCAGTTTTTATAATAAAATTACTTGAATAGATTTTCAGTGTTGTGTGAGGATGTGCCAAGTGTTTCGGTAGATGGGTTGTGTCACAAGATGATGTCGCCTTGTAACAGAGAAAAGAGCTGGAATTCCAACAAGGCATTTCAGGCAGCTCAGAAAAGTGGTTTCTGGGAAGACTGCTTTGGGCTTATTACTTTGCAGACCGTTTACATAACACACTAAAGGTAAGGGAGAACTGGAGAGACATAATAGGTAATCTTTCAAATTTCATCTGTCAGACAAACTCCTTAAAATGAATTAATATAAGAAAAATACAAAAGGAGGAAGAAGTCTAGAAGAAGAAAAAATGATTAATTCATTCTGGTTTATATGAGCATTTTTTATTTTCTTTATATGTAGTTTTCTTTATATTCTTTCTTTCTTTCTATATATATATATATATATATATATATATATATATATATATATATGGCAGCATTAGAAGACAGCAGTACAAAATCTCTTAGCAGCATGTATATATGTGGCAGCACTAGAAAACAGCAGTACAAAATCTCTTAGCAGCAGAGCAAGGGTTACATAGTCTGCATTTATTTGAATAACGCTGAAAGGACATGTTCTTCGTGTAGCATACCCATTCATTGCCAGCAGTTACTTCGTTCACCTGACTTTCTTTTTGGTTTCACGTGGTATGCAGGCGTTCTTCTTACTTTCATCATTCTTAATCCTGCAGAAATCAGCAAAGAGAAGAGTTGAAGCCGAATGTGTTTGTCTTGCAGGTTGCTCACCTAAGTCAATAAGTGCTTGTGACTTGACTACACATGATGATTTTAATCTAATACAGGCTTTGTTGGATGATTGTGCAGTGCGGAACCTTAGTAGCTGTATCACAGCACAGCACCATTCTTTACACTTATGCTCTTATGCACATGACATCAATAATGCCTTACTCTGTGTTCACCATGTAGTACTTAGTTTTCAGTTCTCAATTCAAAAATTATTAGGTCACAATTTGACTTCTGCAGGCAGTTCATGCATACAGAGAAAAGTCTGAATGCAATCTTTACTTTCTGCCACTGGGTGGCAGTGTTCATCAAGTTCTGTACAGTGTTTGACGTGAAAGACCAATTAGACAGGATACTTAGTAAATCACCCTATAAATATCATACATATTATGTTTACCCTGGCACGATCAGCTAATCACAAAGCTGTTTTTTTATAGAATGGATAAATAAAAGGAACATAAATAATAATTACACATACTTAATATGTACTGAAATACTAGATTATTACATACCTTGTACCTATGCCACTGAATCATTTTGTAGGTTTACAATTATACAGTTTATCAGTCACCTTTTACCCCATCCATCAGTGGAAAAAGACCATCACAGGGGGCATCTCTGACTATGTATTATTTGAGTAAGGGGCCATTCTCATCAACAGTGACACTGTAAATATAATGCACTTCATAGGAAGGAAGATGTGAGCTGCTTACCGTTCCCAACACTTCCTCAGTGTCTTCCCTTGTTTGGATTCTGGACGCAGGCAAAGTGACATATTTTCCGTGTAGATGCTGGGAATTAGATTGAAATATCATTGGCTGGAGACAGCTCTGTTTCAACATCCAGAAATTCAAACCTTCATCAAGCCTCTTAAATTTTCAATAAAGAAATATCTACAATGATTGACTATTGTTGACAAACCAAGCGCCTGCAATAAAATGTGTGTGTTCTGGTAGTGTGTCAGGCAGACTTTGTTTGTTGCCATTAACGTCTCTTGTGTCAGCCTCGGAGGAAATTCGAATCAGAAGTAGAAAAAAGGAAGCAGCATGCCTGATACTATGCGCATTTGACACTGTTTGCAAAATGGCACTGAGAAAACAGTTTTTCCTTTCTGATTAGAGCAGTGTCTTTACCTATCAATCCATTAATAGGAACAGTTGGATAGTACAGTGGATTCTCACTTTGCACATGAGATATCTGGGTTCCATTCCAGTCCAGGCAGGAGTTTGATTTCAGATAATAAACGAAATGTCTTGTGTGCTTCGCCAATAAAATAAAAAATGTTGTTAAATATTCATGACAGTAGTGTATCATTGGGCCTCCTGATGGCTTCCACCACTTGTAATTATATTGTAACAAACGTGACAATCAACCATGCAACCATAAACTTTAACCCTTTAACTTCCTGCTCAACTTTTTGGTAGATCACGTTTTGAGTCACTATATCTTAAAGAAGAAGGTGTTGAACTGAACTCAACCTGATTATGTCATCTTTACCTATTGGCAAATCCCTCAAATCATATGGCTTGTTTTAGATGGAACTTTTCAAGGTGAGCTTTTTTTAGTGGCATGTTATAGTTTCAGAGTTTTTTATGAACAGAATTATGTAACTTTAAACAAACAAAAAAAAGCACCTAATAAGGTTAAAATACTTTTCAAAAAGTCATGCATTACCAAATGGTGTATTTTTTTATGCTAAAGGTGTCTGTGCTAAGCTAATATAATTGACTGTGTGCTTTATTATTATTGCCCCAAACAAACAAACAAACAAAAAATCCTTTTTTTTCTTGATAAGGATGTTAAAGGGTTAACATCCACAATAGTTATCATAACTATGAGAGAACAGAAGCATTAAGTACAAGTTTCTGTTTACAATGTCTTCTGTCTCTCACTATCAGTATTGGTCTCTCTCTTTTTCTCAGTAAGAGTTAATTGGCAGCTACATAACCCTTTCAGACACACAGAGGAGTTGTCTCCTCACAGTGGAAAGATGGGCAGGAACACTTATGGATTCGTTCAGATCTCTCTCTCAAAGATGAAAAATGGATTTGTTCAGACCTCTCTCTCAAAGATGAAAAATGTAAGTACTGCATATCTAATGGTGGCAGTTTTGGAGGTCTATCAGTTCTTTTACAGCTGCATGGAGTCACATGTTCTTTCTGTTTTTTAATAAAATTTTGTTTTTTAAAAAAACTTTGCCTTTCCCTTCTGTTATGTTAAATCTAATTTCCTTAAAATATTTCCTGAAAAATAAATAACTTAAAAAAACTAAGGCATTTTGACTGCAAGTTATGTAAATGAAGGATGGTCTCTGTCCTTTGCACAGTACTGTATATTCAATCAGTGATCATAATCTAAACGTAGAAAGTGGCGCTGAATTCTCCCGTGTCCCCTGTGTATTTCTGTTGCTCTCACATGATTTTCTGGTTCACGATGCAAAAAACATCTAGCCAACTAGCATGTCTGCATTTTTAAACAGGATATCATTTGCTTTTATGGAACAATTCACTGATTTACAAACAGCAGCATTCCATAGCCCACTTGAGGTGTGTGGTCCTTGTTGGTACAAACACTGTCGGGTCTAACGTGCAGGCCTACGTGCAGCCTACATTTGCAGAAGTTTGGGAGCTGTGGCCAAATAACATGTTAATTAAGTTTTATTTAGAACAAAAAAAAACAAGTCCTCTAAAGAGAGCTGACTTTTACACATTCTAATGCAGAACTGATTCTCATGTCATTCCATCACAATACAGATATACTGGGTGAAGGTGACTACATTTCAGTTGCATTATCTGGTATTTTGTATTTTTCCCAAGCTTGTCTCAACACATCTTCAGTGAATGGATTTCAGTCACCGCTGGAAAGATCCGTACTAACTTCACTGCCTTTGTTCAGGAAATAGATTTGGCATGAGCATGTTATGTTATTCAGTTTCCCTTTCCAGTTTATCTCAAAATCATACTCAAAACCAACAGTTCAAGCAGACATAAACCTAGATAAGCAGCTTAAACTTGAGGTTTGCAGGACATTTGCAGGAAAACCAGCTTCTCTGATATGCGTAACATGCTGTCTCATTCATGACTAAATATCTTTTTTGAAAAAAACAAAAACTGCAGGAAAAGGTTTCTCTGCTCCAGAATAGTTTAGCTGGTACTGATTCCATATGTGAAATTTTTAAGACTATTCTTGTAAAACTGTTAGTCTGTAGTGAAGTTTAACTGCGGTGAGAGAAGAGACGTGACTGACTGACTGACAGTTAAATACGTTGCAAATGACTGAAGAACCTAATATAACGACAGAGGTGAAAGGAAGTAACATGAGCATTGAGTGCATATCTAACAACAACCACGTATCTCCAGAATAGTAGCTTTACAAAAGAAGGCAATACATTCTTAAATTCGAGTGTAATATGATAATGCAAATCTAGTTACATGTACTCTTGCATAATGCCTCACTAACTTGAGGTGAAGGTCATTAAGATCAATTAACTTAGATAAGTCCTACTGACCAAAAGTCTATTTCCCAAAACACCTCCCAGCATTCCTAGCGGTTTTAATTAAAATGTATAATTCTCATTTTTATTAGCTCTCTTTGCAAAGTGATATTTTTGTCTAAATATTTCTAAATAATTCTTCTCATTTTGACCATGATAATGTTTGTGTGGTGTTTGCCAGTTCATCCTGTAGCCATAAATACTATCAAGTGGAAAATATCAGCCCTCCATTTCTAAACACCATGGCATAGAGGCGATAATGAGTGACTTCTATGAATGATTTGAAGATTGCTGTATGAAACAATCAGTAAAAATAGCTGGTTGTTTCCACTGATATCAGTACACAAGGACTAGTATTTACGTTAAACTGAGATTAAGATTAAGCAGAAGATGAAATAATAGAGTACAGCCAGGTGGGTTGAAACCACTTAAACTGGTTGTGCTGTTTGAGTTATCCTTACTTGCAGCAGAAGTGTGGGTCACTGAAAATAAGCAAGTAACTATACCTTATATACAAAGGTATTTGAGCTTCAACCTGTGAAGTATCTTTATTTTGCAGAGCCAACAAGTTTGCATCATTCAATCGAGTCACTTACTTCCAGAACCCTGCATAGGTTCATTCAGACATGCTACATCTTGCAAAACGGAATGATGTGCAAGACCCTAATGCACTTCTTTGCACACATGAAATAAGTAATATGACCTACATAATAGCTATTAACTAATAAGATGAAATTAACTATTAACATTGCTCCTGATTTTTATTTGCAACTACAATGTATTAAAGCATGGTCTTCTGTGATGCTGTCTAACTTCTTATTAAGAGATACTTACATGATTTGAACTTTATTGCAAAGAGGCTCTGCCATTTTAATTTCAAAGTCAGTGATGCGTCTCCATTTCACAAACCCAGTCTCCTGGACACACACACATTTTTCCCGAACAGACATGGCAATAGACACATTTCCTGGAAACCAAAGGGGGAAAAAAAGCACAATAAATCTCCAGCATCTCCAGCATTATTATACTATTAGATATAGTTTTATACTATTAGATAAGTTTGTAGATGATCACTGAGAGAAGTAAGGTATCAGAACTCTACCTGTGATGATGTTTAAGAAAAGGAAGAGCATCAGAGTGTCTTGCAGTCTCCTGAAAGCCATGTCAGCTGTAAATTGTAGTGTGGCAACATCCACCCCGATGTGCTTGCTGAGAAGTGTGTTTGTGTGTGTGTGTGTGTGTATGTATGTGTGTGTCTCAACCTCATATCCCTGTCTTTTTTCCTGCTTGCCCATATTTAGCCAGAGCGAAGTCACATGATTTCTAGACATTCAAGATTTGTTCCATGGTATTACTGCATATGACATTCAACTTGATACGGCAAGTATGCTTCACCATCCACAGGCTTTTTAACTGTTCTGTCCCAGTTCATCAGGTACACACTGAGTGCTTGATGAGCTGCATCAGATAAGTTTGGCACAAACTGTGTACAGTGTCGAAAGTTTGTGATTAATAATCACTGTTCTGTTGAATAAAAGACAACACATCAACTCAGACAAGTCATCATAGACTCTTAAAAGAAACCATATGCGACACAGTATGTTTTCATCAGTGTGTAAGGCACAGGATGTAATAGCCGCAGATTAGGAAAGCAGTTTAACTTGGAAATAAGTAAACCATGATTATTAGTCATAGACTACAGAGCAAGTATGTGTCAGTTTTACAGTAAGAGGTACATTTGATTTGGGTTTTTAAAGCAACTTATTATAGTTTTTGTTGTTATAAAACATGTATTTTATTTCGGTATGTCCAGAATAGTTTTGCCTATGCATTAGAGTGTCAGACTTAGCCATGATGACAAAAAATAATCTTAAATCTAGTTGATGTCAAAGTATTTCTCAGACTGTTATATTTTCTATTCGTGTTTTTACTCTGTTTATGGTATTTTGTTAATGGAAATGATCCAGCTACTGCAAGTTTTAAATACTCTAGTCAGACTGCATGTTTTGTTAATGTTCTGTATGAAAATAAGTTAACACATCCTCTACAGAGAGCACATTTAAATTTACAGCAGATTTTAGAGTTCAGCATCCTGGGGGAAAAAAAAAAAATATATATATATATATATAATATTAAATGTGCCACAGTTGTTGCACACATTTTAGAACTATGTTCTCTGTAGAAAATGTGCATTTCATGCAGAAAACATGTCATTTGTCCAAGGGAGCCCAAACCTTTGTTTGAATACTTTTGCCTATTCAGAAATGATGATTAACACAAACAAAATCATCTGCCAATATAATGAGTTCATTTCACTTGATAAAATGACCTAAACATGTAACAATGTCTAGAAATAAGTTATGTAATCTTATCTCCTTACCTCAGTCTCATAATGAGAAATATTAGATCTAACAACTGGAAATTATACTTTATCAGAAGATTATTATTTAGGATTATTTCAAGATTATTTTACTTGCCAGGATATCTTTTTTTTTTTTTTTTTTGCAGTGAACTAAAAAGATTAAGTTAAATCTTTATTCACTAATCTAAGCTGACTCAAGGTGAAATCAAACCTTACTTAGAACACGTACATAAGAAACATGAAAGCAATACAAAGAATGTGAGGTTAATGACTGTGCTTTCACACCATTGTATCTGTTGTCGATTGTTACATGGTGGTGGATTTCTAAAGGTACGGGTGGACGTCATACAGTGTGTTCTTTTTTTTTGTATTGATCCTAACATAAGACATTCATGACACACAGTCTTATTTATGACTAAGCGTCTTTAAAAAGGAATTGCTTCTGCATTCTACAGTTTTATTATGCATGCATGCTACAGTTATTAATAAACTGATAAGGGGTCCAAGCTTTACACAGGAGAAACGTCTAATATGGGTGCCTACGTTGCCAGTGCATCAAACAAAAGATTAAAATGATTTTAGATACCATGCACATGCCAAACACAGACAAACAGCTTTGGCATTGTCCAAACAGTTTGACAGCACATTCATTTATTTATCATCTACACTGCTCATCCTCCTGGATTGCGGGGGATACTGGAGCCTATTCCAGAACTCATTGGGCAGAAGGGAGGAGACAGGACAGTTTGCCAATCAATCACACAGCAGACACACAGATATCCACATTCACACCTAGGGGCATTTTAGTAGCTCCAACATGTCTGCACAGATTATGCGAACAGCACACAGAAAGATGACTCGAACCCAGGCCCTTTAGCTGTGAAGCAACAGCGCTAGCCACTGCTGGGGCCTACCTCAGTGCTCACAGGGCAGACACCCAGACATACACATTCACACACATACTCACATCTCCCACTCACCCAACAGCATGTATTTGGACTGTGCCGCCGTGCTCCTCCCCTTTGACAGGACATTACAAAACAATTTATCCTGCTATGTTTATGTTTGGAGAAGGCAGAAGGCACTTTGAAGCACAATATGTGTTGCCAATTGTTACATGGTGGTGAATCTATAATGGTACGGGCAGTCGTTCATTTTGTCAGATTATTGCTCTACGTGTTTTTGTAGCGCAAAGGTTATGGGGATATTTTAGAGGACCAACTGCACCCTGTTGGTCCAGTGATTGATCCCGCATGAAATCCCATATTTAATGATGATCATGAGCACGTTATGAACACCTTGCATCATCTCCCTGAACACCAGCTGTATAAGAAGGTCTGGAGCAGTCAAAAACATTCTATTGTGTTTTATTTTATATATTTTATATGGACAATGTAATTTACTATATCGCCGCTGTATAGTAACTGTTGATTTTTTAAAAATTCTATGCATCATTTGAACACAGTAGCTGCTGTTTACACTATGTGAAAATTTCATGATGAATGGGCCAACAGAAATGGGCCAAAAATGATGATATATGACCAACAAAATACATGGGGGCCCAGGGCCTTCTGGGTCTAATGACATCTGTGAAAGAACAAAAAACATTCATGTCTATTATTTTTAGTAGACATTTATTTAATATAATCGTTATTTTATATTTAAACTCTAAAAGTATTGAAGTACTGCTCTTATGTCATTGTTAAGCCTTGGTTGGAATCAAAAGTTAAATTCTTGAAACACCCATTGGAAAATTATCCAGTCAGGTGGTACTGTGGATTTCAGTGATCAGGACTTCAGGAGCTGGACAGAAGGCCTAAAGAATCAGATTAAACACTAATGTTATTAGGAACATTTTGATTTTCTTCTGGAAGTCCTACATCATGGCCTGCGAATGGTAACCTAGCCAATGCATTTCAGCAAGATCTGGGGAAAAAAGCGCTTTCCTGAGGGAGTCACTGTAAAACTGCTATGTAAGCTGAAATACAGTGTGTGTTAATATGTCTGGTATAAACTTCAGATAAAACATAGAATGCTATTTACAAGCTGCAGATGTTTGTGTTTTATACAGAATGCCCAAAATGTTCAATTACATCACTGTTAGCTTAACGCTATCGTTCAACTCCTATTAGGGTGCTAGCAGAAATTAGCATTACCATAGAGGTTGTCCAGGTTTTATTCAATCAAGAAGAATGAAATCAATCAAGAAGACTTTTTGCTTTTTTACATGTATTATAACCATTTATTTGTATAAAAAAGATAACAAAAATATGTATTCATGTTTTTGTATACACAAAAACAACAACAACAACAACAACAAAACAAATTCATGAACACATAACAGTAGTGACAGTGTGCAAATTGATTCTGCTTTGTTATTAAACTGGCCTAGATTATTACAGAATAGATATGCGACTCGTTCACGTTATAGTTTCCTGTAAACGTCATGCTCTTGAGTGGGACCAGCCCTCTCTGTAAAGCTTATAAAGACACCAGACATTAGCGCGTGGTCCAGACTGTACATGCGAAAGCAGTTCTGATCTTTCAAAGCAGTGTATGGACACTGCAGTAACATGCCTTGAAGACTACATTAGCAGCCAGTCTGCTGGGCTTCTCATGATACCAACTTCTTGGATCAGCTGTGCTTTTTCCGTGGACAACTTTTCCGAGGTCTTCCCAGTCTTTTAAGGCACTTCTTCACATCTTGCCCTTTTTCCTGCATACTGCAAAAGCAAAGAAGTCAGTAAATCAATTACAGAAATTACATGCATTGTGTAAAAGGACTGGCACGAAATACTACAATCATATCTAACACAGCGTTGCGAGTGATGTTTGATTTTGTTATATTTGTTGTTGTCTTACTTCTGCCAGCATTTCTGCAGTCGTTTTCCTTGTTGTCCATTAGGACTTAGACACACTTTCTGGTTGTTCTTCTTCACTGTAACTCTAAAGAAAAGATTCAGAGACACAGATTTAGATCTAGAGGTTGAGCAAAGGCTTCTAGATATATGTCATTAAAGAAGTAAACAGAGTGCTACTTACATGATCTCCACTCTAGGACAACCTGGTCCTATTAATGAGACTTTATAGTCTGAAAACGGGCCCCGAACTGCTACATTGGATTTATGACACTCGCACCGTGTTGGGACGTGTTGACTGTCTCCTGGCTTTGCTGCTTTAAAGGAACAAGCAAAACAAACAAACAAATAAACAAATGAGATTTGGCTTTTGGAAACTGTCCAACCATAGAAACACCATGCACCTTTTTATTTAGTTCAGGTTTACATTTTCTCCAAGAAACATTTTTGGAAGTTACATGGTTTTGAGGAAGCAAGACTAAAAGAACATTGTTTAGAAGTTAAGTTTCAGAAGCTCTGAAGAAAGTCCTGCTGTATGACGAGCAATTCTGTACTACTCACCAGTAAGGAGAAAACAGAGGCCCACAGTCAGCAGAGCAGTGAGGGTATGTAGTGTAGACTTCATTGTGAAAGAGTGTGTGTCCTAGTTTCACTGACACGGCTTTTAAGCTGTCCAGCCGGGGCTTACCACCTCTCTTGCCACTCCCTGGAAATTCCCGCCCAGTGTCAGTGCTCTGTCAGATTAATTTTTTTCCCCCAAAAACAACTCTATTCATACTGCAGAAAACATTGAAAACCATGAAAGTGAAAGTATTTTATATCTGAGCAAAGGAATGCAAACAAGTTGGGAAAATATCCTTTCGCAAAAAAATAAATATATAAACATATGCAGATTAAAAAGTGATTTTGTGTTTCCAAGATCTGGAGTTTACATGAAAATTATTGCGGATTCAGAAGTAATAAAACACCCCATGCTGTAAGCGTCACAAGACTTTAATAAACTTTTCTTAAGGTTCAGTCAACATGCCTAGACAAGTGTCTTTCTAGGTAAACTTCCAGAACTGATCACGTGATTTCTCCTAATCTGAAGACTTGCCTTGAGCTTGATCCAGTACTGTAAGGTACAGTGCCCCTCAATGAGTAACCCTGAACAAAACATGAACACAGTGTTTTTCTCATTAGTATGAACCCCTGTAGCCTTTTTGTATTTTGTTATACACATTTTCTCTCTCTCATTCTCTCTCTCTCTTGCACTCTCTCTCTCTCTCTCTCTCTCTCTCTGCAGCTGAGAAGCTACTAGAAAGCTTCCACCATGGATCCTGCTCAAACCCCTTTTGTAAGAGTGAATGATGAAAAGGTCATTGTAAAGTGAGTACAGTTCTACTTCTGTTCTTCATTTAAAGTATTAAAAATGTGTCCTCCTAAAAACTGCCCCCCTTTTTCTGCCTTCTTTTTTAGGTCAGACCTTTTGTCTCTTTTGAAAACCTACAACTGTTACCATGATGGAAAGAGTTTTCAGCTTCGCATCCGTGAGGTACGCAGAAACTCCAAAAACTGAATAACTTAAGACTGCAAGTTGACTCTGTTGCATTTATCTAGTTAATTATTACTGTTATCGCCCTCAGGGCTGAGAGTGCTGTGGGCGGGTAGTGAAAGGCCACATGGAGTTGTTTGTGCGATGGATAAGGTTCAGGAAGTCGTTTACCCTTCAAACATAGGGAGTCCATGAATGGTATCTGAACTTTGCAGGCCCCATATAATAATAAAAAATAATGCTGACATTGTGATGCAAGGTTATGTTGCTTACCAAAGTGTAATTAAAGATATAAATTGAACTGTAGACGCAGTTAGTCAGTCTTTAATAGACGTATAAAAGCAATACAAGTGGCAACCTCTGACTAGTGTTATAGCATGTTTAGAGGGCAGCAATGAGTAATGTTTGTTTATTTGGGCTGGAGCTGTGTTCATCATCGGTCACAAGCTGCTACACCATTGACAGCTAGGAAGCAGGAAAGCTAATTAGCCAATTTTAAACATTAAAAGCACCACCTGAGTTGTTGTGAAGAATGAGCAACCATATTTGCTGTTCAGGCTGAATATATTGGCAAACCTTCTAACAGCTATTGTACATGAGGACTTACTGTGCAAGAAAGTAGGTTTTGCTTGTGAAGAGTAATTTGACATGCTAAGATTGTGATTTTACAGAGGAATTCAATTTACAGTTGTGAAAAAGACATTTTTTACATTAATTTCCTAGAAGTAAAAAATGAATTTTAAAATTTAAAACTCCTTAGAACTCATCTTCTAAACTGCTTTATCCTTGTGGGTCAAAGGGGGTGCTGTCAGTAGGTGGAAGGCAGGAAATGCCCTGGACAAGTACATCGCAAGGCAGACATGCTCATTCACACCTAGTGGGCAAATTAGCATTTCCAGTTCTGCTGACTGCATGTCTCTGTGGAAGGAAACCTAAGCACCCAGAGGAAACCCACCCAGACACAGGGAGAAGAATAAAAAAAAACTCCCCCTATTCCCCCCACATCACTACCCACTGTGCCACCCTATATTTAAAGCTGAAATATAGTATTTAGTACTGAAATGTTAATGTTCACATAAGCCAACTGAATTCTTGAGATCTGTTATTTATATGACATTTGCCAAAGCAAACAAGAATGATTGAACCTGTAAACCTTTTCATGATGACTTCCTTCTTTAGCAAGGCACCACTGGGGTCTAATAAGGGCTTTTAACTCTAATCCATTAAAACATCTGGCTCCAAGCATCTATAGATGTAGTCATCTATGCTTTGGCTGAGGCTCTCTTCTTTCCAACATACTGCAGTGCCATGTCCCTTCTTGTTAGAATAGATCAGAATCCAATAAATACTTATCACTCTTCTGCTTTATAGGAGCATAATTTCTGAAACTAGTCCTTTATTTAGGTGTATAGGGAGCTCGGATAGAGCATAAATGTGAACAGGGACAGAGTATAGAAAAACACTGTTGTAGAATATGTCAGTGTCCATGTTTGATATTTATTACTAAATATTTCTGTAAATGGTATTAAAGAGTTTAAAATGTTTAAGAATCATAGTGAAGATAAATGTAAGACTTCTTTGCTTCACTTGTCGTTTGTTGTAAATAATATGGACAAATGTTTTCTTTTGGAATGGTGGGTCAGGGAATGCTGAGTGCTCACATTTTATTTCAGTTGTCATTTGCAGAGGACATTAAAGAAGACAAATATATTTTCCGGGAGCTTTCAGGAATGGAGGGTCATGGGATTTGTTACTTGGATTTGTCATATTAGGTCAGGATTTGAGGAAGTTCCCAGAAGGCAGATCTGCTCCAGTGTGATGAAACGTAGACTGAGGAGTTTGTAATAATGAAGCAATGAGCTAAAAACTCTAGGATCTTTTCCCCTTTACCAGACTCTGAAGCTGCTCTTTGCAGTTAAAGACCATGTGTTCATTGAACTTGAATGTTCTAATTAAGGTTAGTCCTCATCAACAAGTATGTATTTATATTGAAATGACAGCTGTCTCTGTTTTATTGCCTTTATCTTGGATGGTGTCGGAAGTGGAGGAGGTCTAATCAGCAGGATATGAGTCAGATGTAGAAACGTTCTCAGTTTGACGGATAGTAGTTTAGGGCCATGGGAACTTTTTTTATTTTTTCTTTTTTGTGTGAGACAAGCCCAAACAAAATCTTTTGCAGAACGGAATCTGGCAGGTGTGGGAAAAAATGTGTGTGTGTGTGTGTGTGTGTGTGTCTTTGCTGCTATCGGTCTATCAGTGTGTTTTGATTTGGTTGACCCTAAGCTCTTGGTTCATTGTAATCGTTTCACACTGCATTCCTTGTATTACCAGGTTAGGAGCTTTTATACTGACTAAAGAAGTTAATCACTGCTACGTTGAAAATGGTTGATGAAAAATAATATATTTAAATAATATATTTTTTTCTTGGTATTGTAACAATAAGACTCGTGTTTGTGTGGGGACAAGCTACATTTTATGCCTGTAAATCTTATCTGTAGCAATGCTTGCTCCTGGATGTCGCAAGCATTACAGTAGGCTATAGCTGCTTTAAGCACATGGTTGTGTTACACCAATAAAGTTGTCTTTGTCTGTGGGCTCTGAGGAAACCGAAAGCAGCTGGGAATAAAAGTAATTAACCGTAATCACAAGCATAATCTGTGGCATGTAAGCATTTGCGATTGTCATATCCTTCTTAACCTCCTCTGTAATCTCATCTCCTTTGTGTACTGAGCCCAGGTGCTAAAGCTAAACTATTTTATATTTTACGCCTTTTTTTGTCTGGTCTATCAATACTTGCATGTAATTAAGTCAGGTTGGATATGCGGCTGAGGGGTGGTGTTGAAAGGATAAGCCATGTGGACATGTTTGAACCTTTGCAAGTGCGCATAAGGCAGTATTAACTGTATCAACATGCCATATCACCTTCCACTGCTTCATTGCGCTCTGTGGTTACCCAGAAGAGGAGAATGGTAATTTAATATAGGGAAAACATGTTACACAACACAACAATAAACAGTAACTCAACCTTTTCTGCTGTTACTTTGATAAACATGTCATATGGTCCGTTGAAAAGTATTCGAAAACATGATCTTGCTTGTTGCAGGTTTATTTGAACTCATTTTTGAGCTGCTGTGGGCCTGTATAATAATGACTTCTTGCGTATCTTACGTATTTTATTCTTACATATAAATTATATTACATGTAGTTTTACATCTTGTAGCTATGATTTGTTCTTCAGGATTTCCCAAAAGTGTACAAGTTAATAATGATTTTTAGCTTAACTTTCATAGTAGCCAATAAATTCAATTTTCACCTGTTTTGGTGGAGGTCCCCTCAGCTGAGCTGTGCATTAGTATGATATGTATCATTAACAAACTATGAAACAAACTGGACATTCAGCTTCATAAACAAAAAAGGAAGTTGGCATTTGTAAAAGTGTTTTTATACTGTAAATGCTATTTTATTTTACTACTGCAGTTGTACATCATCTCAGCGTTGCTGTTTTTGTGAAGAAGTGTGAATTATTTTCAAAGCATGGGTTTCTTATATCTCTCCTTTCATAGCAGTTCAACACACAGCATTCCCAGAGAGACAGCAGTGTCCTAGTTTACCTGATAACAGAATTACTGGGAACAAATACTTTGATTTGTTGATTGAATGTTTGATTTAAAATATCTGGGTTGATTTCCACTACAACAGCTAGTGGGGCACCTACAGAAGGAGATTACATCAAGATTGATTCATATCAAGATCAGTTTTGCTCAGTAACTATCCAAAAATTTGAGTATGCGTTACCAGTTCAAGCCCTCTGGCTAGAATGCATTAACTGCAGCAGTCAACCGCTGCATCGCTAGAGTGTGAAAGAAGTCTTGCATGACAGTGGAAGTAATATACTTTTTGGCCAAGACTTGTTGAAGTTAAATTAAAAGAGCGATATGTAAGATGAATCGCCCTGTCGTAGCTATGAACAGTAGGGGGCAACGCATCACCAGAAAATGCACAGTCCCTCCTCTCCCTTCAGTATTTACCAGTCTAGAAGAAACATTGTGAATTCATCATCAAACCTCATTCCTCAACATCTCCAATGGTGGAAAGCAACACCAGTGTTAGTTCTTGGTTTGTCTGTATTTATTTCACTTCTTTTGGTTGCTGCTGGATGTGGTTTCTTGACGTGAGGGGGCAGTGGTCATTGTAATAGTTGCTTTCCAAAAGCATCAGCTATCTTTGCATTTACTCCACCTTTCGTTGGCTACTTGTCCTTAAATGATCTAACCAGAACCGTCAACACGTTTGACAAGAAATGAATCAGGGCAGTGCTGCTTCTTCATCCTCGCATGTTGGAATGAGTTTGATGTTATATTGTCGCCTCATTGTCATGTCTTGAGGTACAAAGTGGTGTTACAAGACAGAATGGCCCAGGGCTATCTAGTTAACATTCTAACTTAAGTAGATATCTCTGCCACACCATATATAGATTCTTAACTGTTATTTTCTTCGCATTTTGTTAGTAATTTTGATTATTTCTAAATATCTTAAGCAAAAAGTCATACGGTACCTTTTAAAGAGAACATTAGAGTGTTAACTAGCAAGTTTTTTTCTTTGCATGATGTAATAATCATAACAAATGTAAAAATTGGCTAATAGCAAACAGAGGGCTAAGATAAGTGTTAAGTGTGCTTAACTGTAAAAGCACTAAGAATGACTCTTGGTCTAATTGCTGTGTCTTTAAGAGCGTGAGTTTTTGCCTTGCCCTGACATGATTTCTAGTAGTTTGGTACTTTTACATAATGACAGAGGGCATGCATGTGCAGTGCACTGTTTGTATTTCTTAACATAAAGAAGGGGGGCCAATTCAGTAGAACAGTTTAATGGGCCCAGCCAAGCCTTTGGGCGGGCCTACTCTTAAGGCACACTTCTAGTTAGAATGTGGAGATGTTTACTAGCTTAGCTGAAAATGTTCTTTTCAAAAGGTCAAGTTCTTAAAGGCAACAGAACAGCTAAAGGCAAATGGCTAAATTCTTAAATACAAACTTCAATAAACCGAGATTTGTCTGAATTAGTAGGAATTGATTGTGATCCACTTCTCCAATAAATGAATGCATCCCCAGAGTGTTTAGGTTTTAGATTGGAACGACTGAACATACTCTATACAAGTCATCTCTGCATATATATGTACAAAGGCCACAGGCTACAGATCATGCAAAAGCACGGAAAACAGAAGGAAAAGAAAGATTAACAGAAATATTCAGAAGAGTAGGGCAAGAAGGGTGAAGCTGTTTCTGGAGACGAGCACCCTCTTCTGGGGTTGAAGCATTCCATCATGAGCTGTTGTGTGGAGTTTTCACCAGCAGAGAGAGCTCCGAGTTTAAACCAGAGAATGTGGCAAGACTTGGGCTTAATGTTAAAAATCAGACTGCCAAAGGCTGAAAAGGTTCAAATGAGCAGACTTTGCATGTAAACAAAAGACAAAGCAACATTCGTAATCAGGGAAATTCCTATTTCTTAAAAGTGCATGTTCTAAACACTTGTGCATGTTAAAATTCACATCATCTGACAATATATTTGTAATACAGATTTAGGTTTTCATACATATGTGTACAGTTTATATTACATGTGCAGTGGTGTTCAAAAATTTGAGGCCACATTAAAAAATCTGTTTTTTTCCATGTATACTTGGAAATAATTAACTGGACATTAGAATTTAGAGTCATGACAAGCAAAAAGGAGACAAAATATTCAAGCACTAGTTCTAGGCCACAATTTAAACTTAACCAGATGTATGACATTGACACTGTTGAGGTCTTTCTACAATAAGGTCAGATTTTTGTGGTTTTGTCCAGTGAGGCACATGTTCAAACAACTGTCAGGAGGATTGTTGTACTCATCAGAGTCTTTTACACAAACTTATGGAGTCCAGCTCAGCTGCACACTGTCATTAAAGAAAATGGCACACCTCCGATCTCCCGAACTCCATACCCCAGAGTTCATTACCCGATGATGTCACTGTCACATGTCCCAAACTGTCCAATCACACCTCATTCTCTCGCCCCCCCCCCTTCGCCTGAGTATTGATTATAACACACCTGCATCTCATTTCATCACTAGTATTTAAACCCCTCAGACACACATACACTCCGTGAAGTATTGCCAAATCCAGTTTGCGTACTGAGTGTTCTCTCTTGCCTTCCCTGTTTATCCTCTCTGGTTTTGACTTCTCTTTGGTTCTGACTCTCTCTCGGTTCTCCCCTTTGATCTGGTTGCTGGTTTGTTTTGCCCTTCTGGTATTGTATTCCCCATTTGTTTACTGGTTTACGCTTTTGTCTTACTCCTTTGGATTTGTCTATCTCCTGCTCTCTGGTTCTCGACCGCTGCCTGCCTCTCTGGTTATTCTCTCTCCCTTGTCCCCTCGGTAATGTTTGCTTGGATCGTGCTGTTGTGCTTTATTACCAATCTGCCTAATAAATCTCAATTGACTTTTAGCTTGGCGTGCATCGAACTAAGTTTGTTAATCCTGACAGAAAAAGGGCATATTAAATACTAAGAAATTCATACTCTCATATTTTATTCCAGTTGTTATGCTGATGATAGATCTTTCTACTAAGTTAGAAATTAATGCAAAATAAAAAATATTTTCTGTGGTGTTCTCAGATTTTTGTTCCTTACTGAACATTACTCCTTACATATCAGGAAACCCATGTCATGATAAACTCTACATTTTGAAGAACCTTTATGTAGAACTGGTATGTAATGACATTTAGCATTGTTATAAATTACATCACAATATATTTTTCTCCTTATCAAATTAAAGCCATAATATCCATATTGAATGTTACCTTCATAATGATTCGATTTTTTTTTTGTGACACCACTGGTTCTTTTTGTCACTTACGACTTCACAAACCTCAGAAAAGCTAGGTATGGTGGTGCATATTGCGCATCATGATTTTTGCCAGGTTGTCTCTCCTCATTTCATATATACATTATTAGAAAGCTTCTTTATTCTTTCTGCATTTACTTGGTCTAGCTGGTCAAGATGGTCACTGGCTTTCAACTTGGAAGGTGTCAGAGTGTGAATGCTTCTAGCGATGAGTGAGGAAATGAGGACAGGTCAGTGAAGGTAACTTTCAGTTACTTTGTCGCAGCTTAATGCTTTCAAGTAATTGAAAGATATCTTTGTGGTTTAATAGATTGACCTTTTACCAAATTGTGTTATCTAATTCTAGTATTGATGTATGGAACTAGGCACATTGTGCTCAAATATGCACAACGCTAAAGTGTGAATTAAGCATATTTAATAATTGAATCAATACCTATAGAATTGTATGTGTAAATTCTTGTCATGTATGAGTTAAGGTAAACAATATATGGAGTTTAGTTTGAGATATAGATTACAGCTATTGTTTTATTATTATGCCTTTTAATGTTGCACAGTTCTACACTTTGCTGATTAAAGATTCTTATAGTAATGATCTTAGAACCATGAATAGGTACAATGTTATTAACCTGAGCTATTTCAAATTTGATATCCAACCTTACATAAGATTTGTATAGGATTAAGCTTTGGTTTCAATCAACAATTGTTCCAAAACCAATAAATGAGAAATAAGAAGGACCAAAATTCCAAAATGCGTTGTACTTTATTTATAAAAAGAAGTAGAAAAAAGCTCTTTAGAGTGTAAACATGAGCACACAGGGACCAAAGTCCCTGATCAAGCAAATAAATTAAGCTATTATTATTATAAAGTCCAGGTCACATCATCCTGGTTTGGTTCCTCAGTCCACTTTAGCTCCATTGCAGTGAGTCTGCTTTTGAGGCTGCAGGTTATTAGAGTAACCTAAGAGCAGCCGGTGCACTGTCAGTCCTATGCAGCTCGTCTTGTGTCTGTGCAAAGAGCCAGTCCAGTGGGTCCCTGCTACACCAGTCTTTCTGACTGCTGAAGCGATGTGTGAGCTCGTCCAGGCCCAGCGAAGCGGTACGAGTCCGTGGGGTCCTGGAGGAGCAGCGGGGTGAGCTGGTGGCTGAGTGTTTGCCCAGAGGCTTTGAGAACATGCGAGGCCTTGGCGTCCGTGCTACCCTCACTGGGCCACAGGCTGGCTGGGCCAGCTCTTTGATGGAGTTGACGTATTCCTCCAGAGACTGCGAGGGACTGGCCTGGCATCCCACCTGAGAGGCATCCTCATGTGTCTCTGTTATGGTGGGCAAAGGAGCGATGGACAAGAGCAGTCTTTTGGGCTTCATGCTGGAGAAAGATTGAAAGAGATTGATTTAGTTATCTTTGCGTTCTCACTGTTAAGAAATGTATACAAGAAGCACCACATGTACTAGTGGCTTTAATGTCACATGTAGAAAATGTGGAACTTTCAAGCTCTAAAGCATGCGTGCAACCAACATCCCTGTTCTACAGAAACTTATGCTAAATGAAGAACTCACCTGTTGTGTGTTGAGTTGTGTGAGAGGTGATGCAGTGCTGAAGCTGTCTTGTTCTCAGCAGTAGCTGCTGCTTGCTCTTGATCTGTGAGCTGGTTCTAATCTGCTGTACAGGCACAAGCCCTGCCTTTTATACTGCTGCTGGGCGTAAGCCAGGGCTCATGGCACTAAATTTAGCGGCGTGCTGACCTCGCTCTCTCAGGAGGAAGTGTGTGTGTGCTGGGCCAAGAGGGTGGAGGAAGCTCTGGCGTGGCAGCTGACCACGGTTCACTGCTGCAGCTGCCCTCATTGTTTACATTTCAGAAACAATGAGGCCCTAAGAACACTCGAGCCCTCCACCTAGCCCACATAGGAGAGATACACTCACTCAGTCTGCTGCCAGCAGCACATCATACAAACTTGTAGACCCTCAGGGATCCATTTAGTCAGGATCTTGGATAGCTTCAGCTCCTCAATCATCTACATTATGTTCACTCTGCAGAATGATTAGGATTATGATGTCACCCATCTACTTTATATCTACATTTAGTTTTATGCTGTGCTGTGTGAGGTCAAACCTAACCATGGCCTTTGGGCTCCATAAACAGCTATAAGGACCTAAGGAGGAATCGTACATGGACTGGTTCTGAACTGTAATAGCAAATTCAATTTAGACTTTATAGTCTGCAGTTTACCTTGTATCTCTCAGTCTGTAAACTATCAGAAAAAGGCTGCTGTGCAGGTATATTTTTATATATATTATCACAGAATAAATGTAAATGGACCCTCATTAAAGTACAACAATGAGCACTGTTCTTCTGTTCTTCTGATTTGGAAGTTGTTATTTATTTATTATTTAGGGGACACTAAGTATCTGTCCACGATCTGAGAATGCGAGCGTGCAGATGCGCACACAGCTAATAAAAACATTTCCACGTTTTCCACTGTGAAGAAGGCTTAAAATAGACCAGACAATTATTGGAGCGTTTTGCTGTGGGGGGCATTTCCTGGCATCTGTTTGCTGAGTGTACGTGTGTACGACTGATCAGAAAAAAGCTGCTGTGCAGGTATATTTTTGCTCATCAAGGTACAAGCAATGTAAATGTACCCTCATCAAAGTACAACAATGCCTTTTTCCCCCCCAGAAGAAAAGGTGCTGATTTGTACTCCTGTATAACCTGACTTTTAAAACAGGACAATAAGATAAAAAGCCCGGAAACAAGACAGTACATGCGGGAAGATATTATAGCAAGTACAGTCATGGTCTCCAGTTAAAGGTGTTGAAGATGTGCACTTTTTGTAGGTGAGGCAGCACATTATATTTATTAATGAATAAAGATCCATTCTTCACAGCTTCCATTCTTTTCAGGAGCCTTGCTTTCAGTTTTGTCAGAGAAGTCTGTAGGAATATTTTCATACAAAGCTCAGTCTTAGAAGTTAGTTGCATTTTCTGCTTCTTATGTACCAGGAAATCCCAATTACTAATTTAGACTTATCAGTCCCTAAAAATCGTATTCCATATCTTTCACTGTTCTCATTCTAGTTCTTTTCTTTTTTGATCTATTTCCTTTTCTCAGTAAAGGCTACTACACCGTCTTTCAGATCTGAAGTGAGAGTGGAGTGGAGAGTGGATTTATTAATGTCTATCAAAACTGAAAGCTTTAAACACTGTTTATCTGATTGTGGCGTGGTGGTCTATTAGTTATGGTTGTAAACAGTCCCACCTTTTCTTTATTTGTCTGATCATTTCTTGTGTTTTTTTTTCACCTGTTTTTCTTATCTATTGGGCTGCAAACTAAATTGATTACATGCATATTATAGATTAACCCCATAAACTCCAAGCTAGTGGGTCCAGATTCTAGTCCTTTAACTATATACATACAGAATGTGGTTTCAGCTGAGAATATAACCCTATTAGCCTAAGTTTGGAATATATGAAGTTATGTGTTTTTTTTGGTTCAGCAGGCAAATTATAAGCAGAGCAGAGCCAGTGTTACTAGTGTTCTAGTTATTAACTGAATTATTTCTCTTTTGTGGGGTTAACAGGAAGTGTTCTTTCAGCTAAATTGAAACTACATTAGTAATTACTGTGATCTAAACATTATCTGATCAAGATAAGTAGCTCAAAGTTCAAAACAGGTTACAACCGTTAGCCGTTATCTGTGGAGCTGCTAAACAGGATTCAGGAACAATGACATCTTGCACATGAAGCTATTTTTGCTGTTGTGTCTTAATCTGTCCAGGTCAACATTGCAGTTTTGGCCATGTGAAGTGCAGCATTCAGATGGTGTTGTGCATGGGAACGGAAGAGTCTTATCCAACTAGACTTCGTTCCTGATAGGATTAGTCTTGAGCTCGTCTGGCACGTTCTTCTCTCTTCAGGCTCTCCTGAACAATAAGAATACACATAAAAGATAAAATAAAGCTGAACTAGGAAAAACAAAGAGAAGAAAAAAATATTCAAACAAAATAATTAAATATTTCTTTATTAAAATGTTGAATGTTGCAATAAATAAAACAAGAGAAAAGCTTAAATACATGATTAAAGTTGTCTGTCATATTCAGTTAAGAATAATATGCCTATTAATTGCTTTCAATTTCAATACGATTTTTAAAACCTCTTCTGTATTGAATGGGAAGTCAGTTACGTGTTGATCTCGATTGGAAAAAGCATCAGGAATATCACCCATGTGACTTCAGAAGAATGCGGTAATGTACATTTCGCCCTCCAAGTTTCACATTCACAAAGAAATGTGTACGTGACCCTGCACAGCTCCGTAGATACCACAGCATGACTCAAACTCACTCTCTAAGACAATGACCTAACGCAGGTCGTCTTGAGTGAACGCCACCCAATGTGACTTTCCATTGCTGCAGTGTCTCAAAGCAGGCGAGTGGGGCCCCGTAACTGTGTTCTAGCACGTAGACTTGAAACAGAGCTGGAGTGGACACAAGCCAACAGGATTTCCTCTGCTTGATAGAAGAATTAATGATTATTATTATTATTTCTTGTATGGCTGCAGGAAGAGGGCGAGTTGATCATGGAGGGTTTACTCAACATCTCCTGGGGCCTGAAGAGGCCAATCAGACTGCAAATGCAGGACGACAACGAGCGGTTCCACTTTGCATGTGCAGAAGCGTGGAGGTTGGAGAACACAGGCTCTAACAGGTGGGTGGGACAACCATAGCTGTGCTGAGTTGTGCTCCACCCATTTTAACATTTGGCCTATGTGAAAGTAATTCCCCATCTTTCACCCTTATCATCATCTCAGCGTGTTAGTCATCTTAATACACATAACAGATTTGTCACAGGTGGGACTCATTGTTTCATGTTTTATGTAAGGTGTTGAGGTTCTCCAATCACTTTCACATTACATACATTAGTCACTAAGAACAGTGTACTGGACTTTTACAAAGAAGTGTAAGAATGTAGTTCATCACTTCAGTGTATTACTTTAATGTATTACATTACTGTAGTATACGCTACATCAAAACCGAAATGTTGTAGTAAATTAAGGAGATTCTGCAGTGAATAATATTTTCTAGTTAAACTGGAGTTGCATTCTCAAATGTACAGCATATATGTACTAGATAGTGTATATATAAGAACATTTAGATAGAATATTGAACATTTAATTAGTTTGTTTTAATCATTTTTACTGAAACTTTCATAATTACAGATTTACTCAGTGTTTTCCTGTTTTCTTAAATATCTGATTCTTATCATTTTTCTTTCTTTCTTTCTTTCTTTCTTTCTTAACTGATTTGTTTATTTATTGTTTGTTTGTGTATGTGATTTCATATTTGATGGAGAACCTGTTGTGTTTGACTTTTTAAAGTATGTTTGTTTTATAGTATAAAAAGTGTTTTACTGTTACAATTAATAAAATCTTGTCATTTTTAACGTTACTATTATTTTAAAATACCTTTTTTTAAACATTTAGTCAAAACATGTATCTATCTGTCTCTGCAAATAAAAAAACAAATAAATAAACTGAGTAAGTTAGTAGCCTGACAGAAGGACCTTATATTGATTTACTTAAATGAAAACAATAATTCACTTTTAGTCTTTAAAATGTAAAAAAATAAGTCACAATATTATGGAAAAAAAGAAAACAGAACGAAAGAACTGTTCTTCTTCCCATGATCTGTAGGAAATTCCAACAATGTAACTTTCCATCGAGGTGGATTCACTTGGGCTAAAACAGTGCTACATACAGATTGTATTCATTTTCCCTTTACCTTATTTGCAAATGTAATGCTGATGGGACACAAATGGCACCCCAATCATGTAATCACCCATAGAATATGTTTCGCTAGTGAGGTAGTGAACCTGACCAATAGCTTTGCGGCACTCGGATTTAGAAGTTATTATTTAATTATTTGTCCACGATCTGAGAATGCGAGCGTGCAGATGCGCACACAGCTAATAAAAACTTTTCCACGTTTTCCACTGTGAAGAAGGCTTAAAATAGACCACACAATTATTGGAGCGTTTCTCTGTGGGGGGCATTTCCTGGCATCTGTTTGCTGAGAGTACGTGTGCTGTGTGTTGTTCTGCTCTCACTGCGAGAGGAAAGGGCTGATCGGCTCCCTGCTCTGCCTCACGTGTAGCATCCTCTTCACTCATGGAAATATTAAGCTTCTGCATAAGTCCAGTGACCTTGCATTAGAGAGGAGTGCATTTTTAAGCCCTAGCTATGACAAACATGTTAAACCAGATTATGTTACACTCCTTGAAATAAAGATGACAGAAAGGGATGTTTTGGCACAATGTTTTGGCATCTGATTCCCCAAAGAGCCTTTCATTTGTAGAACTTTTAATGTATGGAAAGGATGTATGATGTAAATATGTAAATGAGCCTTGTGCCTCATTCAAAAAGCGATCTGAAACACTTTTCGTAAAGATATATGAAAATATGCTGGTTTTCATGACATCACAAAAACAGTGAATTTAAAATGAGCTCATTTCCTTATATGGACTGTATGAGCAGGGAAGCGATTGATACATGTTGAAACATTGTTTTAACATTATAATTAATTATATAAAAAAAGTGAGGATTTAAATGGATTTCATGATATGAACCCTTTAAAGAACATCCACACATTGTAAAGATTCTATACTAATAATAATATTCATAGTTCTATTTAACTTGTAACCATATGTTCAGGTGAATAACCGCTTAGAAAATGGTAAACATTTTGATTCTCTCCATTTTTTTATATTTCAGTATAGAATTTTTGTGCTATAAACGTTTACAAATATTCAAGGGTCAAATATTCATGCCAATCTTGGAAGATTTTAAGACCAAGCCTAAAGAATGGCTGAAACAGAGCTCAGTCATAGTGAAATAAATCTTGTTCATGTGTTGACAGGAATGAAAGCAGCCAGGAAAGTGAGTTCTCATTTGAGTCTAACAATAACAAAGTGACAGTACCTGCATTACCAAGTAAGTACTGAAATGGCATGTTGCTTTTATGTTATGTTCTCCGTATACAATTAATAATAAGTAAAAGATTCATGGTGTTTGAGTTTGCACATGAATGAGCTGCTATGAAAGAATTGGTCACGTGCATGTGTAATAATCTTATACAGATAATCTGATTACAGGGATTATAAATTGCCATGTGCAGTATCTACAAAAGGAATAAGAGTTGAGATCGGTATATTAGTACTTAAACATCTCACTGGCTCTGACTAAAGGCAGCTACTGACTATTGCATTTTTTTTTACCATGATATTTTTTTCTGGTCATTTTTTTCCATAAGGGAACTTTTCCGCAGTGTACACACTCTAGCAATTGCTTTTTCCAGATCACTGTTTAAGTTACCCTAGATCAGGGTTTCTCAACCTTTTCTGCAGATCACCTGATGATGACTATAAAGCACAGCAGCCCACCAGAAAACTAAAGGCAGCTTTTATAAATACAATTCTCCAAGAAATATAGTTAAAGATAAATTAGGGTATGTTCAGATTTAAACAAGGGAGCTGTGACAGCACCACAAAAAACCTCTCCACCAGTGGCTATCCACCTGTTATGTTATCGCAAACGGAAGATATTTAATAAGCCTGCTACTGCAATGTTTTGATTTGTACATGTGAACATTAATGTACTACAAACTACTGCCTCCACCTAAATACATGCCCACGGGCCAATAGAGGGTACTCCATGACCCACTGGTGGTCCATAGCCCACAGGTTGAGAAACCCTGCCTTAGATTGTATCAAGGGGGGACATGTGTGTTGATTAATGTGTTGCATAACACTACTGTGAGTGTCTTATAGTGATCTATAGTGTCTTATAATGAGATTCTCTCAAATGTCCAGTTTCCTCATGTTTCCTGACTGCTCGTGTGTCCGCTGCTAATGGCATGTTTCTGCTGGTGTAGGTAGCCCTGGCTCTGAGGAGGAAACCCCTCATCTACCGAGAACAAGAAGTGATGCCAGCTTCATGAATGTTCAGAGGAGATCCAAACTCCGCAGCACAGGAGATTTACAGCGGGTTAGAAGACATCGCTTCTCCATAAACGGCCACTTTTACAACCATAAGGTGATATATTTTTTTTTAATCTGACTGTGATTACATGTTTCAAATAAGGAGGCCAAGCAAACGTCACTATTCTGAAACCAGAAATGGCTGATAAGGCTTGATAATAGAAGGCCCTAATAAAGAGCAACTTAATCATCATCTAATAGTTTGTTAATGACTGGCAATATTTATGTAGTAGTTACATACACATTAATAAATGGTTACGTTTGAATTTACTTAGTTACGTATGAATAATCACCTGCTATTAATAGGTATACTGATAGTGGTGTGGTTATTTTTATATTCGTGATTCATACATTGTGTAACTTGAACTATTTATAAAAATTTCTAAAATTAATTCATAATAATCATGAACGAATCATCTGCATTCTGTTTCAAATGATAAAGTAGTTATTTAATACAATTTATTTTAGTTAATAGTTAAATATATTAAATATACTTTTTAAGCTTTATTAATCATTATTTGAACCCCTGTTATACGCCTGTGAGTCAGACATTGTAACCCCCTGCCAACTATGTTCCATGTCCTGCCAAAACATCTCTTCCAAGGCATGGACTCTACAAGACCCCTGAAGGTGCCCTGGGGTATCTGGCACCAAGACCTTAACAGCAGATCCTTTAAGTTCTGCAGATTGGTCTTGATGTTCCAGCACCTCCCACAGATGCTGGATCGGATTTAGACCTGGGGAATTTGGAGGCCAGGGCAACACCTTAAACTCTGTTTCATGTTCTTTAGACCATTCCTAAACAATGTGTACAGTTTGACAGGCTGCATTGTCTTGCTAAAAGATGCCACTGCCATAGAAGAATACCATCACCATGAAATGTGCATGAATTCCCAGACCCAGACTTTCCTGGCAGAATGTTGCCCAGATCATTACACTCCCTCCACTGGCTCGTCCTCTTCCCACAGTGCATCCTAATGCAATCGCTTTCTCACATGTACTTGGCCTTCACATGATGTAAAAGAAAACGGGAATCATTGGACAAGATGACCTTCTTCCATTGCTCCAAGGCACAGTTGTAATAGCTGCCAAGGATCCCTTTCGTGAATTCGGAGCAGACAGGATGGTCTTTATTGCTCCTGTACATCAGTAAGCCTTGGGCGCTCGACACTTGGACATGGTTGGCCCTCCCTGGCTCATTGTCGGTACATTCTCACCACTGCTGACACTGAGAAGCTCACAAGCCTTGCTGTGTTCCACTTGTCTGGCCATTACGACTTCAAAGTTGCTTAGGTCTTCTCACACCCCCCCCCTCCACATCTAACACTTTGACTTGTAACTACTGTTATCATCTACTGTTTACTGTTTACTGGTTATTGTCTGTTATACCGCAGACCTTAACATGTGTCATTGTGGCAAGATAGTTAACGTTATTCGCTTCATATGTTTTGGCTCAATAGTGTGGATGTGACCTTATACTGAATGGGATCGTTGATTACAACATTGTTTATTATGCATTATGAGAAGTGATTACAGTGCTTTATAGTGCTTTAATTATATGTATATTACTAAGTAAATACTTAATAATTCAAATGGCAGCACCTACAAATGCACAAGTAACAATTATAGAATGATATCATTTACTCACTATAAGATGATTATGGAGTTTATTTACAAGAGGCTATTATTATGAAGTGTTATCAGATGGTTGTTTGAAGAACAATCCACTGAAGCATTCTTTCGGGAACGAAAAGCACTTTTGACTATAAGGGAAGGTCTTGAATCACTGGGCAGAGATGAGTACAGATTGTCCTCAGGACAATAGTGCTTCATGAAGTGCTGTCATGCCCTGTGACTGGCAGAGTGCCCTGGAGCTCTTGCTAATGGCTGTAGCAGCATGTGTGAGGGGAAGTGTCCGTTGTGCGAGTGTCCTGCAGGTCAGAGTGCTGTAAGATGAATGCAGGTGTTGAGAGGCAGTGCTCTTCCTGTGCAGGCGTTCCCCTGGCAGAAGCACTGCTCTCCACAATGGCCTGTCACCTGCTCTACTCATCAACGCTCCTCAAGGTTATGGATCAGCCTGGTCAAAAAGGTCTTTCTGCAGATGTGGAGAAACTGGAAGGGAAACTTGCTGTTTAATTGCTTTGTCTTAGGGGTGGATGGTGATGGGTATGCTGCCCTCCAGAGCCTTTGTGTAAACAAATGCAAAGGAAATGGTTTTTGTCACATGAACATCTGCTTACTTTGATACTCTCACGGGTGCCAAGACATTGGAACTTGGAAAAGTAGGACAAAATAAGACCTTGCAGCTCTGTAGCTTACACTTGCACATACGTATGCAAGTATGTTTTTGTTTTCCATTTCCGTAAAAAGTGTTTCATTGGTGTTACCTAAAAAAATCACTTCACTTTGTTACAAGCAAATAATTAGGTTTGTTCAACCTAAAAAAAGATTGTAAGAACGAACAATTCTTACAAAGTACTCTCTTGAGTTGAGTAAAACTGATTCAGTTGCTTGTAACAAGTTGAAGTAATTTTTTAGGTTGCACTTTTTACAGTGCAGAAGAACTTGTTCCAAATGCATTATAGGTATATGCCCAGAATGAAGATGTCTATTAGAAATCTTTTGATTATTTGTTTTTTGTGTGAAAGGTGAAATTGATTTTGAAAATAAATGAAAATAACATATATACAATATACTGTATATACTGTAATGAGGTTGTTTTACTTTCTATCTTAATGAGCAAATCTTAGAAACAAAGTTGATAAAGTACATCATTATTCAGTACATAAGCAATGATATGTAGTACTGTGTAAAAGCCAGTTTTATGTATTTAATGTCTAGTCAAAATGACTATTAAATTATTATGCTGTTTCAGCATCAGCAAACAGGAAACTTGAAAATTAAAGCCAAAAAGCCTCCAGTACCAGGTGTAATATTTAATCTGTTAATATTTACTTTGCTTTTGGGGATCCTGCTTCCACTTCAAATCTTGGGACGGATGATCCGATCTAAAACCCAGTGAGTTACAACTGTGTCCTCCCAACAAAAGCTGTTCCCAAAAGTGTAACTGACATTATGTGTCATTCAAAGAGACACTATCATTCACATAAGCAACTACTCACTCACACCTTAGCTACCTTGCTAATTTCGTTCTCATGTACATCTAAAATAGTTAAAGGAGATATTTCTGAGGACATTCAATTTTTTGCAAGTTTGAAAAATGATTAAAAGACCACCAAAACTGCCCCCATCAGAGAAACAGTACCTAATGTTTTCATTTTTAAAGGAGGGGAGAAATTTGAGCTTCTCACCAGACAAAGCAAGCAACTGCTAGGGTCCCCAGGCCAGTGGGAGGCCCCAGAGGGTATATTCATATATTCAGATTATAAGTTTTTAATATTGTTAATATTTTGAAAATAATAGTAATGTGAATTTTGAAATAAAGAAGTTTTTGTTGTTGTTAGATTATTTATAATGTAATTATGGTGAAAGCTGTTTGGAGGGGCCCCCTGTGAATTCTTAGGGCCCAAACTGCTCAACACTATGGGTCTGAAAGGATGTGACTGAGAAAAGGAAACAACACTGAATGTGATTTAGATTATTTTGATTGTGAAAAACAATATGTAATCATTTTAAGACTGAATCTATAGGTGAAAAACTCAAAGCAAGTCTCCCAACAGGAAGAAGGGAAGCTATATTTATATATACATAGTACATATAGTACTATATATCATAAAAATAACAGAAATATATCATAAAAATAACAGTAAGTGGGAGCAGGACAGCTGGTGGGTTTTTATTTTTGTTTTGTTTTGTTTTTGCTGTCAGTTTTTTCCCTTTTCCACTACCTGTAATGTGATTCAGCTATTATGAATGAAATGAAAAGTGGAAAAATGGGGGGAGTCTGGAAAAAAGTGGGTGCTGCAGGGCGAGGGGAGACGATAATAACTTTAGTAATTTACTGTGAATTTTTGCTGTTCACAGACATCAGTCTTCACCCCAGCATATGGATCAGTGACTAATGTCCGTGTGAACAGCAGAATGACCGCACAGCAAGTCCTCAGCCTGTTACTCAATAAGTTTCGGGTAAGAAAGACCATAGTCATGTTCCACATAACTTAATGGACTCACACTGTGAATTACTACTATTACTAAATGTGAATGATTGTACTCCTACAGGTTGAGAATAATACCGATGAATTTGGCCTCTATGTGGTCCATGAGTCAGGAGGTAGCTTTGTTTTTTGTTTTTTTTTCTTTATGACTTTGGACTTGTTATTATTGCTACAATGTGAGTGTGTGTGTGTGTATGTGTGTTTCTGTATGTTTTGTTTCACAGAAAGGACAAAGCTTAAAGACACTGAATATCCACTGGTATCACGTGTGCTGCATGGCCCATGTGAAAAAATTGCCAAGATTTTCATTATGGAAAGAGATCTAGGTGAAGAGGTTACATACGACGTGAGTCTTTCTGCTTGTGGACTATACATACAGTTGTTGATATGTTCAGAGACTAGTGCTCACTGTTAGACACAGTAAACAGATACTGTATCAGTAGATGTTATGTCATCACGTCAGGCCTAATTTTAGTTTGTATCACTTTCCTGTCTGGGACATTTAACAATGAGACAGGCCTCTCTTATGAAAATAATAATGTTAGAACTACAATATGAGAGAGTAACCAAATTAATCAAACAATAACTTCAGTATGGTTTTTTTTCAGGTTGCTCAGTACATCAAGTTTGAAATGCCCGTTTTGGATAGCTTTGTCAAAAAGTTGAGGGAAGAAGAAGAAAGAGAGATTTCAAAACTGACAAGAAAGTATGTCACATTACACACAAACAATATTGGGCCTCATTCACCTCAT
>CM067478.1:13736004-13824325 GCA_034552555.1 Semaprochilodus insignis
TATATATATATATATATATATATATATATATATATAATTACACTATATCAACAGTCTACAAGGATGAAGCAGCTTGAATTTTTTCATTCTACCTTCAGTGGTGCAGCAGTTATATTCTAACTCCAGTGCCACCAACTGTTCTTCGATTTTCCAGCAGTCATTGAACTTATCAGAAATGACATAGTGTCACCTATAGTAGTGAACTCTGAAAGAAATATTACTATGTGGAAGTAGCTTTCAGAGTTATTGCTAAGCTGTGCATGATTAAGCAGTTTGCACATGAGAGGTCAATGTGTATAGCCATATATGTGACAGGTACAACAAAACCGCACAAAGTGTGCAAGCAACAACCTTCTCAGACTTCACAAGAAATATGCTGAGAGCTTCATACAGCAGAACTGACACTATTGTAAAAATAGCCACAGCGGTGTGTGGGTGGAACTTGGATGCCGCTTTGGTGGTTGACTTTGGTTGAACTTGGACAAGCTGACCATTCAGAGCACACTGGGCTCATTGGGAGGGTGTCTTTAAGACACAGGAGCTCTAACAGAGTGTATCAAATAGAGGGCAAATACAGATGTACAGTATGAGGAAAAATACTGTGTTTTTTGGAAAATTCTAACATACAATGATGAACTCTGAAAATGAGCACAGTAGATCCCCTTTAGGCATACAGGTTTTACAATCCAGATGTGGAAGTAAAACCTTCACTTTTATGACAAGCAGTTAATGTATAGCCCCTGAATGCTGTCACAACTGTAGGTAATGGTTTTTTTTTTTGCATTAAGCCTCAGTTCACTGGTTAAAGGGTAAACCTAATGGCATACAGTGGCATCTTTTCAGATCTTTGAGCTTTGCACGGTCACTCCTATAGGCTATAGCCTAACCTGTAAGAATGTATGTGGGTTCTCACAAATGTGAGCATTATGTTCCTTTCTACATATGAATTATGAGAAATAATTAAACTTAATAGGATATATGTAAGTGTTCCAAGCTTTTGATGATACATTAATTCGTCTTTTTATAGAAAAAATCCATCTCTTTTTTTTCTCTCCAGGCAGTAATATTGTAGAAGTAGGTGCCAACTGGATTCATGGCCCTTCACAAGAGAATCCAGTGTTTCGCCTGGCCTGCCGCTACCAGTTACTCGACAAAGAGTCCATGTCAGAGGAAAATCAGTCAGTGGACATTGGTGGTCACCCACCTTTTATACCTAACTGGTTTTCCAGCTCAGGCAGGAAGCTTGATTCTGAGGTGATGGGACCTGCTTTTGAGCTCTTCATGACGTTACTCGGGAAGTGCCAGGAGTTCCACGACAGTGGTGAAGAACCCCTGCCTAGTGTAGGGGAATTTCTAAAGAAGGAGGTCCTCCGATTAGCCAATGAGGAGTGGAAGGAGGAGGACCAGGCTACCAAGGATCTGAGGTTTGCTCTTCTGAGCACACTGCTGAAGATAGAGTGCTGTGTTAGTGGAACACACACTATGGATGATGTGGGTCTTGGAGCTTTTGGCATGTACAAGACCCTTCCAGGACTGGACTGCACATTCCCAGGGTGAGCTGTTAGGATAGTTGTTGCCTTCAGCTTACAGGTATAGGGTGCCATAGAACTGTAGTGCCCAATGGTACGTGACAGTAATATGTGTGAATTATTTATTTTTCTTTTTTCAGAGGTTATGATGGCTTGATTGAGCACATGATGAATGAACTTCCCAAGAACATTGTCTTGTACAATAAACCAGTTAAGTGCATTCACTGGAATAACACCTACAAGCAGTCAAGCTCAAAAGGAAGGACATGCCCTGTTACTGTTGAATGTGTTAATGGAGAGACTTATGAAGCAGATCATGTCATTGTTACCATTCCACTTGGTATGTTTAGTGGGTTACACCATTCATTATTTCTCTTATTTGTACGTTGGTCATTATAAATCTAATTGCAAATGACAAATTTCTCTTCCCTACTTTCTGTGTATTATCTGTGACAGCTTTGCAAAAGAACAACATTATGTTTATTGAGAGTGCCCTTCATTTCTTTGTCTAATGTTTTCAACTGTGAAGGCTACTTGAAGAAGCACCAGGACGCACTCCTCCGTCCTCCTCTGCCGCTACACAAATTGCACTCCGTCCAGAGAATGGGTTTTGGGACCAACAATAAGATTTTCTTGGAGTTTGAGAAGCCGTTTTGGGATGAAGACTGTGAGCTTATCTACCTCATATGGGAAGATGAGCCTACTCCTGTGGATGTTGTGTCTGATGTGAAGATGGCCTGGATTAGAAAGCTGTTTGGGTTCACTGTTCTGAAGCCCACAGAAAGGTAGGCAGAGTTCAGTGTAATCCAGTTCTAAAACTGCACTTTAGATTGCATGTGAGATGTGATTACTCTCTCTTAAAAAGGTTTGGCCATGTTCTTTGTGGTTGGATTGCTGGGCATGAATCTGAGTACATGGAAACTCTGACAGAATTTGAAGTGCTGCAAGCTGTCACTCAGCTCCTTCGCAGGTTTACAGGTAATATCTGAGCTCCATCTAATATTGAAGGCCTTTTCATGGTGAGTGTAAATGTATCTTTTATGCTGTAGCTTAACTCTGAATGAATCCCTCAAAGAACAGGAATTGAAATTCCAAAATCTGTACATAAACAGCCTTTTTAGGAGTTTTTGATGTAAAGTATGGCAAAGTAAGATATCGTGTGACCTACATACACCTTAGTTCTTATCTTTTACTTTATTTTTCAGGAAATCCAACAATTGCGCCAAAGAAGCTTCTGCGGTCCCAGTGGTTCCATGAACCCTACACGTGTGGAGCCTACACCTATGTAGCCAAAGGGTGCTCAGGTTATGACATAGATAACCTTGCAGAGCCTCTTCCCCTGCCAGGTTTAAACTTGCAGGTAAAGAGTAGAGTATTACTACCTTCATATCACACAGTTGCACTGCATGTTTTGATTGCAGGTGACTCCTCTGAAAAACAACCATTAAAGCCACAGTCAGGGACTTTGACACATCATCAATTAATACTTTTAGAAACAGCAAATACATGTAATGTATGGGTACAAAATCAGAGAGGGATCGGAAGGCATGTTCCTCCTGCTTGAGTGGAAAAGTATGCTGCCTTTACTCTATTTTTGGCTAAAATATTATTTGTTTCGGTGTGATTTAGCACTTGGCTAAGTAGCTTAACAGCTAACTGTGATTCGACAGGTAGCCTTAGTAATATGTTATGTTACTTATGTCTTATGTTAGTATTAATTCACCAGAAGTCACTGATATTCATACTTTGGCTTTTGCTTTGACTTCATTGTAAATATACTAGCATGTGATTATCACCTAAATGATTGAGCTTGTTTTTTCAAAGAGTGATAAAGCCCAGTCTTTCTCCTCAGCCGTTACAGGTGATGTTTGCCGGAGAGGCCACTGACAGATCTTTTTTCTCCACTGTCCACGGAGCCCTGATTACAGGCTGGAGAGAAGCAGACCGTCTCCACTCTCACTACACGGCTCCGCCAGAACAGATCCCTTCAAAACTGTAAAGGACGGACAGAGTACTTGTAAGATGGAATTAATGCAATTTTTGCAATGACAAAAAATGTTTGGAACAATTACTTACATTGTGATTTCTATGTGAAGTTGCCATTGTTAGACAGGCCATCTAATCCAACCGTTCAGGATTTACTTATACTTGTAAAAGATGTTATACATCATAGAATCTTGAAACACCCAATGTATTTGCATGGTGCTTTTTCTGTATGATTTAAAGCATAATGGGATTCAGTATTAAAAATGTTGAAATAACTACCATAAATATTCTTTTTTGCACATTGCTTATAATCTGTTGATAGAATTACTGATAACGCAATGTGAAGTCACTATGATCTTCATTGAATTTAAAGACACTGTGCAGAATGTTTTTAGTGATCTCTACACTAGTATGCTCTTCTATGAGGTTAAATGGTATGTTTTTTTGCAAAGACTCAAAAAACCTAGTACCTCTTTTCAGTTCAGTTGTAGCTGCACAGTCTTAACCTTAGGAAATGCAGCAGGAAAATGTATAGTATCTGAGTATTACTGAGCTTAAAGAGGTGTTCTTTTCCCCCCCACATGTGAAATAAATGTCATGAAGTCTCGGTTGGGACTGACTGAGAATAGGGTCACACCCAAGGGTAGAACATTTCCAGATGGACTGAAGCAATTACTCTAAACAATTATCAGTTATTAAACATGTCTGTTTATTGACTTTTACTTGTAAACTAATAAACACACAAGTAAAAAAACTAAATACAGTATTATTTTTGGTGTGGTGAAGTGTTGTTGCATTGGTTAATTTCTCCTTTATTAATTTGATTATACTGACAATACTGATTATAAGATATTAGCATCTTTATATGGCAACATATTAAAAAACGGTTTGGATATTATAATCTGTTTCTCAAAATGGTTTTGTGAAAGCTAGACATAAATACTGTCCACCTTATTATGGATCTTCTGGATTATTCAGAGTTGGTTAATGTGGAAGATTTTATTTTTTTTACCTTATTTTTATTTTAAAAATGGTATTGGTTGTCATTTTTGTAGGGTTATTATTTATTAATTTTTTGTAGGGTTATTATTATTGCTTATTGGTTTTTATAAAGATAGACAGATAGATAGATAGATAGATAGATAGATAGATACTTTATTGATCCCGAAGGAAATTTAGCAGCCAGTAGCAGCTTCACAATACAGCACAGTAAAACAAAGCAAAGAGGGTTGTACAGAATGAACCTAAATAGGTAGGTACTGGCTCAGCAAAAAGAAGGTACCAGAGGATCTATTCCACCACCATCAGACTCCACAACAGCTTCTTCCTTAGGTCAGGTTTCAGAATGAACTGATGCCCCCAGTATACATCTGGACTAATCTAGACCCTTTCCAACACACACTCTTTTGCAACCCTTTACTATCACTGCACACCTGCACTTTAGCTCTTAACTTTGAATCTGCTATGAGACTCAGTCTTTCAATGACAGTGCTTGCGCTTGTTTCTTTATCACTGCCTGATGCTAAATGCCAATTTTTCCATTCATATATATAGTTTTGTTGTCTTGTAAGGTATTTGTTGTCATGTGTATTTGTGTTCTATGTATTTATTGTCTGTTCTGCACATTCTGTATGTTCTGCACTTGTTATACTTGTTGTACTGTTGTGTATCTGCACTCCATGTAGTCCTCCATAATGTACTGCTGTAGTGCATTGCACTGTGGTGCCTAAAGAATGACATTTCATTCCACTGTATACAAATTATACACAGGAGTGACAATATAAAACCAAAACACGTATTGGTTGATACGTGTTGCTGGAAATTAATACAGAGGGGAAGCCATAGAAGGCCTTGCACTGATAGAGGACATGCAGTTCTGTTTGCAGTATTATGAACTAGAAAAGAGCTTTTCTTTTCCAAAATAAAGACCTATTAAATCAAACATTTTGCTGCCACTGAAGCTAGCATTAGCGACTGAATTTGCAGCCAACCATGCTGGAGTAGCAAGTCAACACTGGACTCCCCGAATGGCAGGGGGTATTTCACACACTGACTATAAATGGAAATGGGGTTTTCCTTGGCTACCAGTGGGCTAAAATTTGGCAGGCTGTACTCATGTAGTGCATATCTTCAGAAAAGTAATATTAATATAATTAATTTATGTAATTAAATAAATGTCATATCAGTCCACTTACTCTGAGCTGGAAACAGTTGTACATGTTTATTTTTTTTGAATGAGGTGTCACTGTTTTTAAAACTTTTCAGGAGTTAACTCAGGTTAGCTCACGAATATTGTGGGTCTTTTTTAAATTGATGATGCCATAAGGTTTATAGGCCTCTTGGGAAAATCCCATTTGCACAAAGCCAGAATTAGACCAAACCATTAAATGTCAGGCCATTCATCATAGATTAAAATTGCTGTGTGATTCCCTGCCTAATATTCAAGGCCACCGAGACTTCTTTTTGAAAAGACTGCTGAGGTGCTGCTGATTGATACATTTCTCTTATTAATATCTGGTGCCCACGTACTGTTAGCGTATTATATAGTCTCTGATTTAGTGGGGTGTAGGAAACACACTGGCAACAGCAAAAGAAACTGAACGACTATGAGCTAATACGTAACACGTTTATTTGTTTATCTATCTATCTATCTATCTATCTATCTATCCATTCATTTATTCATATATGTATGTACTACTAAAAGGCTTTAGTGGAAAAACAGCACCTTGCCGTATTCATATAATCACCTCCACAACGCTAGATGGCGCGATAAACTCCGTGCAGCGGGAATGAGAGGATTGCTTACCAAGAAGTACTGGAAAACAGGAAGCTGCTGTGAAATGATGTGCTTTATAAAGTTGTATAGAGCCTGTTTTACTGGTGAGTGATTATAAAACATTCTGTGATTTTAGGCTTATAAATATCAATTTTACTCTCGACATGGTGACGTTTTTCTGCAGAATTGGCTACGACTGAAACGGTGTGCTTAAGGTTTTCTGTGACCTCTTTTTGAGCTGGTGACTCACTCTCTTTGTACTACGTTCAATTAAAGCGATATATTTCTCTTTAATGCGGATTTAGAGCATTGCATATCTTGCTTAAACCCGTGTTTTTCTTATTCTGTGCCCCAGGTGTAAAATGGCTGTGAATCAGAGGTTTGGTTGTGGAATAAACCTCGATGTTTTCACTGTTCTGATGACTGAGCAGGTGAAAGGTGAGGATCTTAAAGCTGTAGTGCACCCTTAACGCAAACATGGAGTCTACATGCTGCTTCTAGAGTTCTTATTTTGCCAGTGGAGAGGAGCATGATGTCAAGCATAACAAGACAATAACCACACCGGTCCTTTGGGCAAATGAAGTGAAGTATTCGGTCACTGAATATGTCATATGCCACCTCGCCACACCTGGATACTCAGTATGTGGAATCAGAAAATTGTGGCATACTGACATTGCAAACAAATTTCTCAGCATCTGTCTGCCCAGATCGAATGACAAAGGAGTCTGATCCAAGTCAGTCAGAATCTTCCCTTGTCGTCGACTTGAAGAGAAGATTAAGGAAGAGTCTATTAAGATTGGTGTACTGATTGATGAAAAAGAAAGACCTGAGGGCTGGACCTTGGTCATCAGAATGACACTTCAGATTGAAGATGGCCTACCAGCAGGCCTAATTCCTCCGGTTGAAATGGATGATGAGGAGTGTGAAATAGCATGGAATGAGAAGCCAAACAAACTTCTGGACAAACCTTTGAAGAAAAAACTAAATTCAAAAAAAGCAAAAGTCAAAGCTGGTGCATCAGATATGAGCAAGAGATACAAAGGCAAACTGAGGAAGGCACAAAAATGCAAGAACCATTATGGTAGCAAAGCCAGTGATGGCAGGACAAAGCTTAAAATGCAAACACGGCTACGTAGTGGAGAAACGTTCAGATGTGACACTTGTGAGAAAGATTTCAAAAGTTCGGACCTTCTCACAGACCACATGAAGGTGCATAAGCGAAAGAGACCATACCCTTGTGATGAGTGTGGCATGATGTTTGCTAAACCTGCTTATCTAAAGATTCACCTGCGAAGACATGCTGGAGAGAGGGCGTTTACTTGTAACCAGTGTGAAAAGAGGTTTTTTGATAAGTATGATTTAAATGTGCATCTGCGAGATCACACAGGAGAGAGACCATATGTGTGTCCAGACTGCGGAAGGGGGTTCAAAAGGATTTATATACTAAACAAGCACAAGAGGACTCATACAAAAGAAAAGCCTTTTCAGTGTAATGTCTGCGGAAAGGCCTACAGATATGTTTACAGTTACAGGTTGCACATGAAAAACCATCCCTCCTAGATTTCATGTGATTATACAGCTGCTTAGAAACAGACGACTGTGAGATCCACTGAAATAATCTCCATAGAAATGATCTTCTGGAAAATCCTGAGGATGCATCATTTTAATATTTTCTATTTATTTTTGACATTTTTAAGGTTATTGCTCTTGGCCTGTTTTTAACTTGACACTGAGTGTCCTCTGTCTGTATTAAATGTAAACAGCTGCTGTAATGCTTAGTCATTTCATTTTGAATGGTAAACGTGTTTGATTATGCCAGAATGTGCCAGAATGAAATAAAAGCTGAAGTACAATATCAAAGAATGCATTTTCTATATATCTATCCACACCCTGCTGTGTCATGAATCCAGCTATCAGGAAACCTTTAAGTGTGTTTTGTGTCTTGAGGCTCTCCCCCAGAATTGATTTCTGTGATTGCTGTTTTCCATATGCTTCACACTTAGGATTTCTATAGTGTTCACAAGTCTGTGGTACGAGCTGATGAAAGAAGCACCTCCAGAGATGATTTAAAAGATGACTTAGATGGTAGTTATAATGGGTTCTGAGGTCAGATTAAAGAGTTATGAAAATGACTGTCACTTAAATAAACCATCAAGAACATTTTTTTCTTGCTAAAAGCAAAGACAGTGTACTGGTGTACAAGATGTGTTTGCATAGTTTTGAAGAAGAATCAGTATATGAGAATATAGAGATGCACTAGAGGCACTACCACAACAACTGACAAAGTAAACAAATCTAAATGATTGCCACCATGTAATGCAGTTCAATGCAAAAGCTTGGGCATCCCTGTCAAATTACATGTTTAGTTGATTTTCTAAGGTAAAATAAGTACACATCCTCTACAGCAGTGGTTACCAGCCTTGCTTCTGGATATCTTAAACCTTAATCGACTCCTGCTAATCTATCTAATTATTGCCTTTTGAAGTTCTTGCTTAGCTAACAGAGGCGTGTTTAGACTCAGGTTGGAAGTTAATGGTACAGGAACGTAGCATTAAGGTAGAAGGAGAGAACATATTTTTGTTATAATACAAATTAATACATGATCACTGTTCAACCTTTTGCATAAAACTTGACCATACAGAAGAGTGATTGTGCAGATTTTATCAGTGTGTAATGGGGAAAATACTTCAGTGATTGTACTTTGTTAATATACAAAGTACTGAATATTCAAATTACTTGTTAGCTCCAAATCTTAAGACATGAACACACGCTCTCTCTCTCTCTCTCTCTCTCTCTCTCTCTCTCTCTCCCTCTCCCTCTCTCTCTCTCTCCCCCTCTCTCACACACACACTTTGGCAATGAGTTCATAGTTTGAAATAGAAAACTGCTAATGCTAATCCATCTTTGCAAGAACCACAACCAGCTATTTGTATGAAAAGTACTTTTACTATGTATTTCAAGATTTTGCCACAAGTACCCAACTGTCATCACTGTAAAACATAGTTTTAAAGTATAATCTGGTGAAATTAAATCTGTGATATAAAAAGACAAGATAAACTCTGCTGCAGACTGTTATAATGAGTGTAAAACCCTGAAAAGCATGCATGGTAAAAGGACAGCAAATAAAAGGCAAGAGGCAGCTGTTCAACCAGAGGGTGGCGGTAATTCCACAGAGGGCATCACATTACTGGTTCCCTTGTTGCTAAAAGATTTAATGCTCTCACTCTTATTTTGTACAGTTGTCTATTATGCACAGTTTAAGCTATAATCTAAACAAGATGCATCCATGCATCTTTTATGTCTGACTGCAGAAACCTAAAAAAGGTTTCTCCACTGCACCACAAGGTGGCGTATATGCCTGCGCTGAGAGAACTCCATGCAGTTGTGTCAGAAAAGTTTCTTGATGTCTGATATACTGTATATCATATTTTACCCTATTGAGCCTCATGGAACAACTCAAAACTCTTCAAAATTTGACTGTGGTGTTTGTTGTTTATTGAGGTGCATCATTAAATTGGAGCAGTTGTGAAGTTGCCTGCTAGATCTCTCCATTTAGGAATTAGCTGAACACTCCCTGAAATGTAACAGTGTCCTGATTCCCATTTTAAATATTTCATTGTTCTTGTTCATATCCAGTGCTTGCTGGGACGTATAGAACTGTTCTATTATTGGAGGTATCTATGTTATACAGGATAACATAGATCTTCTGCTCTAAGCCTGAAAAGCTGGATCAACATAAACAAATGTTTCTTCAAAAGCCTAGAATGACTAAGTGAACAAAGTTATCTTAAATGTGTTAAGCTGAGTAATATATCTACACTGAGCTCCTGTAAAACCTTAAGCTGCGGACACAATTTAAGTCAACTTGTCTGCAGCATGCACATTAACATGATGTGTAGTTATTTCTGCTTAGAAAAAAGTAAGCTTCATGTATGTTTATCCTAAACCTGAACTAGAAGAAGAAGCCTACTCACTCAGGAACAGTATGAAGAATCTCACTTCTAGCTAAATAAACAGAGCCATTTGTTTTACGTCAGCTTGTTTTCCTGTTTAGTGGGATATGTGAAACTCCACACCTTCAGCCTTTAAGAGAAGCAGCAATCAGGGCTGATATAATGCATTGATTGCTTTACAGCTAATGATGGTTTGGGGGAGGGATGGCAATTTAAGTTATAATACCACTTATACTGTAGATGTGTGGATCCCATATGCAACTCGCTTTAGGCCATCTGGCTAGAATTCAGTGTCACAATGTTCAAGTAGTTAGTAGGAAGCCGTGATGAAGATGAAGATATTTCAGGTGTTTCTGGAATGATGAACAGAGTTGATGATTAGGGTTGATGATAAACTGTGAACTGTGAAAGCTGTAAAACATTGGCAAAGAAACGTTAAAATAGACTTTAGAATAAAGCATCTTGAAAGCTATCAATCAAGCGTATAGTATTCCAATCTACACTGTTACAAACTATGGAAAGAAAGTAATAACACAAACACACACACACACACACACACACACACACACACATATATATAGCAGTTTTAATGGTCTACACATCTATACATCTACATCTTATGATCTATACATATATACATCTACACATCTATATGATATATCAGTGAGGTAGCCTAAACTAAATTAAATATGATTTTTGTCTTTTCACATCATGGTGCCCGCACTGTTTCAGTGCATTCAGAACAGATCCTGATTTGCAAATTCTCAGGTCCTCTGTTGACATGGCCTGGGACGCGGTTTATATGAATATTCTAATCAATGCTGCATGACCACCAATCATCGACGGGTCCCAGCGAGACGCATGTGCATATATTTTGGGTCGCGCTCTGATTGGCTCCCCTTGGAGCTGACGCACACCCTGACCTCCTGGATATGCAATGAGCCCCTCGCTGTAAGAGTGCAAATAAAGAGAGATAACGGGCCGCGGAACAGCGGGCTAAAACTTTTCTGTAACGTAATGTCATGTTAGAGGAATAACTTTGGGCGTTATCGCGAACCTGGGACGCGGATCCCAGGCGAGGAACAGGGTTGGAGCGGGAAAGAAGCGCGAGGAACTTTCCACTTTCTGGGGTGTGGAAAAGCGGACGGCGCGTTCAATAAAACTTAGAAGGAAAAAGTCGCCCGAAGTTTGAGACTTGTCTGAAAGTGACTTGTGGGGGCAGAGAAAGTTATCCGCAAAAGATGAGCTTGTTGTCCGCCATAGACAGTAGTACCTCAGTGTACCAGCCCGCACAGCTCCTAAACTGGGTCTATCTCTCTTTACAAGACACCCACCAGACCAGCGCTTTCGATGCCTTCCGACCGGAGCCCAACGCTTCCCATCCGGACCTGAGCTACAGCAAGGCTCCCACTGCCGACCTCAGCTCCTCTCTCACTTCCAACTATCTCAGCAATTTCTTTCAGCTCCAGAGAAATGAGGTAGGCCTCTTCCTAACGTCATGAAATGACTTACCTGCTGTAAAGTTAAGAGGAATATTCTGGTCAGCGTGTAAAACCAGTGTGTATGTTTGGGTATGAGAGCCTATTCTGTAGTCCACACACAATAACCGCCATGACATTTGCAGTTTTTGCTGTTGTTAAATACTAAATACAGGTATCTGTATTTGGATTTCTGGCATTAGCATGTGGTATTATGTTCACTTTTGCTGTTTATTTCCTTTAGTTATACGGCCTGCTTCGAAAATTTACCTTCACTGAGGAGTTAGAAGTAATTCTGTGTTAGTCAGCAATAGTAAAGCTCATTTATTAATAATTAGACTGAAGTTGGCTTCCCATTTTCTAGCTTCTTGTTCTAATTGTTCCGTTGCAGCTTAAAGTGGAAGCCACTTATTAAATACTGACTACTGACACCCTAAACAGGCCAAAGTGCATGTATATGCTGTACATCTTAGGCCTATTTAACTATATATATCTTCTTATTAGCTGTCAAATGAGCTGAACTTGCCTAGTAGTCCCAAAAATACGGCTTAGAAATCAATGTAAACAGTAGACCTGCAAGTAGGTGCTGTGAATGGCCAGTTGTCCAGATGTTTAAATGCTTCACAAGCTAAGTGTCTCAGTTTGAGGCCTGCATAATGATGTGGTAAGGGTCAAAGGGGTATGGCGTATCAGTGTTTGAGGACGATCTTCTAGAATCACCAGATCAGTTCCAGCTTAAACTGATTCCAGTGTTTTAGGGTCTATAAATATGTCTACATTTTTAGGACAAGTTCTAGGCTTGCATAAATACAGTGATGGTGCAACGTTTAACAGTGGTATTAGGGCTGGGCAATATGACAAAATATAATGTTATCATAATGATCAGTTATATCACAGCACAATACAATATGCTTTTCTGAACATGTGCATGTAGTTAGTATGTGTAGAACACTGGTGAACAACTGCGTGTTTTATTATAAGGGGAGCAAAATTTGTTCTGGATTTATTGCCACACAGTATGCAGAATATTGAATCAAAGTGGGATTGTATTTGTAGTTTTTGATAGTGTTTATTAAAAGTGTAGCACTACTCATTCTTTATTGGGACATATCATGCATTGTGACAATTTCTTCAAGTATAGTGATATTATATTTTAGTCAGATAGCCCAGCTCTAAGTGGTATATTTATATTCGGATGAAGTCATAAGTGTTATTTATGTTTTGGGTGACTTATGTTTGGTGATATGTATATGGGCAATATGAACTTCTGTTGGAGAAAGAACATTATATTATTGATGTGAAGTGAAACTAGAAATGCATTAGTAGCTATTTGATACATGGAAAAAAACCATGGTGGAAAACCAGCAATTGTTGACATAACAGAAGAATTAGGACCATCAGAAGATGGGTGTGGCTACCTGATCCATCATTACAGTTGGGACTACATAGTGAACAGCCAAGTTTCGAAAATAAACATCAAGTTGTGAGGGTCTAATAAGAGTAAAGAGATTTTGGCTAAATTGCACTACTGAGCACAATAATTGGTTCCAGAGGCATAAGAAAATGATTATGACACTTAAGTTTTCAGTATGTTTTTTTCCCTCTGTGGTTCCCCTTTCACAGCAGCTGTGAAATATGTGAATAATAGCTTTTAAAATGTATGTCATGGGATGCTGTTGTGTTTAGTGATGCACAGGTAGGATGCACATTTTAAATGTACCAGTATCTATTTATTTTAATTGTAAAAGGTTCCATCTGTATACTGCAAGGACTTAACGTGACATGATAATATTGCTGCAAATCGATGTCTCCAAAATCATAACTTTACAAGAGAAAGGAATACATACTTTACCTTTAATGTAAGTCAATGGAACCAGACTTGATCAATTTATCTTGATATTTACACAAATAAAAGTACATAAGGACAACATGTACTTTCAAATTATGTCAAAAACTGAAAAAGTACAAATATGGAAATGCATTTGTTGCAGGAGCATTGGTATGTTGGTCTATTTAGCATTACATTAAAGTTTACAGCATCAGTGTTAGTTTGGGTGTGCTTCAAATTTCAGTGTCTCATTTTTCACATCTTTTTCTCTCCACATTAGAAGTAAATCTGCTAAGCATAATCTGCTGCATAATTGCTCTAGATAGGAGGTAGAAGTGCTAGGTACCATTTGTGAGCTCTGTAAAAGCACTCACTCGGAGAAGTACATGTTGCACCACCTCTTCCCTGAGAAAGCACTCACCTAATCAAAGGCCAAATAACAGCGACAGCTGTGTAGGTGTACTTGTGTGTGGGGGTTGTGGGGTGCATGCCTTTATGTGTCTGCATATGTATTTACATGTGCATGTGTGTCTGTATGTGTGTCTGTATGTGTGTGTGTGTGTGTATAAGTAGTGGGATCAGGGCACTGCAGGGCAGGAATAACCCCCCCCCCCTGAGAGGCTCTCCTGCTGAGTGAGAGAGCAGAAAGGAGAGATCTTCTCCACAAACTGTGTGATGGCCATCTGCTTGCAGCCAGCCACTTTAGCACCTATTGCTCTCTCAGACTCTCAATGTTTTAAAAGTCATTTTGTTGCATTATTGTTAGAATAAAATATCTAATATATATATATATATATATATATTGGCTGTGGATTAGAGTTGAGTGAGTACATGCAGTTTTATGTCTGTAGGTTAAAAGAAACAATAGGATTGGGTCAGGGTGAAATGAATGGCACTCTATGCGAGGAATGAATGATAGGGAAAAAAAGACAAACAGACGAGTGTGGGTCAGACTAACATTCAATTTGTGTTTGGGGGTCTGCCCTGAAATAGTGTATGTGAACGGTGTCTGTCGGTGCAGAAGTACAGTATATGAATGTGCACTTTTCCACCCCATTCATTCTTAATGAATGGAAACAGAAACCGTACATCAGATCGAAAAGCTGTATGCAAGCACAGCATTCCCAATCAGGCAGAACATTCTAAAGTGGAAACAGTATTGATATTTCAAAAAACTCTGGGATTAGATAGTGGCTAAAAAAATTCTACGAAGAAGAAGATGAAGAAGAAGTTGGATAACAATAGTGTTGCACAATCACTAATTATACTGGAGGACCTTCTGAGAACTTTTTAGGGTTTTAGGGTTTTTTCACTCTGAAGTTCATTTAGAGCACTGGAAGGCAAAACAGTAAACCTTCTGCAGTTTTGATCACAAGGTCGGTAGCATGGACGCAGTGGTCAGTATTCAGGTATATTTGAATGTGAGAGTCTGGGGCTATGAAATTCCCTGTGCCCAACAAAGTGTTCACAGACACATGTCACAGATCACCATCATCTGTCTAGTTTTTAACAGCACTGCAGCTTAATAAACACATAACCATAAAGCGAATGGCTAAGGACTAAGCTGGCTACACTAATGACTCACTAGCACAAACTAAGCCGCATCTGTGGAAGTGAGAGGCACAGTGGTCCGTGGGTAGTCCTGTCGCTTCACAGCGAGAAGGGCCTGGGTTTGATTCCCCTGTCAGGCAACCAGGTTCCTTCCTGTGTGCAGTTTTCATGTTCTCCCCATGTCTGGAATAGGCTGCAACACCCCATAACCCTAGATAAGAGGTTTGGATGCTTATAATGTGATGATGATGATGATCATACCATACCATAACTAGTAGAGCATGTTTACCACACACTGGATGTTATAATTGTCAAATTACGTGTCCTTTTTACATGCGGTTACACAAGTGTATAAATATGCGTATAGCCATCTCAATATTGATCTACATTCACTACTGTGAATCCTTTACAATCCGTGTAAAATTGTAACAGTGCAATTGTACAAATCAATAATAATGTAACATGTGCACAATCCACAGTACAGTGGCAGCTGTTGGTTAATTTTGGGTGTCAAGCACTGTGATAGGAACAACATATGATAAGTGGCTGGGAAGTCATTTAGGCCCATCAACTATAGAGAATGACAGAGAAAATATTATGAATGAAGTATAAGGATATCTTCAGACATCTGGACTAGCATCGAGAGAGAAAAGACTTGAATCAGTGAATCTCTGGTAGTGGCATCAACAAAATTACACCGTAACTTGAAGCACACACACATTGTAGCTACATGTGCAGGCTATTTATGCTGAATGTAAATCCAATTTATCCATCCCAATCAGATGGCATTCTTGTTTTTGTATGTAGCCATATGTAAGTCTGCAGAAATGCAAGTTGGGGTTGTGTGTGTGTGTGTGTGTGTGTGTGTTTTCTATTTAATGTGGATCGCTTTCACAAAGGGAATAAGCAGGATTTGAGTGGGCAGGACAGAAAATGAATGTCAGATGTAGAATATGGAGACAGCCTTAATAAAACATGTTTGGTGTGCCCCGAGTTTATCAAACTGATGAAGAAAGAATGAGCTGGAGGACGTGAGAAAGCTGTTTAATGTCCATGGTAGCTAAGGGCCGCATGACAATCATCAGGACTTGCCAAGTATATGTTTTTGGTACTGTGCAACATTAGCCATCAACAGTAACACACCCCTCCATACGATAACTGTTTCCTCTGGAGGAAGACATTGCTTAGGTAGTTTCTTTGCTTCCAAGCCTCTGAGAGTGTAACATATGAGTGTTTGACATTCCTGCACTCACTGTGGTTATAATACAGCCCTATGTGCAAACCACGGTCTGATGCAGTGATCATTAGGCTTAAACTGGAGAGTACCTTGGGACAGGATAAACTGTGTGAACTTGTGCTTATGCACTCCCTGTGTGTTATAGTTCAACTCAAACATGAGCCCAGCTTTTTCCAACTCGCTTGGGGTTAAACAACTGGTTTTACACTTTTCTTGTTCCTGTTGTTTTACAAATCTGTTGAGTAGTGTGATTTATGGACTCATGTCAGCTTTTCCATGTGTAATCAGACTGATTTAAAATGATATAATGCTTCCAGTGCGATGTGGTGTGCAGTACAGCACTTTAAATGCTGCTTTTGTCTTGTGTAAAATTTTATAGATTCATTTTTGCGTGGGCTTCTCTTGTTCTCTGTTATTGTGCAGGCCTTAAATAATGGCTTATACAAAAGCGTCTCCCCGTATGGCTCTCTGAACAACATAGTGGATGGGTTGAACTCTCTAACGGACCACTTCTCTGACCTCTCCCTGTCCTCGGAGCCACGCAAGCCCAGCAAGAGACCTCCACCAAACTACCTGTGCCATCTCTGCTTCAATAAGGGTCATTACATCAAAGACTGCCCTCAGGTAAGACCCTACCAATCACTACAACATGTGTGCATTGTGTGTACGAGAGAGAGACAGAGAGAGAGAAATAGAGCGTCTCTTTGTTTTTTTTAATCACGTGCATTAAGATAATTAGGTAGGCCTTTAATTAGTTAGGCCTTTGATTAATTCTGGTTTTATGTAGGCAAACAAGTTTCTCATGGATTCTTTCAAAAGATTTGTTTAGTAAAACACATCACACAGTCTTTCTTGTGCCCTCGTCCCTATGCAGGCATTCGGAGGGAACCACGAGAGACTTTACGTAAGAATTTTAATCAACAGGAAATTAATCACAAACGCTTTTTCTATTAAGGAGTCATAGAAGTCACTTTAGTACGTGGCAACATTTGTGACACAGATGTAAGTAGTAGTTCTCCTAGTAGTTGTATACAGGGGATACTGCTAAGCTTGGACAATTGTGTGAAATTTAGGCAATTATCTCCTGTGGAATTATGTAGATAAATGATGTTATCATGTAACTGTTAAATTCAGTTACAAAATACCACAACTTTACAGCTTGTATTTTCCCTGCTGGTGATATAATTACCTTGTAATTACAAACTGGAATAGCCTGACTACGCACCGTTTTTCTGGAGAAGCACATCCAATTTACCAGAACCCATATACCACAGTTTTTTTTGTTTCATTCGCTTATTCCATATCTTTTTTTGCCAGGTTGAAAATCTATGTTATAGTCTTTCCATGTGAGGTTCAAAGTATGTATGTGTTTCATAAATAAGTTGGTGATGTTCTGTGCATTCTATAATTAAGTGCAGTCTTTTCTGTATGTTTTGAACTAACCATAGTTTAAAATGATTGCGCAAAAGGGAATGGTTAAGCAAAGTATGTTATACGTCCTATAGTCAAGCCTCTGCCACAGATGTTTAGGTCTTGCTGTTGTCAGATCCTACATAATAAAACAGAGCAATTGTACATGATTTCATGATTTATAGTATATGTATCCCATATGCCTCCTCACTCTGTAATTCTAATTAGTGGATAGTTGTTGTATTTTGTAATTGGAGTCTTTTCCAGATCAACTACAAGATTTTTGAAAACGAGACAATGTCATCTTTACTTTCAAGCGGTTAGCGTTTTATGGGCTTTGGACACAAAGAGAGGGTGAGGTACTTGCAAAGATCCAGACTTGAGTCAGAGCTGCATGGAATGGTAATGCACACCAGATGTGGGATTAAAATGGCAAGCCTCCCTTTATGAAAGATGATGAGGGTTCCCTGCAGACCTCTAAAAGACCTGTCTTGTGATAAAATGCCTCCATCCCTTTTGTGCATGGCTCAGGTAATTTACTGACGGTGTCTCTGACTTTTGCTGCATCGTGTGCTGAATCAGCTTTGCATTTGGTAGCAATGTTTGCAGTCTTTAAAGGCTGTGAATAGAAGTTAAATCATAGTTGGACCCATCAAGTTAAATCATCACTGAATGTGATATGGACGTAGCTGATCTGCAATCAAATGAAGAAATGGATTGTGTCCGAGAAGATTAAAACTAACCACCACCATGATATTTTGCATCTGTTCAGATTGGCCAGGCTGAATAAAATTAAAATTAAATTTCAGCTTATATAACCACCAATATGTGTAGTGGTGCTGAGTAAGTTAGGTACAGTACAGGAAGAGAGTTACTAAAAGTGCGCCTCTTCTGTTTTATGAAGACAAAACTCCCCTGACAATCTCGCTGGTAGGAAATCACTATCTGTGCTCTGTGACTGTGTAGCAGCTCTGGAGCTGAGGCGTAGTGTAAATCAAAGGCAGATCTGTCCTGTTTTAAATTTCAGCCCGTTATGTTAATGCCAATGGAAACACAAGAAAGACCAGTCCCCAGACAGTGTCCACACCTACTCGTTTCAAACGCTACAGCGATTCAGCTCCCCCTTGAGTCTTACTCTTTATGATTTACTTACCATTTATCATAACCACACAAACACTTAACTCACTCTTCTCAGTGTGCCTAAGACAGAGCGTGAGCGAGGTTTGCTCATGGTTGTTCCCAGAAAAGGACAGTTGCACAATGATGCGTTTGGGTGAATCTCAGCCTTCTTCCTGTTCTCTGAAAGGAAATAAATTCCAGGATAAGCTGGTCCCCACTACGGGTTAGTCATGTCCAGAGGACTACAAGTGCTATGCCAATACAAACAGTGGGATCTTACTTCACAGGGCACAGCGGGCCTTGTGATCTACGGCCAGCTGTGAGAATCACATTCTCCTGCATTCTCCCAGTGCACGCCCTGCATCCCCACTCACCCGTTCTGTGCATGAGCCGCATGGCGCAAGCTGCTTGGACAGCACAGAGACTAAATTGCAGAGCACTGCCCTGCCTCCAAGAGGCAGGGGGCGAGGCTGGCAGCGGAATGGGGGGTGTCTGGACAAGTACAGGCCGGATAGGAATCAGCGAAAGTCATGGCTCAGTGGGAAAAGAGCATGGGGGGCAGGAAGCATGTGTGTTGGTTGCAGCCTGCTGGTGCATACAGGCAGCAGAGCACAGGACACTCTCACTGTCCCATGTGTTAGTGAGTGGAAATAATGGTGGCCATGGCAGGCGGGTCCGCAGGGAATGCTAGTTAGAGGAATGAAAACCATAGGGCTGGCAGCTGTTGACCAAAGCTGCTGTGCTTAGGGCCAGCCAGAGGGGGTTATGTAAACATGTCTCTTTTGGTCTTATGTTCATTATCAGCATCCACACTACCAAAATTTAGAACTAGGCCTAGCTCCCTGTCAAGCTACACCATGTCAAGAATACTCCTACAAGCGGTATTTACCTATACTTAAAGTCGCGCTGTGAGATTTTGTGGTTAAAAACTGAAATAAGCTGCATTTCTGAGTCAGAAACATTAAAATGTGTTGTCTGTGCACTGCTGTGAGTGAAGCCTGAAATAATCATTTAAAACTCAAAGGTGTGGGCTTGTATTTCATCAGAGCTTTTAGACCACATATGTTTTTATCTGTTAACATATGCACAAAAAGAAGGTCCAGCTTAATGTTTAGGTCTACAAAATCAACATTATACTGATGAAGATATGACTGGTAGATAATTCACTTACATCCTCAGTTCTCTTTGAATACTATATTTCACCACACCTGATGTCATCAAGTTTGGAACCAATGTTAAAAAATGTTTTTTGGCACGTTGTGTGCAATTACACATTTCCACCAAATAGGTCTCTAAATACCCCCAAAATTGACTCAAAATATGCGGTTATAGAAGACAATAGACATCTGCCCCTTTACCTATATTGAAAATATGTATATTACAGAGCCAGTGTTTTTACCAAATGATTGTCTGGGGTAATCAACTACATGGGTGCCTCATAGTTGAAAATTAGCTGCAGTGCATGCTAGCCTGCAGCGGGTTTTCCTCATGGAAAATATATTTGTGTGTGAGTGTGTGTGTGTGTGTGTGTGTGTGTGTGTGTGTGCGCAGTGGAATGCAGGTTTCAGAACTGTGAGTGCCTCAACATGTAAGCTCAGCTTGTGAGTCACAAACTCTGCAATGCATCCCTCATGCCAATGCCCTTTTTTGTGTCACACACTCATAGTGACACTGCTGGTCATTCACGGGCAAGCATTCTTATGGCTAGCCACATCATCATCATCAATGTGCCTCTTGTTAGACACAGAATAGTTTTAAGTAGGGCCATAACAAGGTCCTAATTATATTCAAATCATCCACTGAAGTACTGTGCTAATGATATTCCATGCACATACGACCTACCTGCTTCTTTTACAAGCTCTTGCTTCTTAAATCATCCTGTAATATGATCAGTGGCTGACGATAAAGGGAACGATGTTTGAAAGAAGTTGAAACAGATGCGTTAAACTAAATCTGGAAGCTTGATATCTTTGAAGGGGCAATATGATGATTCTCTTATGTTGATCAAAAACACATGAATCCCATTGATTTTATACAGAGGTCCCTTTATTCCTTTGAGATAATGCGTCTTTTGTTCAAATTGCAATCATGGCAATGGAATGTGTATATATAGCCATGTTTCCAACTTCATTTTCCCTCCTGAATTCTCCAGCTGTAATTTGCTGCTTTTGAGTAGGTGTTTCAGTAACAAGCTTCTGGATTGTAGCGATGTAATTAGAACAGGCTCTCTCAAAGGTTTGAAATAGTTGTATCAGTATACAGAATATAATCTTAGCCAGTAGAAATATCAGATTGTGTTACTAGGTTTAGATCATTTTAGTAATGACATAGAGGATATTCACAGAGCATTCCTGTCCTAATTATTCATTGGAAGATTTGGTGATTCTCAGCTAATACATAAAACATCTGCACTTGCTGACGGACTATTTCTAGGAAGTGATCATTGCTCACTAAAAAAAAAAGTTTCACAATGAACTGTCTTTAGTGATTTCCACTGCTCTACCGTAAGTTCTTTGTTTAGATTGAAGATGCAAAACGAATTGTTGAGTCAGCTCAACCGATTGAAGGCATTTTGGCCCCTTAAACACCTGAGTAAACCCTCTTTTTGACAGTGCACTATCGCAAATGTTTTCCTCATGTTGCATTGGCTCCCTTCCTCTCGGTGCAGTGGTTCTCACAAGTCTGTTGATCAAATGCGGCAGATCCAACACGCTGGGTCGTTTGTAACAAATGGCGTCAAAGCTGGAGAACTCACTCCTCTCCAGGAACATCAGTGAAATGTATCAGTCCATCCCCACAATGTGACAAGCTCATTAAGACTGAGGCAATCAAGCAGTTTTTCAACTTGCTTGTCTTTTGTTCTAACAAACGGTTCTCCCATTTGTGGTCAAGGTGATAAAGTCTTAATGGTTTGTTTTTGCTGTTGGCGCAAACATTTGTATTATGTAATATATTGAAATGGCAAATATCAGTCCTGGGGTTGTGCAATTTTCTTTGAGAAGAAAGTCTTTGTTTGAAAGGAACTTCCATTACAACTAGACCCGTCTGGTAAAGCAAAACACTCTGATGTAAGAGGCAATCACAGATCTTTGAGGAGGCAGCCACCTTCTCTCCAGACTCTTGCTGAGATAATTGCGCAAACACAGTTGTAATAGTCAGGTCCCTGTTGTACTACAGATGGTGGACTGAATCCTCAAATATACATATATCCATGCAATTTATTTCCAATTTGGTTCTACGGCGTGTTACATCACAGCTGACTCCTTACCACAGTTGGAAAACAATTAGTCCCCATACTTTGGGCACACCCCATTGCCTGATGAGCGCTTCACAATAATAACTCTAATTGAAAATGCTATATTTGTACACTCTCCGATGAGCACAACATAGCTGTATTTTACATAGTTCTCTGATTGCTGCCAGTGCTGCGGTCCTTTGATCAACTTAGCACAAACAATAGCTTTTGTTTTGTTTTACAGCTGCACAACTACAATTGCACTGAACGGCTTGTGAATTTGAGTGTAATGTGATACAGTAAATCATCTGTTTGCATTCCTAGATGTCCAGACCAGCTGCTATGTGTTTTTTGCAGCTTGTCTGTTTGCCTGATAAACTGCCTTGGCTCTGCAACACAGCAGCTATCAATACAATTTCAGCCTAACAAGACTTAAACAAGTTTCAGTTTGTTCTTTGACTGAGAGTTGTATGTGAGTGATAGTCAGTGGTGGACAGTAACAAAGTAAAAGTCAAATATCTTACTTTTACTCCACTACATTATGCAAATCTGTTATTTCTTTTGGCTTATGTGTACATAAAAAAAACTGAACACATAACGGAAGAAACACAAAGCAAGCACACCAATCAGGGTACAGCATGCACTTTGTTTTAAACCTGTGTTGACCTGTTGGACAGACCTTGGTTCTACCTAATGGAAATTGTTTGCCTTCAGTGTTTTGTGCTTATGATCATTTTAATAGACATCAGTGTCAGACTAATTTATGACATCCTATTAAATGATTGCTGTACTGAGAGTGAATGTGTACACTACAGCCTTTTCCACCTTAAATGAGTTGATTAAGCAGGTTACAAAAATGATAATAGGACATTAGAGCCGTAATAAATCAGCTGCTTTTAATTTGCATACTTAAGTACATTTGAAGACAAACATTTTTGATCTTTTACTGAAGTGGAAGTCTAAAGGGAGGAACTTCTACTTTCGCTGGAGGAATATTTTACCTTGGTTATCTCTGCTTTAACCCAAGCACATGGCTTGTGATCTTTGTCTCTTTAGTTATGATTGAGAGTTTGACACTTCACAGATGCTGTATATTAACAGTGGCGTTTGCTTTTTGTTTGAACAACTTTTAGCTTACAGTGGGACGGCTTGGGAAAAAATGTTTAACTCAGGACAAGAGAGAAAGAAATAGACAGGATTTGGAAACAGCCAGAAGAGAAGTGTCAGTGTCAGACAGAGCACGCTGAGAACACTTCCTTAAAAAGGAAATCAAAGTTAAAAGAAAATGAAAAGAAGGTTTCCTGCCAGATGGTTTGTGTTCAGTGCAGGAATACAATTCTTCCTCTGGGTTTTGCTGATACAACAGCCACTAGCACTTCCCTTTGTCACTGCTAGAGATAGGCACACAGTGTTTGGCATTTCTCTTTTATGGAAGGGGAAGATACCAGCAGAATGACCACAACAACCGCTATACTATCTGTGTCATACGTAGTAATGGGGAAAACAACCTAAAAATGGAAGCTGCATTTGTTTAAAGCTTTTTTTTCTTCCCCTTGTTGACGCACGCTGTTATCTTCAAAGAGTGTGCAGTGGTGATTTAGGAGGGCTTAACAAAGTTTTGTCAGAACGGCTTTCTCAGTTACAGAAATGGCTTTTAAAGATGCCTACATCAGGATTAACAAGACAACTGTTGTTTGGACACGCTGCATAGGGTCTGTTTTCTTTGGACGGAGGGTCAGGTAGAGTCTGCTTTCTGAGGTCACCATTCCTCCTCTCAGATCCTGCGGATTTTTAGTGCAATTATTTATTAAACCCATGGTAATTATTTTTCCATTAAGTTTTATTTTTGTAGAAAAGTTTCATATAGACTTCAATCATTTGCTAACAAGCCGCTCAGTCAAGACAGGTCTTATGAGCCCAAAAGTTAATGAAAGAAAACAAACAGAATAAGAGGGTCCCATGTCCTCACAGACGGTGTTACATAGCCTGATGATGAAACTGACATGAGAATTTTTGATTTGTGTTTATTTTATGTGAATGTGAGCAATTAAGAGATTGTGTCCACATTGTTGATTTGGCTTTGTTTCCACATATTAATTTGAAATAGATTTGATGAAATCCAGAATTCCAGTTATCAACAGATGACCAGCTGAGATACATCAGGGACGTGACAGGCATCTTTTAGAGTTACAGAAATAAATAAAATAAAAATAAAATAACTGGTTACTGTATATTGGTCATAGTAATGTGCTCATTATGAGTTTTGTCATAGAAACTCACCAGTGGTACATCCTTAGTTTTCTCTTTTGCATGATTTCTCTTTATGTTAAGCTATCCCAGTTGGGTCACTTTATATTGTAGAATCATTGTACAGAGTTACGCACTGTCCATTTGAAGAGCGCCAGCTATGTTTACAACACTATTAATATGGTATGATCTCATGTAATGTCACAGAGTCTCTACAGCCTCATAATACTGTACAGTAAAAAGCTGAATTGGACATTCACACAGTCAGAAGACAACTCTCATTTTTGACCTGTGGCTGAGGAGGGCTTGACCATTCCCACTCTTTGCTGAAAGGCAATATTACTGTGGCTTGAATGGTGGCGATCGTGCTGTGGAGCAGTACAGCTCGGGCACAGTATGTGGTGTCAGAGCGACAACACAGCAGGCTTTGTGTGCAGGCCTCAATCGGGCCTGTTGGGAAGAGCCCAGTGCTGCTGGGAATGGCCGCTGTTAATTAAGGATCCCATTGTTTGCCTTCAGGATCCCCAGACGAAGGGGTCAGGAAGTCAGCCCATATTGTTCGCCCGGTGGGATGCTGACTACAGCACTGCTAAGGCTACAGATCACTTTTTAATCACAGTACAATCACCAGCTCTTAAAGGACAGCAGAGAAGGCCTCTGCCAGCCAGCATGAGAGATCTGGGTTATTACTGAAGACTTGAGAGGAATCTTTGTTGATTTTGAGTCAGGCAGTAGTACCATTTCTGTCAACAGTCCATCTTTGGCTAGTTAATGGTCGTTAAGAGCTTTATTCTGATCTGCCCAGAGAGGATTAAGTTTTTCCTTCATGTTTAGCTACATTAAAGAAACACTGTTAAATATCACATATTAAAGGGAATATCCAGACCTCTGAAACATTATTATGTCCTTGTAGATTATTTGAAAACTTTCCTGGTCAAACAGAGTTTATTAGCGGATTTAGGGTTAGCCACAGAGAATGGAAAAAAAGAAGAACAATTACTTGTAGTTAACGTAGGGCTAAAGGTGAACACCTCCTCTTTTACCCTAGATGACAGTGCTAGTGTTAGGAGGCTGAAAAATTAGCACAACAAATTAGTTGCAAGCAGAGGAATACATTTGAAAATGTATTGAAAAAGCAGAAGGACATTGGTTACATAGTTTTCATATTTTAAACAGGGGACTGCCTCAGACATGAGCTAAAACTCCAGCTGATAGGCACAACATTGAAGTCTGACAATGACTTTATAAATATGCTAATCAGAGATGTTAAAAGTGAGAAGATCGGTCACTAGTCGAAATAGGAATGGGGAAGCTCATAATGCCTAACATGGTATCTGTTTGCAGAAAAAATCACACCCTTTAAGAAAAAGAGCCTTGCTGATTATGTTGTGAGCAGGCAAAGACTTTTGTTAGCCTGAACAACCTAAAAAATACCATGCTTTTAGCTAAATGCTACAAATGATTTTTTATGAGGTTTTTGTCCGTTTTGTAACAGTAATGTAACCTCGAGTCTGGTCTTGTGTCATTGGAATAACTACTTGGCAGCATTGTAAAGATGGCTGCAGAGTGAACCATCTTTACTATGGTGACTTTTTGTGTGTGTACAAGGCAGTTTCTCCTTAGTGGACAATGTACCAACATGTTAGTTTGTCAGAGAAGTATATATTTTTACTGTTTCTGGACCTAGCTAACATCAACTAGATTAGTCAGCCTAGCAACAAAGCCACACTACATTTGCTTTGTCAGTCATGTGCTTAACAACACGTCCTTGGCATCACGCTCATGTTTAGACACTTGTGTTCCAGAGCTGTACAATGTAATATACATACTGTAGCGTTCACCGCTATTAAAAGAGGCACTGCATTCACACAAGTCGTGGTGCTTTATTTTCCACCTGTTGTCAGCTACAGTCACACCGTACATAAGAAAAGATTTTCTCATCAGCTCACAGGCCCTAGCTCCGCCCTGAGCAAAATCTTGAAGTTCAATTAATGCTAGAGAACACATAACCTAAAATGAACATGCAAAAACATTGATTAAACACGCTACAATAATTATTTACAAAACCATAACATTTCACAGTGCTGTAAAAACCTAAAGGCATGGCTTCATTGAATTGTTTGTATGTATGTTTTATCTATGTTCCTGTGCTGAAAGTGATTTTAGTATTCTAATACTGGCATCTAGAGTAACCCCACACATCTCCAGTAATCACCACAAAAAGTGCATCTGAGTGCATGAGATACATATATAGAGACGCTCTTGTCATGGACTGGAAGGCCTGTGTTGGGTCCTGTTAGTTGCTGGAAGGCCAAGCTGAGGAAAGGAGTGGAGGTGGGGGCGGGGGCGAGTGAGTCGAGGAGAATGTGGGGGAGGGGAAGTATGGGAATGTTTTTACAGTCTGACCTGAGATCTTCCTTCTATTCTAACTCAATCCTACAGACATCCAGTTAGTCAGATTCCCAACCCTTGTCCTGTGTGTGTGCGTAGGAGAGACAGAGAGACAGAGAGAGAGAGAGAGGGAGAGTGCAGAAGAGAGTTTATGCCAAGCAGACAGAGATTCACTGGTGAAGCTATCTGAGAGAGGACAGTGAAACAGAGGCTGAAATGTAAACAGATATGGCTTATCTGGGATGCTGGAGATACAACAGAAGGCTTTTTCCCTCTTCAAATGACAGTCGACATTTAGTCTGCTGCTCAGCCATGTCATTGCAGGGAGATGTGCATCTTCATGGTTACTTACTGCACAACAGATCACTCAGTACTATCAAAGCTGACTTCAAGATAATAGATATTGTATGGCATACACTAATGCACACTAAAAAATGACCAACATATTTTGAATTCACAAAACATATTGTGAATTTTGAAAGTCACTTAGAAGTAAGAAGAAGTATTGTACAGTATTATTGAATTTGTTCCTTCCTGGATATTTTCAAATAATAAAACTTTTATCGCTATTCAAACATGGTTGTATAGAAAGTAGTCTATTTTTTTAACTCTGGTATGTTTAAATCCTTAACATAACTAATATCTTTTAGTGTTAAATTCATTATGCTATGTTGGTAGAATCAATAACATCTGTATCGGTGTACTATTGCTCACATGTCATACTTTAGAGTTTTAGCATTTTATTTCAGACCAAATCAATACCAACAAACAGAAGAGTAGCACGTAAGAAACTTCAGTGTGGATTTGGATTGGCCATGTCTACTCTTCTCTTTAAAGTAAATAATAAAACAGAAAACACACATGTCAGGAAACAACGGCATAAGACCCCCGTTAGAATATATGATCCCTCTGCTCTGAAATAAAATGGAAAGGAAACGTGTTGCTACAACACCTCTATTTTCTTTTTTCACATGAGGCAGTCAACCTGCTCATGTCATTCAACGCCAGGGTAACCTAATCCCGATTTGCAGCTGTACGAGTCGTTAGGTTGAGTAGAGGCGGAGCTGGGATTGTGAACTTGGGGATGACTAATGCAGAGCTTAGGCTTCCAAGAGCAAATGTGCCACTAGCAGCCAACCCGATCTACTACACGTCAAGATTACTGAATCAAGGAACTGGCAAAAACTGAACTGGCACGAAGCTTCATCAGCGAGACCATGGAGATTGTACAAACGGCTAGATTACAGCAGAGGAACCCATTTTCTGGGCTATGACAACATGTCTGGTTAGGGGTATATTACTTTTGCCATGTAATACAGTTCACTTCCCATGTTATGTGCTGTCAGTTCTGAAGAAGCACATATGCTTTTCCACAGAGAGCGTTTGACATGTATCTGAGTGCTCTGAGAATCTGATCAGTTATGTCTACTGAAAATGTCAACTCAACTTTATCTGCAGATGTCTGAAGTCGTTTGGCCATGCCAGCTAATGCTGATGCGAACACCCAACATTTTTTCAGTGAAACTTGATGCACTGAAAACATTTATATATGCACCAGGCCAAGAGAAAACCACCTCTTTAGAAACTGAAGAACACAATGTGCCCATTCATAAATAAGTCTCTCACGTGCACTGTTTTCAAGTGTAACACCAATTGAACCCATAAGCTCATATATTAATAACATGATAGCAACAATAATTTTATTAAAAGAAACCTAAGATTAATCTAGGTTAAGTCAGATAATTAGTTAGCTTATACGTGTAAACAGTCTTTTGTTTGTTTTAGAAGATTTACTCCTGTAATAAGCGCTCTGTGTCACTGAGGTTCGCAGACTGGGCCGGCAGTTTTCTTTTATGGAGATTGTCCTTTACAAGGTCCTGAGAACTAATAGAGCATAACTATGAGTAATTACTCACACAAGAACTTTCATTAGTTGTTAGCAGTTTGAGTGGGAACTTTGCCAGCAATGCAAAGAAAAGCTCTGTGTGATCTATTGCATTTTGGATGTATGACCATATCTAGAGATCTGCCTCTTTCCTTTTTTGTTTTTCTCTGGGTTCCTCCTAACCATGTCAGACAGATCAATGACAGCGTTGTTAAATAAACGAGTGTGTCCATGTTCACAGTGTCTGATTTGAATTGGATAAATGTTCACAGGACCTTTTCACTTTCTAAATTCCGTCTGCCTTTATGCTTTCATCCTTGATTGACGTGACTCAGCAGTGAGGAAGTGCACTTAAGATTCCTCACAGAGGATCAGCTGTGTTAACTCAGCGTAGCCAATCACATCCTACCCAGTGACGCCTTTTCCTGTAAAGACCAGGAAGAGCTGACATCGAGTAATTAGGCCCAGTGTCTGAGAGGAGACTAAACAGCAGTGACTGTGTATTTCTCTCAGGTCCACTGCGCATGGAGTGTTTACTTCACTGTTACATTCCTCTCCTCGAAGGGATCACAAAAAGCAGGTCTGTTTGGAAGCGTAATATCTGAGAAATGTCAGATAAAGTGCAGTCAGATAATCATCCAAGATCAATCTTTTCCCTCCCGTGTTTTCTGGAAAGGGACTAGCTGTCGTCGTGTTCGTATATTGTCTGTGATCCAGCAGACAGAGGGAGCAGCAGAAATACTGACCTTGTTCGAAAGGCTGACACCACTGCTGGCAATGGCCATATGGCTGTTATCTTTGATGTTAAGATAAATATTTTTGCAGTAGGTAAGAAGAAGGAAAACTTTCAACTGTGAACTACTTTCTCTGGATAGTCATCATTAAGAGTGCTGCAACATACACATGGTGGAACTTTTCTCTGTGTACTGGAGAGAACTTTACTGCCACACTGTGCTAATGTAATCCTTGTTATTTTAGCATGTGTGCAGTGGCAAACAGTTTTAGCACTGCCAAAATTGGTAAGAACACCACTAAAATAGGAAAGTTAGGAACGATTAAAGTAATGTTGGTATATTGGGGTTGTATTTTATATTCTTTCAGTTTTATTTATTGTTACAGTTCCTTGATTCTCAGGTGGTTTACACCTTTTCAGTTGAACTTAGAGTTGGATCTAAGATTATTATGCGTGTTTCTGATAATTGTTGGGAAGTGTTCCAAAACTTTTTTTTAATGATGTTTGTACACCTAAAGGACATATCAATGTTATATTGTGATTAATTATATTAATTAAAATTGCTACAATAGTTTAATGAAAAATTAAGTTTACCTGTTTTTCCACTTACCCCACAGGACAAGTCCATAGTTTGCTTCTTTAATTTAGAACTGGAGCTACAAGTTGCCAAGACACACTAGAACTCATTAGGCACCAAATAATTTCTGTAAATTCATCCCACAACTTTCAACCTGAATCAAGATCTTCATTAAGGTCACACAGACTTGCCAGTGGGGTTTAGAGCACTAACCATGAGTTATGAAAATGAACAAAACTGTATTTGCAATGGTCTTACTTGAGATTCTTACAAATATTGATTCTAGATCAACACTCCTACTTCTGAGGTTGCCAGTTTTTATATTGTTGTCTAAAATAGCTGCATGTAGTTTTATAGTTAATATTAAATAATACTGTGTCCTGAACCACATTGAAACGTCTCTTGGACCTTACTGAAGACCTGGTTTGAAAGGCGTTTTGGTGATTCATTCTTACAGAAACAGTTTGGTCTATTTGGGTGACTACTGAGTTCTAGTGAGTTCTAGTTTGTTAGCAGTGTTAGCTTCATCATTCCAGTTCTAAACCAAAAAAGTTAAAATTAGCCAATTAACTACGGCTGAGGTAAGTGGAAAACTGGGTAAATTTCATTTGTTTGACAACCCATTCCTTCAAAGATCCATGTGGCATTGTCCATTTGGCGTTATGAAGCTAGATTCTGCTAAAATAAAAGGTCTTAAATGTGAAACCAAGTCTGAATAGTAGAATGTTAACAGGGCACTTTTAACAGGGCACCAGTGTCTACACTCTGACTTTATGATAAGTGCTTGTTATATTTTAACACAGTATAACTCTGTTAGGTGTTTCCATATTTGAACACAGTGTTTACAGCCCCACAAATGACTTTTATATTTGGTAAGGCCTCTTGAAAAATATCAGTGGTTTGCCAGCTATTTGCCTGTCACCATAAGAGCAGGAGTCAAGTGATAAATGCTCACTGACACGAGTGCCTCAGACTGAATCTAACACTAGTTTGTGGATCTGATCTCACAGTTACACTTCCTGCCTTATGCAGGACCCATTTCAGTCTGGGACGGTGTTTCTTCCTTTTAGTGTTGTTGATAGTCATTAAATAGTCAAGCTTCTGATGTGTAATGAATGATTATAGTACACGCTGTACTATAGCATAATGTGGGAAGAATCAGATGTTTGAGTTGGGGAAAATTTATTTTTGTGCTTGAAACACAGATTTCCTGTAACCTGTCTTTTGGATTATGTATGTTGACCTTTTATTTTAATAGATGTGGTATGTCCACTTAACATAATATATATAGCTTGGACTGGACCTTCGTTAATCCCCTTCCCCCTTTTCATTTTTCCTTGCAAACACAGGGCTCGGGAGGGACTGAGCAAATTCTGTGGTATCATAATCACTTCTCCATTTGTTACTGTGACTGAATGTAATTTTATTGCCTATAAATCAGAAAACTGCTGGGTTTCCAAGAACTGATTTATTGTGTGTTATGTTATTTAGTCTCCAGTGCATGCATTAATATTGAGGTCTGTACGCAGTATGCTCTAAAGCAATGTTGCGATTATTTGGAGAATAGAAAGCAGTGCTGGTTTATAGGATCATTATTCCTATTCCTATTGGCCCCGTTTCATAAATGCACCCCTTGGTAAAGATCTAGTCGCTGAGTACCCTGGATGATCCACATACACGCAAACTATAAGCGTCATACTTGGAGTCAAAGTTCTTTCACCTTTAGCTGTCTATTACCACCTCATTTTGCAAATGAAAACCACACAAGTTTATGAGAATGAGAAAGAAAAAAAATTGGCATGTTTTTAGCATATCTGGGTCTGATCTGTGCACTAACCTGAGTTAATGCATATAACACAGCTCACTTGCGTTGTGTAACCTTGCCAGAATCTGTGTAGAGTGCCTTGATATAAAACTTAACTCAACATTTCTGCATGATTCAATGGTTGCAATATAAACAAAGGCATTCAGAGTGGTTTGATGTGAAATGGCTCATTGTATAGAAACGTAAACTTGAGCTTAATATATGTTGCTAATAATGGTAAAACATGAAAAAGGCATTTTATTTGGGAACTGTTTTGCCTTACCACACATTGCATGTACTTCTCTACTACAAATGCATTATAGAAAAAAATGTTTCATGCCAAAAGCTTCTCTAACAACTGTAATGTAAAACAACAACAAATCTGCGACCTGTTCCTTCAATACGAGCTTTCAGAGGCATTCTGACATCCAGTTTTTACATTCCGTTTGTGTAGGATTCACACTTAGTATGTTCTCTACAACTTTTCGTTTTACATTTAACCACACAACAGAACAAACATTATTATTGTCATCTTATCATTATATTGTTATCTTAAACATGTAATTGTCAGAAACTTTGGGAAAAAAGTCAAGTTATTGTTGTTAATCCAACACTATGTAAGACTTGGGAATTTGGAGACCTCATTGGTGGTAATATGTAATTACACACAAGGCCTAGTAGAACATTTTGTAATGCTGGCTGTGCTTTGGACCCCCACAAGTGGATGAATCTGACTTTTGCAAGTGTGTTGAAAGAGTATTTGAAGAGCATTCAGTCAAAACTTGGTGAAGGAGAATTATCTACTATTGTCATCATTTCTTCATTAGGATAAAGTTTTTAATTTTTAAAATTGTAAAATTTTAAAGTTTTCAATTTTACTTTTGAGACCTAAAAATTAAGCAACCTTCTGAAAGTATGATGTTAATAAGTAAAGGCATATGATGTGGTTTGAAAAACTCCCGCCGAATCCAGCCCGGTACCCACAGTACTTTTAAATGATTATTTGGGGCTTTACAGGGCGGCTTTCAGCTTCACTGCATGCTCAGAATATTTTAGGGAGTTCTTTTTTCTCCATACTCAGTAATGCTGCTTCTTTCAGTTTTAACAATACATATCGCATAGTTCTGCTTTAATGCATCCTACTACCATGTTAGTACAGATTTCCCTGCCTGTCTGCCTTTGGAGAGAATGTGAGGGCTTAATGCAGTGATTGTGTAATGCTAATGTTTATATTTAGCTAACACTGTACAAGATAAGAACGCTTATCTCAGCAGTTACACCTCAGAAAGAGCAGCTGGCCATGGACAAAATAAGCACTCATGCATAGCCTGTCTTTGTCCAACTACAGCTTCCTGTAGAGAAGTATATATACAGTATATATTTGTACATCTCTCATTCTTGAGAGAAGGCCAAAGATACTTGACTTACAGAGTGCATAAATAAATCAGCATAAATAAACAGGTGAATAATCCATGGCTTGATTTAGCATAAAGAGAGCTTCTCATTCAGCTGTGTTTGGTGGCTAACTCTGAAAGCACTTGGCCTGTGTGCCCTCTTTTTCTGTACCCGTTACTATGCATGCGTTTATGCCTGCTATATTAGTCTGGAATCCATGAAATGCCAACTCCCACAGGCAGCTACCTTAACATAGTGAAGCAAATAAGCCGACTCACATAGGATTCTATACATTCATAAATGTCACCCCAGAGTTTAAAGCGTTTACTGTTAAGAAAAGGGGCAGATATTATTGTGATTTACAAATGATGGGATAGAAAATAGCATTCAGGGGTCTCAGCATGTAATATTCATGCATGTTGGTCTGATTAATTTACTTTTTAGCCCTTTCAAAATTGTGTTATGCTCTATAACAAGAAGGGGTTAAATGCGACTGTACATGCTTGTGCGTTGACTTTAATCACAGAAAGTAAACCTCAATTGAATAATAAGATTCCTAATCAAACATTCAGCAACTAATTGTGCAAGTAAACATGAGACAGGAGACTGGCCTATTAGGAGAGGCCAAATTTGATCTCTGTGCTTTAGAATATCTGTAAATCTATCTCTTCTGTATCCTGGCCAAACTAAACACAGATTAGGAGAAAGTTGAGTTGTGTTTTTTTTTGTCTTGCTCTTCTCTGTGGGGTAATTGACCATGTTGTATCTGGTGGGTTTGGTGTTCTAGTGCTGTTTGGAGTGGAGTCTCACGGGAGCCGGCTGAGGGGCTCAGGCTCCGAGGCCTCCATTGTTTACGCTGATGGTTTCCAGATGCTGGCAGAGGGAGCAGCCAAACTCCCGGGGCCTGCGCCAGCAACCAGGAAGCAGTCCAGCGCTATCTGGAATACTTGGAAAACATGGCGTAGCTCTGTAATAACCTAGAAAAGCGCGCAGGGCCCAGCAAAGCAACTGTGCTGCATTTAATTATAAATGACCGCTTGGAATGAGAAATTCTCAGAATGTAAAATGTCAGGAATCAGGAATATTATGCTTAAGTCATACGCTGCAGTGAAAACAGAGTATTTTCTCTGCTTCACTTTTTCCATTTTGCCTATTTTTCTAAAGACTGTTATCAGGCCTTAAATAGAACCCCATCTTATCAGATAAATGTTAAATTAGTCTTTTATTTCTTCCAAATTATATTTGCTGTGCCTACAGAGTACAGATAACTGGTTAGCCCACTTTTAGGAGCACTGACCACAAGCAGATGTTTCCTGTAATTATTGATCAGTCTCACCGCTTTGGAGGAATTTTGGCCCATTCATCCACGTAAACTCCATGACATTTGTGGGTTTTCTCATCTCTGTGGAGTGCATGGCTATTCCAAAACATTAGCCTACATTTCTCTTTCTTAGGCCACGCTGAAGTGAATTTACCCGTGTTTTGCTGTATGATCCAGGTTTGACATCAGGTCACAGACATATGGCCTGCAATATTCCTCTCAGAAGTAATTTGCCTTTTAGCTGGGTTAATTTAACTAAAACAGCCGGTTACTTTTCACCCTGAAAGACTGCATGTTTAATTATCTCACACTTCAAACAGATAAAAGAAGCACAGAAATGTGAGGTTTATGTCTCAGGTTTACTTAAATTCTCTCTAATTGCCACATAAAATACCCCCAGTACAGGCAGGCAGTGGTGGAAATTCAGTAATTACATGCAGTTTACTAGTTGCTATACTTAGATTTTGAGTGTTGTACATGCATTGTGCTTTTTTATTTTATTGGCAGTGCTTTTATTTGAGTGGAATGCTGAGTGCAATACAATTTATTACAATACGTTATTATTTTAACTTGTTACAGTAGTCTTTTAATGGGTACCTGAAGGACATTATATTCTGTTATCGAATGAAATTACACTTGTATGTCATCAGATATTTCAGAATCAGATTTCTTATTTGTGCTCTCCAACATATACGATTGTATATAAATATTTGGGCACCTTTGGTCAAATGACATGTTTTGGTGAAGTAAAAATAAGTGAACACCTCCTCTACACATAACACACATCTGCACATATTAATGCTCAATTTCTATTTATATGAGTTTTAAAATATTGGGAAAAATATAAAATTTTAACTGTGCCAAAACATTTGTAAAGGCCACATTTTATGTTTTCATTTTGTGTTTTGTTTACAACAAAACATCATTTGACCGGGATGAACACTGGTACAGATTTAAAAACTGCTTGTGAATACAGAAAATGACCACTACTTCATATCCATCCAGCAAATATGTACTGCAGAAGCACCTAAGGAGCACTGAAGTGGTTTCTCTCTCCAATGATAACACTTCAGCAATAATCAAAAATAGTTTTCAGTAGTTTTTCCACTACTGCTAAGGCGGTGGACAGAAAATCTGTATTTCTTGCTTCACGGGTTAAGAAAATGTCCAAAGGTTTTAAAAGATGAAACTAAATTCATTGAGATGTTGACTTTGTGTCACAACAGATTTCACATGGTAGTCATCACCCTCTACTTTCAGCTTCCTTTCCTTTCGCTTCTTGGAACGGGCTCCACAATCAAGCTCTCCTAATGCCATCAATAGAGAAACTGCAAGGCTGACCTCAGGTCAGCTGCTAAAGTTGTGTCAGTGCCAACTTAACTGGCTTCTCAGTCGGGTCCTTAATTATTTGTGAGTTCTCTCAGTGCGTCTGTGCGCTTGGTTTCAGGAGGGCTGAGTTAGCTAACACTGAGGCATTGTGAGATTGCAGATTTATCATTTAACAGCACACCTGTTCCTCCTTGTCAGTCGCTGCGACGCAGTCTCTCCCTCACAGGCATAAAAAGAGACAGCTGCACCCACAAGAAAAGGAGCCGGGGAGACCTAAGGAAACACTGGCTTCATTTAGCCTCCCTAGTTGGAATTAATAAATAACACCAACACGCACCTGACTGGAATGCTCGCGCAAGTTGGGCCTTTCGCCGAGCACTCCGGAAATCGCGCACAGACGCAGCTGATGAGGGTGACACTATCATTCTTGTGTGTGAGACTCCAGGAAAGGCCATCTGCAGGCTGTGCCTTGGCCTTGGCTGAATCTCCCTATCCAGCCCAGACAGAGCGCTGCTTGATCGGGCCCTTGCATTGTGATGCTAATGGAGCAGTGTTGTTGAGCACACACTGGTACTCCCACTCTGTTTACATGTATAAAGCACATGTGGGTTTCTTACTTGAACAGGGATGTAAGGACTTACAGAATGATGAACATCTGACCATGAACATCTGATTTCTAATGCTACTATCTGTTTTGAAACTGTACCATACAGTACTGTAAAAAAGTCTGAGAAAATAATATGTGTAGCTGTTTATCTGGTAAGCATTTATTTGTTAAAACACAACAATTAGAATGAATACAAATAAACAAATAACTAATAGATTGTGATTTTATGTCTGTCAGTGTATTAACAATTTCCAGACCTCTCTTCAACGGAGGTCAATATTTACAGTTACCATACAATATGGGTGTGGAATGCCCCGAGAACTAAACTTGTATGCTTCTAACTGTATTCCTCTAATTAAGGTATAATCACTTTTATAAAATTAAACAAAATCTCTTGGTGTATTTTATTGTAATTTATGTTTATTTGCATTTAATCTAATATTATACAGTGATTTTACAGGCAGAAATTGCCAAATTAATAGTTAAAAGCAGTTTCACTGCTGCCTAAGACATTTACCTTTGTACTGTGCTCCTCTGTATGGTTAGGACTTAACATGCGGTGTTGGTGCGAGACTAGTTATTTCAATAAAGCGTGAGTTGTGAGCTATTTCCAAGAAAGTAGAATGAATTTGAGTGAACTTGGAACCATAATTGTACTATAGTTCTCCTCTAATCAACAAGCTCAGTTATTTTCATGAGAATTTTCAAGACATGCTCTTCAAATAATTGTCTGGAGCTGGCGAGAGCGGTTTTGTGATTAGTCAAAGATTATATGTGCTCTTCTTTCTGTTGACTCCACGTTCACCACATCTATTGTGCAACTCCAAGCCAAAAAAGTACTTGATTCGTGTAGGCTTGTCTCCATCCTCTGCCTCAAAAGACGACATACATTTCCTAACAAAAACAAAGTCCTCAGACAGGGCCAGAGAAGTGGTTTTCTACTATTACCACCAAGAATGCACTTTAATGGCAGAGTTGTCCTTCCAATAAATACTTCAAGTAAAACAAGTCTTTTAGAACACAGAAACATAAGATACAGAAGAGCAAAAGACATTTTGTAGTTGCACACAACATGAAATTTCTTAGTTGTAGCTGTGCCATTTGTTTTTGGCACTCTGAAAATATTTTCCTCTGAAAAATGCAGATTATTTGGCAACGCTCGCATTTTTTTATTTAAATGTGCACAACATGTTTGCACAGGAAAATGTTGTCATTAGTTAAAAACCACAAAATTCCTGAGAAGCAGGCTTATTTACCTTAAACAAGAAAATTCAGCAGCCAAAAACCCTTTCATTTGTGAAGATTAAGGTCTGTAAGCATAAAAACAGATTTGAGGTTGGTTTTTGGAAAACACTAATATGTATATCAAATGATTTAATGTTCCATTTTGTCTCTACCAAAGCAGTCATAACACTACTGAAACTTCACCAAAGTTTCAATTGTAACTGTTTTAGTAATGGAATATATATGTATATTAATATTATTAATTGTGCTTATGTGTGTATGTATATATAGCACAATTCTTGCCAGAGGTAGTAAACTCAAAGGCATTTGGGCAGTAAGTTTTCATTTGTTCAAACTAACACTGGCCTGCAAATAAATAAAAATAAACATATGTATAGTATATTGTGATTTGTTTTGAGGTTATTGTAGTAATTTCCAAAGCTCTTCTCAAGAAAATCCAGTATTCACAGTTACCATCCAACACCTGCTTCAGCCCAATAAATTAAATCAGGGGTGCCGCTAATGGAATTTATTAAATCCATGCAACATCTTGCATGCACAAAGAAGTGTATTCTTCTGAACAAGGAATTAATAACTTCTTTAAAACACAAAAATGTTAATTTTATTGCTGACACAAAGAGAAGGTAAACTTTAACTGTGATTTTTTTTTTTTTGTAATCATATTTAAGTTTAGTCAGGTAGTTATGACTAAGTTTAAAATAAAGTATAAGTTCAGTAAATAAAGTCTAAGTTTCAACTTTTTCAACTGCAGTTCTGTTCTACAGTATTTTTTACATATCAAAACATACCAAGAACAGATTTTTAGCAGTGTAGTTTGTTCGTTACTGTCTGCATGTGTGTATCAAAAGAGGATGCTGCAAAAAAGACATTGTGGGCCTTCAAAAAAGGCTGAAGTTTTTTTTTCTTTTTTCTTTTTTTTTGGGGGGGGGGGGCGATAAAGATTAATATAGCATTCCTGTTTTCTCTGAGTGTACAACCAACATTCCTCTGCCATTTGATCCAGAGACTTATCAATCATCTGGCGGATCTCTTCCAGTGATAATACACTGAATCGATTGTACTCACAGTGAATGTTTCAGGTTAGCACTTTCTTGCGGCCCTCGTTTGCTAACATATAGGCCTAATTCAAAGCAGATCAGTGGTTTTACGAGGGGGTTTAGTGTTTTCTCGTGTTATACCAGTGTGGAACCCATCTGCTTCTGATTTCCTCCCCCCCTTTCAGTCCTGTAGGGCTTGATTGGAGGGCCCTCTCCAGCTGCGAGCGATGACTGCCGTGCTGTGGTATTTGTCCTGTTGCAGGGAGGTTGGCTCTGCTGCTGGATCCCAGCCCCCTTCACTCTCCTTAGGGAACACAGCTGGAGGGAGAGGGGGTGGGGGTTAGTGGTGCTTAAATTCACTTCCCTCTCTTACCTCTCCAGCGGCTTACAGCCACTGGATACACATCTCTAATGTCCTGGGCAGTCAACGCTGCAGAGCTCTTAAGCGTTTTCGCCATTATTTCTGCTGTTTGCCACAGAGAAAGTTGAAGTGCAACCGTTGCAAGAGAGAAAGACAAAGTGACTGTGTTTGGTCCATCATATTAGTCAGTTTTGGCGTCTTTTTGCGTGCTCATGCACTTGTGTTTAATTAAAAGTATGTTTGAAGTGTGACAGTCTTGCCTGCACTCTGTGGTTAGATCTATCCTAAAGTTGGGTGTCATCCTAACCTGAATTTTTCCTCTTTTTTGCCATATAAGTGTTTGATGTAAAATTTCAAAGTGCACATTTACTCCTGTAAGTTGCAAAACAGCATTAGTGTTTTGAAGTTCAACATATGTGATATATTAAAAACTAATGCATTTACGCATATCTGTCTTTTCAAAATACAGCAGTTCTAGCTCCACCCATTTGCTTTAAATTGTTCCAGCCTGTACTGATTCTTGAACAAGGCACAATTCAAGGCACTCAATTAGAACAACAGCTATCTACATAACACCTCAGTCTAAAAAATATATTAATCTTCAGAATAGTAACTTTACAGAAGAAGACAAAAGCATTTTTAAACTTTTAATGCTATTTAATGAGATTTTATTAGTAGTAAAGTCTGTATTTTAATGGTAAGTAATTCTGTAGCATCTGTGTTGTTTTTATTGATCATGAAAGTTTCCCAGTATGTAATTTTTTTGAAATATTTTTGGACCACCTCAATTTTAAAAATACAACAATAAAACATTTTTTAAATCTAAGAGATAAAGAGAGTTTGGAAAATAATTATGTAAAATGAATCATGACTGCTTTGCATACCTAACCCCACACCAACATCATATATTGACCTAAGGGAAAAATACTGGAGAAATGTTGGATATGGGCCCATTAATGCATGCTAACACAGAAAGATTGGTCTGAGACACAGCAGAGGTGATACAGCAGGTACAAGCTGTTTATCCACAACTACCACTATTGACTGGCTGAATTTCTCTAAGCACTGTTTTCTTGACCAGCAGGTCAAGGCTACTTCAGTGAGCTTGCTGTGTCTATTTAGGCCCTCTGAGATTGAGGCTGAAGTGGTCATTCTGCTTTTACAACGATGCATCAGGTTAAACTATGTAAACAGCCATGCAACTAAAGTGCAGAGGCTCAGGCATCAGTCTATAATTCAGTCTTGTTGTGTTTGCCAGTAAAGCGTGTTCTGAAAAGCCCCATTTCATTTTTAAATTGTTGCCTTTGAAAAACAGAATGTTCTGTTGTCGTTCTGTTCTGTTGATGGCCGTAATATTTTTTGTGACAAAACTGCCAAAATAACAATAAAAAATTTAACTTGAGTTCACAAGTTTAAATGACCAGGATTTCTCTCCACTCACTACCTTGTAAAGACAGATATTAAGACAAAACCAATTTAAACAAAAGTAATAAAAAAAATTTTTCCAGAGCTATTTTATCCATGTGCAGTTTTTAGCTTCTTTATGGATGTATGTTTTATTGTCTGTAATAAGTAATCGTCTGATGAACATGCTCTTGTGCTTTGTTGCAGTGTGTCATGTCACTAAATCGAGTTCTGAATGTAAAACTTGCCTCATTTAACAGGTCCAGTGTCTCATCGTGCCGATCACATTGGGCCTCTCCCACACTCAATTAGTCTGAAATCTATTAAAAACACAACCAAAATAGGTCAAGCTGCTGTAAACAGAATATCATGTGTGTCTTCTGGCAGAGGCCCAGGGCATGCTGCAGAGTGCTGCCGCATAGATAGAGGCTTTTTTTTCACAGTGCCTGAGATTCTTACCAATGCGATTAGACAGAGTTGTGAATTTTCCAGAACTGCTGGTCACATATCTGTCAGAGTGAAGCACTAACTTAAGAAAACCTATTTTGTCATATCTAGTCATGTCTGTTGGAACCCAAATAGGCCTTAAATGCTTACATTTTGGTCTTATTCATTTTATTAAACATAAAGGGGAATTCCTCCAACTTATTTATTGTTTATTTCTGCATAATGAAATTCAGACTGGTTTGATGTGAAATGGTGCATTGCAGAGAAACATTCTAACTCTTATTTCTTTATAGTGGTGTCAATAGGGACCAGGGTTTGCAGTGTCTACAGTGTTAATGTAGCCAATTTATTTACTATACGAAACAAAAACGTGACGCAGCACTGTATCTGTAGTATTCATATCAATTATTAAATTTTTAAGTTAGGAATGTTTTACATCTATCTGCAGAGCTGCCGTTTTGTAAAAAAAAAGATCTTTTTGGATAGCAGTGATATAATGTTGATAATGGTAAAATAGTACATAAATAATAATAATACATTAATAGTACATTAATAAAAGTATGTGTTCTATCAGGATACCCTGCATGCTTCAGATGTCTGGTTCCTCTCACCACTGTTGTGAACAGACTCTTAACGATTTCTATCTTCTCTAGAAGGAAGCTCAAATCACTTTACACCTTTATGAACAGTTAACAGTGTACTGATGCAGAAATCGGAAACGTAACAAGTAAATTATGTAGCCGTGAGGTCTTAACCAGATGACAGAAATTATAGAGAATGATTAAATGAACTTCTTAAAATAATAAAAAATGATTAAAGTCGACTGTGTCCAGACACATACACACAGTATGTATAAATATATATAGTATGGGGTCGGCCCACCATGTTTGCTAACGCAACATGCAGATGTCTCGACATGGAGTTGTAGAGGTTTCTAATGGTGTCCCGTGATAATCCATCCCATGCAGGTTGAATATTCACACACAGTTCCTGCAGATTTTGCGGTAGGGATGGAGGTGGAGTGGTGCCAGGCCTTCTTGACGTGTGATAACAAACCTTTTTTTTGGCGCTGACCACAGTGCCTCCATGCAGTCGTAGCTGTTGGGCCAGTCAGGTACAGCGATATGACATGCATTGCCGAGCGTGAAACCTAAATTACTTTGCTTGTCTCACAATGCCATACCTATCAACCAAATTTCATTCTTGCCGGTTTATTGCTTCTAGGTGCAGATATAGATATATATTGATAATTAATAATTCAGTAGAGAAATAAGTGCGTCCCACATAAAAGACAAATGTTAGCCTGTGAATTGCATCCTGTCATTTAACTTGCATGGCACAATTTACTTACTTTATGGTGCATAAACAAGCAGGACACTTACATAAAGACATTGACCAGAATTTTTAGCATATTCGTTCTGTTAACAGGTACACCTAATGTTTAATGAAGCTCAACAATGGAAACTATGAATCAAAAGGGCTGAAGTCAGTCGTGGGTTTTATTATTTTCCTAATCCTAAGGCTCCCCACCCACACCAGTCCTAAAGTGGACCAGTGGCGCAGCCGCTAGCATGGCCTTGCGTCAGTCCATTTCTGAAGTTAAGAAACATAGCCAGCAAAAAGCTCAGATGTCATGGTTTCCAGCTGCTGTCAACTGGGGAGATGGTTTGTTGACAGTGGTTGAGTCATATTGTTTAAGGTTGGGGAGGAGAGCCTATCGCATGCAGCATGTGTGTCATGACGCATGTTGCTGGCTTTTTACACACACTGGAGCAGATGCTGATGATTTCACCTCTCATTAGTCATGCGGGACCAAAGTTACATATCCACCCTTCTCATCCCTGCTGCAATCTGGAGCCAGCTTCAGGCCTCACCCCCACCCCCCCCCCCCCCAAAAAAAAATGAGGCACACACCCCAGGGACAGGAACTTTGATATGAGAGATTTCGCATGGGCAAACTAAGGCCTCACCTGTTTGAAAAGCCACACTTGTGGATTCAGGATGTGAAATACTTTCTGCCTGTCAGTGATTGTACCACTTTCTCTCTCTCAGCCTGTCAATTTCTCTTTCTGAACTTCACACAGTCTTTCTTCCATTCTCCCATTCCCATTCTCTTTTTAAAGAAGTGATTGAAAGGAAACATAATGATGCACACATGTTGAACTTCATGACCAGAACTCATGCTGAGACCACACCACATTCATCTGTAAAGCCTTATTTGCACTTAAGTTATTCCAGTCTTGGAGAATCCTCGTTCAGAGCGCTTAGATTTGAGTGATTGTTTGGAATCTAAAGGGCCTTGCATCAATTTTCTTCTGGCACTATTGCTATAGTATACATTGCATGCAGTCCTGGTTAGCGCAAGTTAGTGGTTAGAATAACACTGTGGTAACAACACAGGAGGTTTCCTTGCACTATTTAGATTACTTTATCATAATTCTAACCAGTTTTAGTAAATACTAGTTATTCCTGTGGACGGAATTATGTTTTCTTGTTGACCTATATCAGATTTGACAGAGCTTAACCAACTTGAGTTGTTTGCTAATTTTGTTTGTTTTGAACTTTCTTGGAATTCAGAGATCTACCATGATGGTGACATAAAACTCTTGTTTGTGACAAACCAGGGAAAATCTGAGTTTTCCCCTTCACAGTTATTGTAGCCTAGATATTGAAGCCAGCATTGACTCACCATGCTGAAACCACGCCTAAGTCTATTTGAGAATAAATTCTTGTGTATAAAAATCCCCTTATTACAAATGACACAAATACTTTCAATGCCAACAAAGCCTTGGTTGTAGTTCATGTAGCAAAGTTCATGCATCTTCCCATTTGAAAGCCTAACAGGTAATTAAAACCACTATGAAACTTCACTGTTTTTGTTTTTGTTTATAGATAGCAACGTTTATTTCTCATTTTGTGTGTATTTTATAAGTTGCTCTGGGTGAGAGCATCTGGTAAATGGATAAATAGAAATGCATGTTGAATTTCCTTGACTGATGTGCAGTTTTCTACACTGTCAGAAAAAAAGGTACTGTGCAGGTACCTCTTTGTTCATTAACCTACATACAATGTAAATGTACCCTTAAATATACAAGAGTGGTTTTAAGGTCTTATTATGCAAGTATGTTTTTTCCCCAGGGGAATGGTATATATTTGTACCTTTTCACAACCATTTTTTAAACAGTCAGTACAACTTGACAAAATTGAATCCAATTGAACATGGTTTGCAGTGTGCAGGCATTAAACCTAGTGACAGTTTAGTAGGTGATGGAGTACTACATGAAGTTGAAACTGAATCACATTTGTAACTTTGATGTCAGTCATGAGAAATGTAATTACATGAAGAATTACTGTGAATTAACAACGGCAGACACTTCGCCGTGTGCTTCATCAATATGTATTCCAATTGTATTCCATTGTAACGCACTGTTAACTGAAAACATTGAGGATAGTCTAGTCGGTATTTAGATGTCATTACTTTTTCTGAATATTGTGCTTCTATTGTACAAACCTAAAGACAAATCTGTAGAGTCACCCTAACAGGCCATAAAACCAAGCCTGGCTTTACTGTTTAACATTTTCTCTCAGGAATTTTTGAAAAAATGACCTCTGTGCTGAGACATATGGACTGGCTGAGGGGAAGAACACAGGCCTGTAGTAATGAGAGCTTGCTAAACAGAAGAAACTTGTTAAACAAGTCTTATTTGATTGTAACCACTAACTGCCAAGAGCACAGGTGATATTAATTCGTTGAAGGAGGACAGAATCAGGTGACATAAATTCTTCCACTGTGGGCAGTGCTTCAGTCCTGGCTTACTTTCACATTCACTGTTGATCGGTACAGCTTGATGATTTGATTGCTTGCAGATTTTAGCAACAGGCTTGCCTAAATGTGTTTGCTATGCCATTTCAGGCCCGGCCCAAGGGTGAAGGACTGACACCCTATCAAGGGAAGAAGAGATGCTTTGGAGAGTACAAGTGCCCTAAATGCAAAAGGAAGTGGATGAGTGGAAACTCCTGGGCCAACATGGGGCAAGAATGTATCAAGTGTCACATCAACGTGTATCCTCACAAACAGGTACAACATACAGTTATGACATTTTAGTAGATTTCAGTACACTAGTTCTACATATACTAGGCCATAATCAAATTAGTATATGTGTGTAATTCTAATATGTAGCCATAAGCGTACTTGTGTAAGGTACACAGGCAGTGTAGTCTTTGGAGGAATTTTTGTGGTAGATGAAGCCCCATGGGCTTACCCTTGAAACTCGAGACTTGAACCCAGGTGTCCTCCTTAGCAAAATACTGCTTGAACCGTGTGTTTAATTTTCCAGGAAATACACATATGCAAGGCAAAAGAGGGACTCGGTATGACTAAGACCAGAACTACTCTCGCATAGCCAAGCTCATGCAAGCGTAAAAAGCATAACAGGTTTCATGATTGCTAAAAAAGATGACATGCCTTCACACTAAAGCCTTCACACCAAAGCCTCAGTGTTAAGTTTAGTCTCAATTCCAGGCGTCTTAGGATGGCTCAGATGAAAGGGTAAATATAGTAGCACAAAGAAGGAAACATTCATTACACACATTGTCATCAAATGTGGCTTAACAATTCATGAGAAATCGTTTTTGGAGGCAGCTGGTGGGAAAAGCATGCTCTTTTCCCTGAGTGTGTTGTGGTTAGCTCTTCTCTTGCAGGCAAATTCTTTGCCTTTTCAGCTTCACCCACTTAACATATTTCCCCCCAGTCAGCATTTGAGATGTGTAGTACACTCCCATGGATATCAAAGAGTCTCTATGGGTGTGCAGCTGACTCCTGTTCCTGCAGCAAAGTAGTCGCATAAGATGTACTATATATGCGTATGGTTTTATTACTTTCCCATGCTGGAAAGCTGTTGCATCTTTGCCCTAGAACTGCAATAGTAAAAAAGTCTGTAGCTCATGTTAGGTGATTAAGTGGACGTGTCTCAGCAGTGGCCTTTGCTGCGCTATGAAGTCAAAATACCCAGGCCTGTGCCAGAAACTCACACTAAGAGCATTAGAGGGGTAACTGTTGCAAGCCCGGCAATCTCAAATTTAACGCCTTGCTCTAGAAGCATGGCTGACATCTTTACAGTATGAGCAGACAAGAAGCAGAGCTGCAACACAAAAGTCCCCGCAAAGCTTCCTGCTTTTCTGTTGCTTGGCAGGAATTCATTGCTTTTATTGAGCACATCGGCCAAATTCTTAATCCACTGCGGTATCTGATATTCCCTAATATTATCATTCACAAAGCCCTTCGCTCTTGAGTAAACACTTCTGCCTAATGCTACATTGTCTCCTCCCAATGGCCCGTGTTAACCTGGTTTTCCGTATTTCATAAAGCACAGCTGAAACACACTGGAAAGAATAACACGATCGTAAAAAGATCCTGCAACAACAATGGGTGGGAAAACAAATGATTGTGGAGGTATTGTTTGTGATCAACAGCCAAAAATTGCTGGCTCTCACAGCTATTCTCTGGGTCTTTTGCATAATTTCCAAGAAAAAGATTCACCACCTCGATTGTCACGCTGGTTTGAAGCCTTGTAGGAATAAGCATACCAGAGAGATGGAATCCTGAAAGCATTTCCAATATCTTTGAAATGCTTTCTTTATAGCATTTTGGAGATCAGAGTATATCTCTGACATTAGTCCTAAACAAATGTTTGACACACCCTGCTGATGGAGCCAGACTGTGGTTTGAGCTCTGAACTCACATGATCTTCAATAATATAAGCCTTCAAGGCCTCATCACAAACTTTCTCAGCCTTAGTCAGACATTGAGGCAAGAATTATGTCGTGGTGAGCCAAAATGTCCAACTAAAATACAAGTTAAAGCCATGGTTTTCGATATGCTTCTACTGCTAATGACAACTTGTTCCGTTCTTACAGCGTCCTCTCGAGAAGCCTGATGGCCTGGATGTCTCTGACCAGAGCAAGGAACACCCACAGCACCTGTGCGAGAAGTGCAAAGTCCTGGGCTACTACTGCCGCCGCGTGCAATAAGGAGCAGCAGGTCCCTGCCCACTCCTGCCTTCCTGTCCCCTTGCCCCTTCCCCTCTGTCATACCCACCAAGTGCTCCATGGAAAAAAAAATGTGCCAAAATATTATTGTAAATATTGCTAATTCTAATAAGGCCTTGTGTATCAGCAACATAAAAACACATTTATTTGTTTCATGTGTATAATTTGACAATTGAGTATGTGTTCAGAAGTATGTCACTGACAGTATTGATATCCATACCGGGCACAATGGCTGACCTCAACATTGTGCTCTTTGACTGCGTGTTTACAGACTCTGTCTTCATTTTCCCTGCCAAGTGAACTATGTGGATGTGCTGAGTGGTAAAGGTATTATATTAGTTCAGCCCGACAGGGCCTGTAGTGTGCCTTGCAGTGTTCTTTGGGTCAACAGCACACCATTTTAACTGTGAATTAACAGGGGATATTGTACTTGTCATCCCTAGCTTTTGTGTTGCATATTTATTTGTATTGTTTTTATATCATCGTGCAATTGATTCAACTAAACTGGGATATTTACACTTGTGTTTGTATGCACAGGTTTTGTCTAACCCCACCTCTTGCCATTAGAAACTACTGTAGGATAGAATTGTCTTGTATGAAATTCAGCAATATCAAGTTCCTACTTTTGACATAAATATATACATGTATGTTTGACATGCATATAAACTGCATGCTAGATAACCTTAGACAAGGCTGCATCTGGCTAAAAGTAAGTCTGAAAGTTAGCGTATTCGTTTTGTCAGCAACAGTGCAGCATGTCAACAGCTTATGCAACAATCTTAGTCATATTACTGAGCAGTAGCCTATTGGATGACAGTACGACAGGTTGGAATTCATTAAAAGACTACGAGACCACAGCCAGCTGGAACAAACGCCCTTATTTGCCTCAGGACAGAATCAGCATTGGAATGAGATGTTTTTGTCTTCTTCTCCGTACATAATTTCTAATACGTGTGCCGCTGTACTTTAGATGACATGATGTTTAAGGCCTGCTATAGGCAGCCTCCTGGCCTATGTGTATCTATGCAATTCTACATTGGCCTAATTTTAAAGTAGCTTGAGTGCTTGATCTTTATTGTGCATGAATAGAATTTATTAGTGGTTCTCAAAGCATTTATTTCTAGTATGCGCTAAAAAGCAGCCTTCCTAGCTCTGAGAGGAATACTTAATTTGTCAAATGCTCAGTCTAAGCAATTCCTTTGAATTTATATGGCTGTATTTTGGTATTTATAGAGAATTTAGAGATGTGACATTCTTGTGATGTCAAAAAGAATATTTCTTCTCCATAAAAGATTAAGATTTATCACATCACGGCTGTATAATAGCTTTGCTGTTTATGTATATTTCAGAAATTACCAACGTTACTGACAAGTGGTGGATTAAATCCCATCAAAGCTGTGATTTTTAGCAAAGAACACCTTGACTGGGAAGAGGAGGGGGGTAACATTTGGCTGAAAAGTGAGAAAAGGACAAAGCATGTTACATTGAAAAGTCTATTGAAAGGTCCGTAACTGACAAGGTGTGGTTTTGGGAACGGTTGGCTAAAGGACGGAGGACATTGTGGAAGTATTTGGTGAATGTAGTATAGTGTATAGAGTTTATTATGGAGGAAGGATATGAAGCAATCATTTGCATGATATTAAGATTATTGAAGGATATGCAGCAGTTTACCTCTCGGTCTGAAAGATTTGCTCTTACGCAATTAAACTGCAGTACTAATTGGTCACATGTGACTGTGATCAAAGAGCATTTAATATTTTATAACATTAAATGTAGCTTTATTTTGTATAACGAAGGTCATCTGTAGACATTTGCTGCCGGAAGTTATTGAGGGCAGAATATCGTCTTGTCAAGTTGTAAGCTTAGATGTACATATAAAGTCAAACACGTTTCTTGGTATACAGAATGTGTATAATTGTTTACTAAACGTTGGAAGTCATAACCTCATATATTTTATGTTGTCTGAAATTGTATTTTTCGTATTTGTAGAGTCAGACTGTTTGATGCTCTTATAGAAGCAAACCTTGCCTGAAGGGATAAGTCCAACATAGATGATGATAATGATGATGTGAAACGTTGGCGTTTTTGGTAGGTAGTGTCTCATGCTGGTCTAAGATGTGAATTGATGGGGCGGCAATGTAACGAACCCATTAGCACTGAAAACAGAGAACCAACTAATATTTCCCTCCCTTCATTAGGGGTTTGATTTCCTGATGGTAAATCCAATCAGACTATAGCCTGTTGCTGTGGAATCAGCAGTGAGATCATTCTTGGTTCTCTGCAAAACAGGTCATCCTCTTTCGTGAGTGTTAGTCTTCTAGTAGAGCTCCTTCATTACTCAATAAATGTAGTTTTATGTGGCCTGTTGTTGCTAATAGCTCCTCTGTGCACACATTGTTACATGCCAAGCTTCACTTCCAGCCTCATTTAGGATGGAAGGAGATCTACTGTGTTTTGATTAACACCGTTGTAGGAGATCAGCCAAAGGCTGTTTTTCTCAGTAAAAAAAAAAAAAAAAGCAATGGCTTCAAGTGTAACCGCTGTGGAATTTTACAAGCTTAACACAGAACTGTCTCCCTGTATCACTGGGATCAATTGAATTGATTGTTTGTAGCCTTAAAGTGCGAGCAAGAAAAAAAAATACTGTTCTGCTAAGATTCCTTCATTTATGTTTATTTCCTGGTTCCTAACGAAGTAGCAACATAGCGATTATCCACTCTTATGTACTCTTTCAGATTAAAATAGTGTAGCTGATGAGGAGCTCAGCTATCTTGTAATATTTAAAAGAAGAACAGACTGCTACAGCTGATTTGATGATTACTTGTTGGCTTTCTCTGCTCATCTTCGGAGGTGTTTTAGCGTTAAGCCCTGTGATGTGCTAGTTTGGCTCCTAGGCTGGAGCGAGTGGAGGTAGTGATAACGTGTACATGCTTTACAGTACAAGTGCTTTTGCGCATGTGTTTGTCTTGAAATACGTATACTTGACTTTTATAGCTCACTTTCAGTGTAAACTTATTTTCTATGAAAGATATGTGTATTTTGGAAACCAGTATAGATGTTGAAATTTCTTTGCGATTTGAAGTCGGATGCGATTTTTTTTTCCCTTTCAAAGATACAATTTTATGTTTGTTTTGTGTATATATTCGACGGCCATCATTTTCAAGTTACCTATTTTGAAATGTTGTGATGCAATATAAAAATTGTTTATGCGAAAAAGGGCAGATTGCTGAGATGCAAAATAGCTGGGAGTTTTTACCTTGTTTTACAATGATCTTAGGTTATATCCTACAGAAATATTTATGGAAGGTCTTTCTACGGTTTCTTCTCTCTTTTTTGTATAAAATGCAACAGAACTACACTATGAAGGAAATATTGATGTCTACGTAGAATATTATTGGTTGGTACATAATTATTATGCCCTTACAAGCCATTTTATTTGTGTTTTGTTTTTAATTTTAGATATTATCAGTATATACAGTAACTTTACCCAATGCAAGTGCTTTAATATGCCTATGGAAAAAAAAAAAATCACCATATGTGTCTGCTGAATAGCACAAGTGTTAGGAACAGCAGTTCTAGGAAAGCAATAATGTCGTAACAGCAAACGCTTAATGTAAAAGACTGACCCACACCACTGTATGTCAAACCGTGTCAAACTGTGAGCTTTTCAATGTCACCAGTTACTGCCAAGGCAAATAATAAATCTAAAATTCTAAGATTCACTTTTTCTAAAATCGTGTGAGACAAAGAACTGTAGCTGAGTTTGCATGTGCATGTGTTTTAACTGATTTAAGAAGTATACTTTTGTGCAATGTATTATTTAATATTAGATCATGTAATTTCTTGGAAAAAAATATTATTTCATAGAGCTCACCTTACTAATAACTGACTGTTACAATTAAATGCCTTTATTCACTACTAGGGTATACCAATTAATACATATTTACTGAATGTATTGATGAATCGCTCTCGTGACATTAAATACTCATGTTTATGTTCTTGTTCGTAATGTCTGTAACATATTTGAGATCATATTGAATTGGACAGAGCAACAGAGAGGAGCTGATAAAAGACTGTACTAGAAAATAAAAGAGAACAACTCTGTTGCTCAACGTCCATGAAACGGCATTCCGATATGTGCCTTATTAGTTAGGAAAACCGAATACTTTGTGCTTTTAGGAGTTTGTTGAATTAAAACATTGAAACTAAATTCCGTTTCTTGCTCATCTTTGGTCTTGTTTTATCACCCAGCAGTGTTTCTTGTGTTTAAAGCTAGCTATAGATGTTTCAAGATTTCACCATATGCTTTAGCTCACTCTGAGAGCTGGGAAACTTTCACCATCTCAGATCTTCCACTTGGGAGGCAGTATGGTCTTGATTAATTACTTAGATATGGTCCTAGGGAGTGATGCCTGTGTAATAGAGATCCAAGTCTGAAGCCCCGGGAATGGTCGTCCTCTTGACATCAGGTTCTTGTATCGCAGAAAAACGCTGAGGAATAGATTTTCCTTTAAGATCATACTTCAAGCACACTTCACTAGAGTGCATTTATTTTATCTTTACCATACAGCACGCAGTAAAAAAAGACAGATGTATGGGGTTTTTTTACCATTCATCTAATTGCTTGTAATGATTGTAAACATGTGAGCGCTACACAAGGACATTAGACCCAGGCAATGGAAGTGCCTCTCCTCTCCGAGCCAAGTTTGCGTAATTGAGCCACATATTCCAAATCACTAAAACTTCACAAGAGGGTGGAGGCCCAAATTATATGAAGTTTGTTACAACAATGCAGACTTAAACAGAACGGGAACGAGAAGGTCTCTATGGCAACTCTGTAATCGGAGAAGTCAAACAAACGTTGTGAGCTCAGCCCGCATATGGTTTCATTTAAGAGAGAGGACTGTTTTTCCACAAAGGTTCATAATTTACTTTCATAAAGCATTACTGTGATAAGCTACACCTCTACCTCCAGCTCCAGCCTCGCAGTTGTAATGTCTGTGAAGTGTACACTAGTTGGACACTGCTGTAATGACCATGTTGGCCGTTCAAAATGAGCCCATCTTTACTGAAGGTGGAGAAGTTTCATGGTCACAGGTATGATGTCACATCCTCCTCTAAGGGACAGGAAGTCTTGTCTAAAAAAAGATTTGGCATCAATCTCAGGAAACAAAGGAAAACATGGAAGAAATCCAAACTGCTCAGAAATGATGGCATGGACGTGATTCCAAAATCAGGCCTGTATTGTGAAAATCCACCGCCACACAGCCAGACTTTGCGCATATAAACAAGAATGAATCCTGGGAAAGTATATGTTGTGCAAGAGAGAGCGAGTGAGAGAGAGGGAGGGAGAGAGAGAGAGAGAGAATGTTATAGACCTCATCTGGAAAACAGCCTTTTAGCCATTAAAAATGAAAACCATGGGCACAGGATGCAAATATCCTGAAAGAAATTCCACATGTCACAACCAGTCTCGTACACAACTTGGTTTATTCCAAATAGCGCCTGGAATTTCCTTACAGAGGTCTCAAGAGGTATACAAACTATATGTAGCTTGTGTCTTATTTTCACATCCAAAAAAGAGTGTATATAAAAGTTTATGTGTTTGTCCTCAGCACAAGTAAGATTTAGCATGCAGGGCAAGTGCTTACTTAGTAAGTATAACACTCTAAAATAAACTTCCACAAAGAGTGCTAAAAGGCCCATAAGATAGTAATATTTACTTCAATCAAGACTTAAACTAACAAACCTTTTCCCCCTCATGCAACTGCACTGAAATGCTGTGTCAACCATTACGTTAAAACCATTTACCTTTTAGCTGTAGATTAACAAAAGGAACATTCTGCTCTGTAAAGTGCAGAGCTTTGCATTATTTCAGCTCCCCGCAGTCTGTGATGACAATCTTCTTAACCGTTCCTCCATCATGCAAACCGTAGGACTCCATTACAGTTACAGTCTCCATGCCCTCTTTTACATGACCAAACACAACATGTTTCCCATCAAGCCTAAGACAGAAAGAAGAGAGTATGATGCGTGCTTTGACTTGTTAGCATGCTATGACTTGCGTCTACATAAAAACAACAGTGGTGATCTCTGATGATGACAGGTCTGTATGCATACCATTCTGTTTTTGCAGTGCAGATGAAAAACTGAGATCCGTTGGTGTTTGGTCCAGAGTTTGCCATTGATAGCACACCTGGGAAGACCAAGACGAACAAACATCAGGTCGCAGTGTGCTACTGAGATGTGATTTTTATTTTATGTCAGTTTGTACAGTTTAGTAAATGTAATATGATTTAGTGACCACACCATGATGAAAAGCTCCACAACAATGAGCTGAATGTAAAGAGAAGCAGAGGACCCAGAACACCAGAGCAGACTGCAGCGCTGCATGAGGGCACACATCTGGATTGGGTAAGTTATGGTTCTCGACTATAATTACATCCAGGCCAGTATTACACAACCCGACACTATTTGGCCGTATCAATCTATCAAGAGGGTTTGTTGGTTTAGGAACCCCCTGGCACCAAAAATGCACTATGATACATTGATGTTGACTTGCTCTGAAAGTAGGTCATTCGTTTGTGGATTACAAAATCTCTGCCCCTCACTGCTTTGGCCCCTGCCACCACCTAGTGGTCTTACGCAGAAGTGAAGGCACAACACACACACACACCTTGCCATGCACTCAAACACTAACAAACTATGAACCATAACCCCAAAGGGGCATAGCATTGTTGCAGCAATTACATTGAGAGCTGTGGAGTACTTGGCATGTTACGTCACCTGGTCCAGTGTGTTTCAGCTTGAAATTCTCATCTCTGAATTTCTTCCCATAAATAGATTTTCCACCAGTGCCATTATGATTTGTGAAATCGCCACCCTGTAAGCAAAAACAGTCAGTCATTCTCTGCTGACCATGAAATACAATTTTTAGAAAAGCAGATTATGCATATAACCAAGGCTGCAATCTGTTTTTGTTATAATTGTGGTGACAAAGCACTGCATTACCAAGGCTCAAACACCTCAGCGGCCCCTACAGTGCCCTACCTGTATTATTTACCCACATCATTTACCTGCATTGTTCAAAATTCTGAACAATAAGTTTAGTTCCTTTACATAAGTGAACACTGCACCACCAGTCAAGAAATATCAAACAATCTATCTAGCATTTTATTAAATGTTAGATAGATTGCTAAATGGTGCTGCAAACTATGAGAGTGGCGGTGATTAGCATTAACTATTAGCATAGCTAGCATGCTAACAGCACTGCTCACAACTGAGTATGTTCAATTGTGGCCAACTAAAGCACCGACACAAGTTTAGATGATAATGACTCAATTCTAAGGGGGCAAACATTGAGTGTCCAGTGCTGACAGAACGGTTAATATTAATATTAAACCTGTTTTTGGTGCTCGAAAGCTTGATTGGCTAACTTAACGATTCTGACTAGCAGTGCTCTGCTCAAACAGGTTTAGATGACAGAAAACTGAGAGCAAAAGTTGAGTGAGTGAGATAAAGCTGAAACTGAACCTGTCCTTGTGGTGTTTGGGACTGTAGCATTTCAGTTAGCAGACAAAACAATGACGCCCATTTTGAGATATCTGATAGCTTAAAGCTGAGTGGCTGTAAAAGTCTAACTTGAACTTGTTTTGTGGTGTGTATAGCTGTCGCTGAAACCTCCAAACATTCCAAACCTTTGTTTTTAACAAAGATAAGCAGAGCGGCACTTGGCGACTCTGAACACTGTTCAGTTTCTCAGAGCACCACTTGCATTTTGTCACTACCATGTTAAATTAAAGCCACATCGAGACCACAGAAAGCCACGGTATGTACACAGAGGAAGGCAGTCAGTCGTTTAGATAAACAGACCCCGGCTAACTTTACAGCCTAGTCTTCAGCTCACTAACAGCTGGTATTAAAGTAGCAAACTGATGCCAAGTACGATTAATTATGGTGAATCAAGTTTCATGAGCAAAAAAAAATGCAATTAAAAAAGTGGTGATGGCGTTAATGAGCTCAACCCCGCATCACATGACCACAGTATTGCGGTAATTTGGTTATTGTCACGGCCCTACATAGAACACTTCATGGTATTTTAGCATTGTTATTTGCCTTGTTGACTGCAGAGTGTTTGAGGGTGAACACATTCATTTCCATGCATTGTTCATGCAATTTGACAGACATCAAGCTTAACAAATGTGATTTGCTGAAATGTCTGGATCAGGCGTCAACGATCTCACCCGAAAGAGCTGGTGTGGCTGCCAGTTTCCACTCCAACCAAAGCAGAAGAACACCTCAAACAACTAATCAGCTGTTTAAAGACTGAAACCAAGTGACTGGAATGAAAACCTGAAGCCATGTAAGTCTGTTGTGGCTAAGACTGATGACCTCTGCTCTATACGGCCTGTACAGTGAGGGGAACCACATATTCACTTCTGCTGGTTATTTAGTATATTTCTGTTGTATATATCCACTGTTTGTATGGTTATGTGTATTATAAATAGCTGTTTTCATATGTCTAACTACAAGATAAAAAGGTATTTCATGAGTAAATGTGAAGATGACGCATGAACTGGAGGTATATTAAGTAACAAAAACCATCTGAAGCTGTTTCCCCTCATTGTATGTGGCCTGAATGATCAGTTTGTGTAGCTTTTTGTTTGTATGTTTTCTCCATTGACTTCATTAGGAGAACACAGGTATACAGAAATGAAACCACTGTGAATAGATACCTGACACATAAACTCTGGAATTATTCTATGGAAAACCGAGCCTTTATAGCCAAAGCCGTGCTCCCCTGTACAGAGTGCTCTGAAGTTCTCTGAAAAACAAAACCATCAGTCATTCTTCACTATACACTGTAGTTTAATACAATGAGGTTGCAGGGAAAACACATGGACCATGTATGGGCTTACCTGCTGTTTTGGGAACAACATCTGCATTAAGCTGTATTTAAAGAAGAGCAGTTCTGTCATTCAGTAAATTTATATATCACCCATAGATTATAATCAGAGTTAATCATATTGTTACTGCTTCCCATGTAAATTAGTAAAGGTTAGTATATGACTGGCAGGTCAGTGTACGCAGATTAAGCTGCATCAGATGATTTTAAAGTATACAGAAATCAGAGGATAAATATGATTTGAACTAACTGAGTTTATGCTGGTCTGTTGAGACTCTTACTTCGATTATGATTCTCCCTATAAACTCTCCGTCAGCTGCGATGTCCAAGAACACCAGTGGGTTTTTAGGGGGTCCTGAGAGGAGTCTGCTCGCAGCAATAGCGACTGAGCAGTATCGTACACGGTTTTTCATTTGCAGCATTGCAGCACGAAGTGTTTAAAAGCAAGCAGCTGAGCAGTGTTTGAGCTGATCAAGGTGAAATGTGTGTGTTTACCAGGCGCAGCCATAGCCGCCATCTGACCCACCTCCTCCACGCCCCGCCCCCCGCTTCTTCAGAGCTGAAGGAAATCCAACAGCGCCCCCGTATGACCGGCTGTGTTACAGTTGCAGCGCTTATGATCAGTTGTCATTTTCCCGGCCATATCCAGAACAATGTTCGATATCATACCCTTAAAAAAACGACCAAACTCTTGATTTCATGTAATATTTCATCTCCGTGTAATTTTGAACACCTGAAAAAACAACAACAACAGAATCGCACTATTCCAAAAATATTGTATTTGCAACCATGTTTGCTAGACTTTTAAAAAGAACAAAAGTTGATGTTAATATAAAACACCTGGTGTGGTAATCACACCGCAGTATCAAAGAGGATACATGAAGTCCACAAGACCCTGATGGCTGAATATTTTTGGTTGGTTTTGTGTTTACAACTCCAGCACTGCTGCATCTGATCCACACACACCAGCACAACACACACTAGCACACCACCACAGTGTCAGTGTCACTGCAGTGTTGAGAACGATCCACCACCCACATAATACCTGCTCTGTGGCGGTCCTGAGGGGGTCCTGACTACTGAAGAACAGGGTGAAAGGAGATTAACAACGTATGCAGAGAATCAGAATGACTAGTCTGTTATTGTAGAACTAAGTGCTGCTGATAAAATGGACAATAAGTGCAGAAACAAGGAGGTATACCTAATGAAGAGGCCGGTGGGTGTATGTACATATGTAGATAAAACATGGAATAGTGTAATGTTACATGTGTAATGTTCATTTATATGTCAAACCTATGTAGAAATGTAGTACAAACTTGACACATACTTTAAAGGTATGTGCAATATATTTCCTTTGCAAATGAATTTTGATTATGTCGCAGGGCACCAGCGGGCAGGGAAAATAACCAGTATCATGTTTCACCTCTCCCTCCCAGCACCCTCACCTATCATCCGGCAAATACACTCACATAGCTCAGAGACACTCTCAATATCATGTTTCAGTCTATAATGTAAACTGCTAAAGGGAAACAGAACATAAATGTGTCACTGTGCTGTAGGAAAGTATTGTAATTTCTAATGCACACTGACTTTAAAGGGCCTGTATCATGAAAAACTACATGTTCCTATTTTATATATGAAAAGGTTTGATGTATTATGTAAACAGTGTTACTCTCACTCTCCAATCCATACAGACCATGTATTACAGCTAAGTTGCTAAACAGACCAGGGCCCTTACATAGATCCACTCATTTAGTGTACAGCCCCAATCAGGTTATAAGGAGTGTTTCTGCCTGGTCTGCTGTTCGAATGAGGCACAATACAGGGCGATCAGCCAATCAGAGCAGGGCTCTGTAAACCCCCACAAAACTACAGTAAGTGAAACTCGATGAAAGCATAAAATACAAGACAAATGCAGGATGTGGGCCCTTTAATATTAAACAATGACTTTTTAATGACTCGTCACTCACACAAATCATGTCGACAAAGTGGTGACCGTGTTTCATCTGAATACATATTTATTAGATAAATATTAGGATGTCACAGCATCTAACTACATACAGTTTTGCAAGACTAAAAATCACAATTAGTTTTTTTTCTTCTTCTGAACAGTTTAAAATATGAAATGATTGTACACAGAATGTACAAACCAAAAGACAACTGCCACTTTAGGCGCCAATATCCTCAGATTGTACCTTTTTTTTCTCTGATCATGATATCAAAATTGTACAAACTATGAATTTGGTTACAATCTTTTGGAACCACTCCAGGCCCCACGTCCCTATCCTCCAAATTATTCCCCAGGATTTTCTTCATCATCTTTTTGTAGCACCTTATAGAGTACACAGGTAATGGAGCAATACACATAAGCTAAATATTACACAAAGGTAAAACAAATGTGTCTCGTTCCCCCCTATTTCCCCTGACATGGGGGGGCTGGAAATATTTTACATAGGTGGAAAAAAATGGCGAGGTTCCACAGACGCTAACAAACACAGATTCATTTTACCCAATTCGAGTCTGTTAGGAGGATGCAAGCTTTACAAATTCTAAATACACAATGCACATTCCCCTGGGGAAAATGAATACATTTCTGTTAACGTGTCTCTATTTGTCATTTACATATGTACATGCATCCCTTATGTCCCCTGCTCCTGTTCTCTTCCCGACCCCACCAAGACCTGTGGCTGAGTAGGGGACGAACAACGTCTGACGTATCTCACCGTAACTATCTCCACCTCAGTTTACGCTTTTCTTCTCAACGACTGTACAAACTACAGTAAGTGGCAGGTCTATAACATGGACTATGCTCAACTTGAAGTGTGACCCAAGTGGAAGTGGAGATTTCAGTTCAGCCTGTGTGTCTAGAACGTGGGAACAAAAACATGGCAGTGCATCATTTAAAAAATAAAGACATACACGTGCATTCCAAGTGGAGAACCACATTCCCCTGTTTCAAAGGAGTTCAAACGTGTGGACAAAAAACATAAGGTCTGTACATAATTGAGCACTAAAAAAAATGTAATACAAAATAATTTAAAATGGAAAAGAATATTCTTTTAAAATGGGGTAATAAGCATCCAACAAAACACATGGTTTTCAATCGTAAGCGCAAAGAAGTGACAGTATTGCTCCAGAACAAACTCAGTATAATATCATGAAAACATAATGCGAACATAAAGCACATTTCGATTATTAACAGAGGGTATAAATTACAGTAAAAAAAAGGGGGCGAAGCATAATCCTTTGCAGTGATAGGATGTTTCATAAAACAAAAAACAGCAATCGGACATGATAAAGTGATTCCGTCTCTGATTGGGCAAGTTGCTGAGCTCATGGTATAAGCACCTGGTTAAAGCATCATTTACTTGATTCTTTTTTTTAGGTACTATTTATTTGCACCAGCTGTGAAATGTGGGGTGACGATGGTTTACGGTCAAGAAAATGGGTTTACACCAACATGTAACATCTACAAATGTGGAAATGACTGTAAAAAGACTGCTGCACCAAATGAAACTATGTCGTTATGCAAATGGCTTGCTTGAACCGAAGACGTCTCATGCTTTAACCATCACAGGATCCGGATATTACCTTGCTAAGATGTTTGGGCCACCTCCTCCAATCACAACACATAACTTTGGTAACACATGGCCATATTGTATTACGCACATACACTGTACATTTAGAGTTACGACAACAGGGGAATCATAGCATGAACAATATATTGTGCATAACAAACATAAATCCTTTACATGATCGTAGTTTAAAATGTTGAATGAGAACGGGACAGTGGAACAGATCTGAAACCACTGATTAAAAACCAACAACGACCAAAAATAAAAAACAAAGATAAAAACAGTCTACACTTGTTTCTATCACTAAAACAAGGGGTGATTGGCACAAGTGCACATTAACACACACTGTATGCTTTCGTGTCATGGGATGGGGCAAGAACCCCGGAAGAAAGAGCCGATAGAGCGTTCAGATGTTGTAACACTTAGATGTTATAAATTACTCTTTTCAGAAGTGATTGTATTAATTCTTACTTTACGAAATGAACTGCTTTGCCCATTGAGTTTGATTCCACAGCACTCTTGAGATGGAGAGATTTTGTGAAGGAGGTACAGTGCTGGTTACTGATGTATATAATCAGGCATATACAGTATTGGCATGTTTTTATTTTGAAAATATATATAATAATGAAATTAAAAAAAATAAAAAATGAAAGGAATTGTCATGATGCCCTAACTTGATCTGCTTCGAATGGAACACTCATGAGTGATTATGATGGGCTACAATGGTAATGATAATATGACATGATATGCACAGCTGAAGGAGTTTTCCTAGGAGGGGACACAGGTTCACATGTTCCATGTATGAGCATCGATGGACTCACAAAGCCCACCATTAGTCTCTGTGATGGGGACACCAGATCACTCCGATGTGAATCCTCTCCATGAGTGTGATGCAAGCATTCTTCCCTTTGATGTTTCCTTTGCAATCTTCCTGTTGCAGTTTGATGAACATCATTGTGCTTTTTCCGAGGGACTCTGACAGACAAACGGTGCGGACATCCAGCGAAGAACACTAGACGGGGATTATTGGGAAGCCATGGTGGTAAAGCTTGGAAGAACAAACTTCAGAGCTTGTGGACACACGCGCGCCAGTTACAGGAAGATTTTTTTTTTGCTTTTTTTTTTGTATTCAGGTCTTGCTTTTCACAAAAGGAAAAAAGAAATCTGAATTTAAAAAAATGCTACAACACTTTCCTAGTGAGCACACATACAGTTCTGTGTGACATATATATTCATATGAACTGATTATAGCTGCACAGTTTCTGTTGTTGTTGTTTTTTCCATATTAGTATTGAAAGATATCACTTTAGTGCCAACCAACATGGCTGCCTTACGTGTGTGGAAAAGGACGTCCATAAAAGAGTGAGATATTTACAAGAGTAAGAGGCAGAGGGAGGAAGAGTGTTTCACACAGTTCTGGATTGGTGCTCAGGGTGCTTCTCGACTCCTGACAGCCAAACACGTCAGTGCCTCGGGTAAAGGGAGGATTAGGGAAGTCAGTTGTTTTCAAAAAGGGAGAGCAGATCGTCGTTGCTGTTGCTGGGGAGGTCAGGAGGGTCTAGGTATGACAGTAACTCATCTGGGTTTGCCAGCTCCGGCAGCAGCTGCAGAGGACAAGACAAATGTTAGATAGCAAGAACACAACAGACGTTTTTAAAGTACACCGATACATAATCCCATCCACTATGTAGCGCAGCTTTTGCAGCACATGTTTTAAAAGTCTTAGCAGATGTATATGTCAGACAGAGCACAGATTTAATAATGATCATCATTTATGTTCATCTGCTCCTTTGAACCAATCTGTGTTCCACATCAAACAAAACCAGAAATAAATAAAGGATGAACCACGTCAACTAGGACTGATCAATACGGCCAAAAGCTTATCACATCGTATGGCCTATTTTGTGTGATACTGATAACTGTTGATAATCATTCTATGCATTTTCTGATGCTTTGGGTACTAAAAAGCAAAAATGTCCAGGATTTGGCTTTGCTTTAACATTAAATGGGTTGATTCTGAAAAGTTGATACTTCAGATTCTGATGTTTCTTTATTAGAAATGATCTTCACATGGCAATATTGATACTTGGCGTTTTTCTAAGGCAGTGACCAGAATATACACCAGCGTTATTAAACTGATGGGGAACTTTTAAAAAGGATAAATTATAAATTATCTTGACAAATTATTATGTAGTATAGGAACTACTTTTCCTTCCACCAGCTCCCTCTGCCACCATACATTTAAATATCACGTTTAATGTTCATCATTTTACTGTTTTTCATTGTAGAAATCATATTTTTTTTCTTTTAAGTGTATCAGTCTTTGGTATCTGGATTTTAGCCTTGGCTTTATTGGGTTTCAGCTCAAAAATTAAACTAGTGGTACCACTCCTAGTTTGTACAGTTTGTGAATGGCTAGGTGCACATTGCCATCTAGTGTTCCGAACTAGCATTTGTTCAAAGTTCAAGACTTTGTTCCAAATACCAAATAGGAAACAGAACAGCATAATAATTGAACAATTAATATCATTTTTGATACTGCAGCAATTTTTTGATAATTATGATCATTATTTCATCACCCAGGCCTAATATCCACCCTGAAATCTGACTACTTCTTTTGTTCTTCTTTTATTTTGAGTGAGCAAAGCATGTAAGCTGACCACCGCTTGGCAAATGCTCCCAGCATGTGACATCACACAGAGCAAAGAAATAAGCAAACATCCATTATGCACTTGTGGATACTTACATCCAGAGAGGGCTCAGGCATATCTGCCGGTCCCTGGCCACCCACCTGGCCCTCAGCAGCCGGGTTGAAGGTCATGTCAGGGTGCGGATGGCTGTTGGGGCCAGGCTGTTGCTGTGGGGGTGGGACTTGGCGTGGGGGCTGGGAGGATGGAGGGCCACTGTGATGTAATGGCTGCGCTGACTGGCTGTTGGGGTGGGGGGATGCGTGCATGCCTGGCGGCATGGAAGCATGGGACTGCTCAGCGCTCACGGGATGGGGCATCTACAGGGAGGAGGAGAGAGAGAGGCAGTGAGCGTGGGCCAGTGCCCAGGTAACAGCCAGGAACATACATGTATTGTTAGGAGTGACGCAAGTGCCATGCAGATGATGCTACCATTCTAAAGAAGGAATCTGCGGTGGGTATGACTTTTTCTTCATACGTGTGCATCCACGTTCAAATGGAAACTACTGGTACTGACAACTTTAGAATTAATGTTTACAATAACATAAATATAACTTGGCTGCAGATACAGTTACACAAAAATATTCCAAGTAGGAATTATTCTGAGTAGGAAGCTTTAGAAAAGGGAAGAGAAATTGTGGATGCATCCAGAATGACGAACGTAGCTGTAGAAGATTCTAAAATGAGAAAGCTGCACGACATCAATAATAAAATTAGAACAATATTAACATCCAGAATGCCCTACATTTCAAATGTGGAGATCATATCTTGAAGTGCATAACTTGAAAAAATGGAATTAAATAAAAAATAATAACAATAAAATAAATAAATAATTAAAGTAAATACAGTAAATCTTTAAGCATTTAATTTAATTTAATCTAATATTTTAATCTACATTTTATATGAGGTATTATTGTATATAAATAACTAATTATTTCAATAACTTATTTAAACAATCCCAAACATTTGAATGGAAGTGCAAATTCATTGTTCTCCATACAAATGCATCAAACTTCTATAAGGAGACCATGAAAACATGTTATAACGTGTTTTGTCAACAGGCAGACAGGATTGGTGCACTGTTCATACTTGAACTAAAAACAAAGCTCCAGAGAGCTGCAGATAAACACTACTCAAGTGAAAGCAGTAAGTTTCTAGATGATCAGCTAAAAATGCAGATGACGTCAGGAATCGGATCTAGACTTTGGCTCTCTTACCGAGTCGGGCATGCCGTGGCCGAGAGGTTTGTCTGGGCCCATGAGGTTGTTGGGCACGTCTGGAGGGTGGGACAGCTGTGGCCCGTGCATGAAATCATTCATGGGAGCTCCTCCACCAGAGTTACCATGGGGAAAGTCAAAGTTTCCATGGCCTTGGTAACTATTGCCTGAAAAAACAACAGAAAACAGAGAACAGCAGTGAGAAGCTTTCCCTCAGCCAGAGAAAGAGGTGCTTAGGTCACCCTTTTAAAATCTGCAGGCATAAGTCTATCTGACTGTTATGACTGCAAGAAAAAACTTCTTTTATCCTGGATCTTGTAAAACGTTTAAGGCTATTTTTCCGAACGTAGACAGAGTGAAAGGCTGAGCTGGCTGGGCTGCTGACCTCTACCTTGGCCCCCGTACTCCGTGCTGTTCCCTCCGTGCTGCGGGGGGAGGGAGGTGTAAGGTGAGGGTCCTGGCCCCAGTTGTGCGATCATATCCATCACATTAGGCATGATCATCTGGCTGGGACTCATGGTTTTAAAGCGCTTGGCCAGAGGGCCGTCTGGATCCTCCTTTATGTGCAGGTCAGACTTTATGGGCACCGGCCGCCAACTACACGTGGGGTCAATAGTGACCTCTTCGAACTCCGAGCTGAGGAAGAAAAACAGAAGGTTCTGAGCATGCGAGAACCCTTCAAGCTTGAACAAAACAGATGCATGTACACAGGAAGGCTGGTGGGTATGAGGTTTTGTGGGTGAATGTTGGGGAAAAAAGCACTAAATGTGTCACTTAAGGTTGTTTACTTCAGTCCAGTGATACATACTTTTGGATGGCATTGAGAATTCCCCACATGTACTGGTCCACTTCCAGACCCTCCAATAACGCGGTTTTACTGGGGACAGAAAGAGCAGTATGAAACTATGTCCAACGGGAAAAAACACATTTTTACTCCAAAATTCAGTTCAGTTGAGGTTTGTCACATACTTGCATACAGGACACCTCCACGTCCCTCTCTCACAGTTTAGCTGCAGATAGGACTCCAGGTCGAAACACTGCGGAGGAGAGGCAATATCAGTATTACAGGAGCATGCATGTTATATCTCTAGCATAACAGTATAACAGTATATATAACATAAGATAGAAATTCATGTCTTTATTTTTTACTGTTTTTGGAACCAGACCAGCAGACTTCACTGCTATGCCTACCTGTACGTGTTTGCAGTCATGTCCCCGGGCAGGCAGCTGGATCCGCCGGAACGTGATGGGACACTTGAGGGACACTTTGATGGCCGTCTGCTCTACCCCATCCTCTCCGTTCAGCGTAGCGTTCCCAGAGGACGCTGCTACACTGCTGAAATTTCTCTTTACTGCAAACAGAGATGACTTAGACATTAGAGCATAAAAGAAAAAAGGAAAGTAGCATATGGATGTAGTAATAAGATATTGTATATAGATCGTAAGGGCTGTTTGCACGTGGATGTCAATTCAAATCAATTTCATTCATATAGTGCCTTTTCACAAGAGATGTTGACATAATGAAAATATTATATATATATATATATATATATATATATATATATATATATATATACCAATCTGTACAGTGTTACTATACACGAGAGCTGCAGAGTGTGTTCTTACTTTTGGTGATGCAGTGTTCTGCAGGCAGGAGCCTCTTCTTCAGCAGGCCCTGTAGGACGGATCTCACTGATGGCCTGTGCACCAGCTGCAGCACAAACAAGTGCGACTGGAACAAGAACAGACACGTGTTAACACACGCCAGCAAGCTCCCCACACCATCAAATCTCTACGTTAGTGCTCTGGGATAATGATATCTCCGCAGTGTCGTTTGCTTTTCCAGCGGAAGACCACGAAACTGATACCAAATGCAGACACACACACACACACACACACACAGACAAAGCAGGATCCTACATGAGCACAAGTGCTCAAGCAAATCAGTGTTATCTCATTTAGTATCATATGTTATACAAGAGTGCTCCAACGCTGCCATTAAATCAGCTACAATGCATTATTCAAGAACATGGCCATTAAGTGCAGTGTAGCTGTACTCACGCAGCAGCAGGCTGTGACTGTGATCTGAATGGTGTTTCTCCCAGGCTGACACACGTGCTTCAGGTGCAAAGGCTTGTGGGAGGTCTTGTTGTCGCCCCTCTCGATGGTGAGCGGGGTGGCGTTGACGCTGACCTGCACCGACGCCGGCCAGTTTGTGTTCATCTGCCGGTCCTCATGGTGGTAGCACTTAAACTGGAGCTCCAAGTCAGACCTGACACAAACAATCAGGTAAGTGGTTAACACATGCATATACACGCTTTTACCATGTTAATGTTAAACGGATGCCAAAAAGAAACCAAAATGTCATAGTAACTGATGTTCAATGTATCAGAGCACCCAATCACAACGACAAATCACACTGACTTTTATGTCTTTCAGTAATCAAAACTTCTAGACTACCAGAAACACCACACACCAATGGTCCTGTCTCTCAGAATCTGAGATCTCAAAGAATTTAGCATGAACAAACCAAATATGGCAGATTAGAAAGCATAGCTTAGCATAGTGCATTTAGCAACATACTTGTGAAGGAAAATATTGATATGATAAATCATATGATAAAATGATTTTTAGTTTTCATTCAGTTTGGCTCTCACTGATTAACTGTCTTTCACAAGTGACATCATCACTGTGTTTTATATGACAGAATCTGCGCTAACCCCTACAAGCCATATACTGAAATGTTGAAATGTTGAACATACTCATAACTGGCCTGTGAGTAGATCGGAGGGTGTTAAAGTGTTAAGTTAAGACCACATAATCTGGGCAGATCTGAAATTGGAACACCTTTTGCAATTGTCAAGAGGGACAAACTGGCATGTGGGCAAAGCTTAAAACGTCTACTTACCACTACTTCAGTATATACTGTTATATAATGTTCATAAAAGTATCTTCCCTATATGAAGAGTGGATTTGGCTTAAATCAAAGTATGATAGTTTCTTTTCCAAACTGTTATTAAAAGCACATATGGAAAAGTTGTTTAGACTTGGACTGCAAAGGTGGTTTAAACAACAAGTTTAAGCACTGATGAGTGCTGATAGATTCCCTGCAAAGTACGCTAACATAGCATGATGTTGCACACACACCTCCACATGAGGGTCTGGTGGACGGAGGGCCGCAGGTGGAAGACGTGGTTGCTGACGGCCAGGTTGTGCTCTAATCTGAAAGGCTCCAGCACCACCCCATCCCGTACAGGGAAGGTCAGCCGTAGCTCCTCATTGGGGTTAGCTAAAACAACACACAGCATTAGCACACACATACACATCCCGTTACAAAAAGAGAGTCTCTGCTTGTTCTCTTTAACAGGCATACACTGCTGGATGTGCACAGAACTGTGCCTCTGGGGTCACATAGTTTCAACTTTCCCACTCAAATGCATGCATTATAAATGTGCTCGGAATGGATGTGAAAAATGAATGAGGTAAAATAAATGAGCAGTGAGACTTTTTCTCACCCAGCTGATGGTGTTAAGAGGATCGAAGGGTTGTCTAAGGTGTTCTGATGACAGACTCTGAGTGTTTAAAAAAGACGATGATTTGAGGTGCTATGCCTATGAAACTCACTCGGTGGTGGAGGCAGGGACGTCATATTTGGTTTCATGTCAGGAGGAAACGGAGGCTTGACGTCCTGGTTGGGCGATAGGTATGGTGGGATGCTGCTTCCGGGAGTCATGGGTGGAGTGGGGTTCCCAGGAACTGGTGAGTGAGGATAGTTCACAACCTGCCGAGGAGGCTACGGGGAGAAAACACATATGTACTACATAATACATCACACACCGAACAAAAAACATAACACAGTGGAGAAGAGGGATGCATACCCCATTGCCTTGATTGTAGGCATAACCACCTCCTGAGAAATTGTTATTCTGACCATTGAACGGTTCCTGCTGGAGGAAAGAAATAAGATGTTCAGATTTACAATCTGAAGTATGAGAAAACTAATGCTCTGTCATGTTTCCTATTATATTACATTTACCTTGTAGTACTGGCTCATTGCCACTCCTGAAGGGGGGTACTGGCCAGAGCCCTGTTGACCTGGCATCCTCTGACCGGGGTAGTTGGGTGAGGGCAGTGCTCTGGAAGCATTAGGGTTGGGGTACTGTCCTTGCTGGTTAGGAAACTGGCCATTAGGTCCAAACTGCTGGGCCCCATAGTTGGGCTGAAAAGAGAATTTTAAATACAGCACATTCCACCAAATTAATGAAGAAGCTGAAACAGTTTCAGGGCTGTCTAATAGAAGCATAATGGAAGCAATACAAAGGTTTGTTATCTGTCTAAATTTAAACGCCAGAGAAATACGTGGAGTCAATAATGATGTACAAGCTATTAAATCCATTTTCAGTTTTGAACAGCAGATACCACCCACATATGTATTCTACCAAAGGTATAATTAATTCATACACTTGCCTCAGAAACACTTAGAAACAGAAACACTTATGTATAAAAGTGGAATAATGAACATAAAACATAAAAACAGCAGTAGCAGCCATCATTTATCAGTGTTCACAGATAACAGCATGCCATACAGTGTCAGAATTCACATAAGAACTTGACTGTTGGCTGAGAGCCGGTTCTCACCTCTCCAGGATAGGGCCTCTTGGTGCCCTGCATTGGCATGGATTGTGGCCTGGGGCCAGGATAGCCTTGCTGGGGCATCCTCTGGCCGTGTCCCCCGAAAGGTCCCATCCCTGGAGCCCGTGGCTGATTCATTCCCATTGGTGGTCCGCTCAGGTTGGAGGTGTTCATGCCAGCCCCCATACTGGCTGGGTTCATGCCTCCTCCCATGGCCGGAGGGCCCCGGGGCCCAGGTTGGTTCATGAACTGGTTGCCATAGCCCTGTGTGGGTCCCATCTGAAACGAGGAGCACATCTGGAAAAAAGAACGAATGAGGATAAGTGGATAATTGAGCAGACGGATTGATGGTCTTGTTTTCGTCTGCCTCTAAGTCAGGACCTAGGCTGCATGGACATCACCCACCTGGCCGTACTGGTTCATGTCCTTGTTGGTCTCCTGCAGTGCAGCTACTGTGGCTGTGGCTGTAGCTGTTGCTGTGGCGGCAGCGGCAGCAACAGCTGCTGCGGCAGCAGCAGCAGCGGGCTGGGTAAAGTCAGACGGCGGCCGGGTGTGAGGGGGCATACCTATACCACCTGGAGCATTCGGACCCCCAGGGTAGCTGCAAAAGCCAAAACAGCAGCTTACTTCAACTTGCTGGCACAAAACTAAGAACAAAGTCAATAATCACAATATCTCTCCATTTTAGAAAAAAGAAAAAAAAAGAAAAGATCTGATGTCATTTTCTCTGTATATTAGATCTGCAGATACTATCTCCTTAATCATTATATTCTCTCTGTCTGCTTGGCACTGTGCAAAGGTGATATCATCTCTTTTGAGAAAACTCCTGGAAGACTGAGATCCCTGAGCTAAGTGTTGGCTTGGCATCATAATCAAATATCAAATATCACTAATGGAGGCCTCACTGCTGAAGTTTATTGAATTTCCCAGGGAATCGAGCAGGGAAAGACTCCTCTCTTTGGACAGTATCTTCACATCAGTGTGTCTAGGACTGCTCCACTGATCTGTCAGTGCTGGGGCTTTGAACACTCACCTCCCACTGAAGCCTCCAGCTCCGGGGTGCCCTGCTCGTCCGTACATGCCCTGCTGCATGTAGGCCTGGTTGGAGCCCCCTTTGGCTGAGAACTGTTGCTGTTGGCCGGGGAACTGAGGGGAGTTGATCCCCGGGTTGCTGGCCGACATGCCGGACCCTATTCCATTGCCTCCAGGGTTCATAGGGTTGTTGGTGTTGGCCATGGGGTTACCCAATACCTGATTTCAACGAAAACAAGAGGATTACAAAACCTTCAGCTATCCATGTTACTAACAGTGCAACAGAGATATTCAAAAGGGAGCGTTTACTATATTGGTACTGCTTTTTTGTCTCACCTGACTTTGTGATGTATTGGTAACGCCCCACACAGTCGTGACCACCGACAACGAGCCTGGGGCCTGGTTGGTATTTTGCTGCCACGGAACAGAGTCGTACGGAAAGGACCCATCACTGAAAATCGAACAAAGGCATCAGATCAGCCCACTGATGTACAAACACCACATACTGTACCTAAGATCAGGACGTTCATAACCCCGATCTGTACAGTGGGGTCTAAAGCACTACGGGGCAGCTACAGGGGAGGTTTGCTGACTTGTGGAAGAATTCTCTACTGAATGGAGGACATTGTTTCCCATGGAACCGAAGCTGTAGGATTCGCCAGGGAGACTTTCCTTGGCAACCAATCACAGCTCAAACCAGGGCCCAGAGCACAGAATGTTCTATTAAACATAACTTCATTGAGCCAGTGCTTCTCCTTTGCTCGGACACCCCAGAGGCCCTTTCTCCGGCACTCTATCAACAAACAGCTCCACAGGCCCACATCCTTTTGATTTATATAGAGCAAAGTTTAAATGAATATGAAGGATCATTAAGATTTTTTTCCCATGCCTGTAATTCTTGAGATTGTTAGATGACTTTGATAGACAGTAATGATTCACTGTTTACACAGCACGGCTGACAAAACCTTGTCTGCTGGTGTCTTGGAAAAGACTAAGTCCAGGCATCTGGTGGTAACAATGAGGGCCAAGCAAATGGGCAGTCTTTAAGCACAGCTCAAATGCACTGCAACTAAAAGGATGGCTCATTGGACAAGAGTACAGCACACTACAAGAACAGCTTCAATTTAGCACATTGTCTCTGTACTGAAGCACAGGCTCTAAGGGCAACAGGTTCAGAGCAGTGGTTGTCACAGTGCTTGGAGTCGGTCCAGCGGGAGGCAGGCTAGCCGTCTGCAGAACTGGGCTTTTGTCTGGCCTGTGCGCACTGACCTGTGGGAGAGCGAGGGCTTCATGGAGTTCATGGGCGGCTGCATGGGCACTTTGCCCTGGGGCTCGCTCTGCCGATTCTTCTGGTGCCGCAGCAGGAGCAGCCGACCCAGCTCCTCACACCAGGATGACAGCAGAGCTGCAGAGAGAGAGAGAGAGAGAAAGAGGGAAAGAAAAAAAACATAATGGCATGAGTCAATAGAACCAAGGCTCATCAGTTTAGCAAATTACACCATGAACTGCACACTTTGTTCTTCATTCATATGGCTAGACATTTTGCTAGTTACACTTAGATTAGATGAGTACAATTTATAGCATCTATGATTTCTACAGTTTTGCAAAACACAGCCATGCCTAGACACGATAATGACAAAAAAAAAAAAAAAACAGTTCAAACGCAATATAGTAACAATAACATCCACAGGAAGGTCTCAGCCTTGACCACCGGAGGGCACTGCAGTCCTGTATTTTTCCAAGCACTTAGGGCCGTGTCAGCATGCCTCTCTCAGGATCATATGCTTTTCATCTGCAGTGCATAGTAAGCAGTGATCCTACTACAAAAGACTGCTCTTTCCTTCTCATGGTGGGAGGATGAAAAGGCAGAGAGGGAGAGGGAGAGGGTGAGAGAGAGAGAGAGAGAGACAGAGAGAGAGAGACAGAGGTGGGGGGGAGATAAGAATCAGAGTTGAAGATGGTGAATCACAGCAGCAACGAGCTATGGCAGCACTTCACTACTTGATGGGAGGCAGGGCGTGAGCCTTTGCCATGGTAAAAAAGTGCATTCGGAATGGCAGGTGCTGGCACAGAGCCAAAACTGCCAGCGCTACACTGGCTGCTGTAGCCACTCTACATCTCCACAGTTCAGACTCAACCAATGGCTTTAAGAGCTCCTCTAGTGTTCTAGAGTGGTCTCTGGACCCTCTCTGAGTAGTCATACACACACACACCTGTGTGGAGTGATGGAGGGGAGAATGAGAAAATGCAGACACATTCTTCTCATGACTGTACCACACAGACGGAACATGAACAAAAGGCATGAACTGCCTCACTGGTACGGTCTTACTCCACCATCAAACAGACTCTGCAAAGGGACAACATGAAATATTCCCTTTAATCCAAAATGAGTTCATCCTCTGGAACAATACCCATCTTTTTTCCTGAGACCCTCCACGGAAACGGCAGATAGAGAATAAAAAATGCCCTGTGCGCTTATTTCAACACAGGGGGTGGTGTTAAAAGAGTCTTTTTCTCCTTGTCTGGGGAGACTGCAGCTCCAACGTGAGTGGCTGAGTGCTCTCTCTCTCTCTCTCTCTCTCTCTCTCTCTCTCTCTCTCTCTCACACACACACAGAGACAGACGTCTGCCTTGGCTCTTTCCTCCCTGTATCGATCAGCCAGTAATGACTAATAAGACTGCTCAGCTGTCTCCAGTGCCCTTAATGCTAGGGGAATGTAAACGAGCAAATACGCGTCTGACAGACAGAGAGGACCTCGCGCACAGAGCACATTTTCACCTCCATCTTAGCTTTATCACAGACACTGATTTCCATCTGACCTTCATACAGTCATCTTTAGAGGCTTCCTTGGTTCTCTTCTTCCATTGTTTTTGTAAACGTACATAATATATTTGATATTTAAGACCCAGCAAGAAAAGCATTTCATAGGCTTTGGCAGTTCCAAACAAGTATTTGAATGTTCGCTCTCAAAATCACTCTATAAGGATTACACTTCATAACTAATCATAATTTTAAGTATGCCTGTTACTGCAGTTCAAATTATATCCAGCAGGTGGCCACAATGTATTAACGGTTTAGGCTGAAGCCCAGCTGGACGTTGTAGCACTCTCACTTAAATAGAGCTGTAACAAGTTACATATTGAATGTGACATACTAAAAGGATCATTTTATTTACCACCTTCACTGTTTTTATTGGTTTATTTAGTTCATTGTTTTTGTATCATGGAAAGCGGCAGTGTGGGAGACGAACAGGCTGAATTGATCGTTGTAGCTGAGATTAGAGCTGCGTTCAGCCTAGCTACTCAGGGTCATGTACAGTACAGTGCAAAAATTACATGTAAAAAGTTACTTATCTGGGCAGTAAGCATTTAATTGTACACAAACACACTAATATAATAATTATTCAGTAAGTAGTGGGTTTCACGTCTGTCAGTATATTAGCTTAATCATTGCCTCTCATGGAGGAAGCCAATTATTTATTGTGCTTATCATCAAACACCTGGTGAAGTCCATGATTCATTATGTTAAACAACGCGTGCTGGTGATGGAACTGAATAAATCGATGATACATCCATGATAGACCTGAAGACTACAGATAATTAGATCATTACAGCATCATTATTTAATGACGTATTTAATAACTCATTAACGTTACCAAAATTGAGCTGTATTTACATTGTATTAGATGTGTATATATACACCCATATACAAAAGTCTGTTTCCATGTGTGTGCATTACGAAGCCCTTCATTCATTAAATTCATTTGACATTTTATAAAAAAAAAATAAAATATGAATGTGAAATTAATTATATATGATATGAATGAATAAAAAATGCATTGTATATATTCATACACACACAAACACACACACACATATATATATAGTATGTGTGTGTATTAAGAAGGCCTTCATTCATTAAATTAATTTTACACATTGTTCTAATAGTGACTGACTCACTCTCTCCAGGTTCAGACATACAATCACAGTGAGAGCGTGTACGTGTACATATATCAAAGGGCTCTGTTTGAAAGGGAGCACTGCTTACCACACGACAGGCGTGAAAGCCATCCCAGCAGGTTTGGAGCGAGAGGCTGGAATCACCCACCTACTTAAATGAGAATTATTCCACCCTGCCATTACAGAGAGCTTATCTCCCTGCTAAATCACCACCTCTGCATGCTGGCAACTGCTATTTTCTCACAAAAGACCAACTTAGAACTCATATGACAGGTTGCAGCCAGCCACTGCCTGCCAATTCCCCTCTGTAGTCCTCCGCCTAGCGCGCCTCCTACACCTAACAAAGAGCAAGAGTACTCCTGCCTGCAATTCAGCCCATGCATTCGCTCGAAAACAGCCCACACTTAGGTTAATCAGCCCAACACCTTTCATCAACAAGCAACAACGCCCTCTCCTATTCAAATAAAGCTTCTATTTTTCTTACAGAACATTAACTTCCTCTCCCCCTACAACACCTCCAGTCAGATTTCATCTGTACTGTGTGAGTACAGTGGTATTCTCTCCATCCGGTAATTCTGAATTAACATGCCTGTTTATGCTTCTATTTCCCACTTATACCTATCTCCTCTCCTTTAGTGCTGCTCTTTCCTTCCCTCCCTCTGCCATAGGGACCTGTTCCAGTGCAAGCCGTGTGTGTTGTGTCTCGATGAGTTGGCAGTGGGCAATATGGCTCTGTGGTCGAATGAGTATGGCGCTCTTTGTTGGCTGCATGCAGAAGCAGGCTTTATTGTGGTTTGCTGGGCTCAGTGGTTAAATGTGCTGAGTTACAGTAGGCAGAATTGAGCTGGGTTAAAGGCAGTGGGCAGAATGGTAATGTGGGATGTGTTTTAAGGCAGTAGGCAGTACAGTACTAGGCTGAATTAATGGCTGCAGGCAGGAATCTATGTGCTGCTTTAATGTAAATATGGGTATGGTGCTCTGGGTGTGTAATAACTGAATGGCAGTATGCTCCACTCTGGAGCGAAGCTCCACTTTGGCAGGGCTGGCTGGGTTGGCAGAGACAGTGGCAGCAGGGGGCAGAGAGAACAGACACAGAGCACTGCTCTCAGTGGGCCAGGCAAGAACCAGCCAGCTGAAGTCACTGAGCCTCTACCAACACCCAGTAATATTGTAGCTGCCATTATGACCCACTGCATTACTACAGCACTGGTCAAACTACTAAAGTCAATGAAAAACAAAGCAGGAGAATGTGCCACTGTTACCAAATCGAAGGCAGACATTAAGACTTTTTATATTACCAATCGACACCTGTCACAGTAACTATAGCTGTGCTTGTAGCAGGGCTGACATTTTTCAAACTGCAGTTTCAAAGAGAGCAATTTTCAATATTTGCAATATTTATCGTAGAATACATTATCAACATTGTGGTCATGTTCATATGTTATGTTTTAAGTGGACATAATTTAACCTAAAGGGGCAGAGCTTGTGAGCTCCCTGTAGATGAGTTAGGACCAAGCAGAAGCAACAAAACACCCATCCTCTGTAAATGTAACTGGTAGTCTGCTGCATGCAGCATTTAAGCTTTAGAAAAAAATGGATATTCTGGTCTATTTAGCAAAAAAAAAAACAACCAAAAAAAAAAATTCATATAAATTCATAGAAAAAAAAATTCTTTGAAATTGCAATCATAATATAGGTGATAAAAATCACAATTTCAAATGTTACCCAAATCATTCAGCCCTTATAACTTTTAGCACTACAGTTAGCTAATAGTAAGTTATTACTGACAATAACATGGTATAATACAATATAAATTATGTTTTGCTCACAGCTAACTGAAAAAAGTGGAATAATTCTTTCAGAAGCACATATTCTAAATCTTCCATCAGTTTTTGAGAGCAGACAAGGAGATATTTAAGGATATTGTTATTATTATATTATCTTGTTTTGCTGAAAATGTAACCATCTTTGGACATTGTCTAAAACAAGTGAAAAAGTTTCAGTACACGATTAAACATGTAGCTACACAATTATATATAATAGTATAGCAGAAGTCTTGACTTCAAAGGGTTAACAAGACTTCTAAGGGTTAAATATAACTCAAAAAACATGGGAATTACAGGTTTACAAATGATCAACCTTTGCTACAAAACACAAATCATTTAATCAATTCTGACTGTTCTTAATGAGTGACTAAAGCCTTTTTAAATCTCAATGAATGGACTTTTTCATTCACTACGTGAACAAAAGCAGCCTGAACATGTGCAGAACTCGGCCTTGGGAACACTCAGCCTTGAGTCCGTTTAATATAAGTATCTTAAAAGTGTTCAGTGTCACTATGAATTTTTACACACTGCAGACTAGTCTCACTGTGACTCGTACAAACCATGTCTTGCTACTCCTAAAGGTGCCAGACCACTCGTTCATCCAGCAGGGCTGGAACAATCCTGGTGCAAGAACAACAGCCTGTGGCTCTCCAGACAACTGGCAGCGCAAGCTACAGAAACACCCCAACATGTCTCTCTCACTAGCCGTCTCTTTGTATTTACCCTATGCCCAGTTAAGAGGCTCTGCAGTGTGGTTTAGTGGGCTGATGGCTGTCCATCCCTCCTGCTGACCGCTGTAAATCCCCAAACAAGCGGGTCCGCAGAGGATCGGGTCGTCCTGGTTACATAAATCACCTCCAAATCTGCCCAAAGTATGTGCGCTTCCCCTCGTTCCACAGGCTGCTCGGCCCACCCCTGCCAGCGCCCGACTCAGCCCCAGCCACGGTCTCGCTCTTTTATTGCTCTCGCCGCCTCATTATGAGCTGTTTAATCACGAAGAGGCATTTCCATCACTAATAAAACAGAGATGGTAACAAATGGACAGTGGTGTAATGGAGAGGGCACAAAACGAACAAAGCCATCAAAGTAGAGGACTCCACTTGACTCTATAATCGCAGTCTGGCTGTATCAGATAGCAGACTTCACCCTGGCCCAAGCACCCGGCCCACCGCGCCAAACCCAGCGGAGCGTCTTCGTCTTGGCCATTACTTATTCATTGAATGTATTACGGACCTGCGTGTGAAGATGCAGCCTGTGGGAAAGTGCATTTTGGGTATGAAGAGCTGCGGGGGTATTATGAAGTGATGCTGCCTACACTAGTTACCATCAAGCAATTCCATCACAAGACAAACATAGATACAGTCGTTAGAAAAATCTCTGAAATGGTAACTTTAAAAAGAGAAGGGAAAAACCATCATGTAACACGACTTCGTTTCACATCATTTATATCCATCTCTTTGGTTCCACACATAAGGTAAAGTGGAGTCTATGTTTCCAAATGATTAAAAAAGTGATGTTTAGGTTTTACATCCATAAGGAAATGACCAAGAAGGATGTTATTAAGAAGACATATCGGTTACAGGAAACGTGCATAAAGCTGTTAGACTTCACTTTCTAAGTCATGCAGTTCAATTTCTTCCGAGGCTTACACAATGGGCATCACTATACCAGACGGAATGTTCCTACCTCATGTAATTCAATAGCTTACTTACCAAACAACGAACATGTCCAACTATTAACCACCAAAACAACCGGATGACTGTCATGTTTCTCAGCATACCATGCTCAACACACCAGCGCATGTCCTGCTTCCTATTCAGTTCCACACGGCCACACTGAGCATGCCACTACCTCCCATCTAACACTGAGATCACTCCAGCCCTGAACCCATATCTTGTTAGCACCAATCTCATATATTTACTATGTATAAGATGAGTGTAACATTCTCATATATTCTCAGGGTGTTGTTTTCATCAAGCTGTGATCAGAGTAATGATATATGATGCTGTTGACTTTTTTTTGCTGTGTGTAATTGCACCACTTGACTTTTCTGATGTGTGTAAATAAGGCGCTTTGCATGCAGAACACATAACGCAACGAACACTAGTACAAATAATCTGACGCTAAAAGATCCTGCGTATGTTCCTGAAGCAGTGTGCATGTGGAAAATTCACCCCAAATTCCTTTATTCTAAATTCCTCAATCTGTTAATGCAGGTCTTTCCCAGGCAGTGTAAGCTGCTTAAAAGAACTCCCCAGCACCATGCTAAGAGAGGGAGATTTTGCTGAAGATTTGTATGCTCACTAATACCAGACCACATGGACCAGTACAAATCTCTTAGATGCTGGTGAGTGAATGTCTCAGAAAGTGCTGACTTTGTGGTATTTGTCATATGAATTACTGCCATAAAAATAAACCGAGTTAAAAAAAGCTGCTGATACGACTCGTATCGTGTTATGAATTACTTTCTCAGTGACAGAGGCTGACCACATTTTACAGGACAAGATGCTATGGCAGGTCAGAGAGATAATCTAAAGTCATATAAATTACATATATACACATTCAAAGCGCTCAGTAATTAAGGTTTGTATTATATTATCTTAGGCTAGATTTATAGCATTTGTTCTGTAGCATTATAACCACAAACCTGCTCATGTTTTAGATTATCAAACCACCGAACTGAAATGGTGACATGTCATTCACTCCAGGCATTTCTCTAATTGCATCTATTTTGAGTAAACAATGAACTGGGCACTGGCAGTCTTACAAGGAAATGACATGTTTGGACACTTTTATAGGCTTTGTTTGTCTGAATAAATGTGCCTCATAGACTTCTACTTTAATCTTACTGAGTAGTCTCACTACTACGGGCAATTATTAACAACACTGCAGACTCACTTAATGTGCCACTGATGTGATCCGCATCAAAAAGAGTAAACCCGTTCCATAAGATCTCCCTTCCATTAAGAGTCCAAGATGGCATGAACACGCAGACTGATTGCCCTGGCTGTGGTCTAACTGAATGTTGGAAGGAGCAGCAGGAGTGTGCTCCCAGCAGCACTCTGCTATTAACTAATGACACCGTGTAGGTCTTGCCTTACGAGGAAAGCCTACGTACTAATTAAGGGCAGGGCTGATCCTGAGAGCTGGCTGCACGCACGCCGCGAGACACGTTAACCCCAGCAGAGGCCAGTGGGTCACACGCTGACCCCTTCCACGGCTGCTGATGTAACTGCACAGGACAGCTCTCTCCAGCACTGCGCGTCACACAGACACACGGTACATACACATGCAAACAACACACATACACACGCAGCAGGTGGAAACTGCAGGATTCACCCTCCAAGCTGTATGGTGAATATGCCATGAAACGCTTACATCTCTTACTTTATTCCTCTGTTATGGGGAAGTTACTCAAAAAAGTCACCCATTATAAATGACTAATTCTTTCCTTCAAACTGTAGTTGGATGACTTTGGTGATTGCTATCTCACTACTTCACTTCTGTGTTACTCAAACAAATCGCTAACAACCAGAAAGCACAACCGGAAACCTAGTAGTTCTTTCAGTACTGAATTTAGACAGAAATGTCACATAAATACCATTTAAAAGGCCTGTTTGTGTTCCTGTTTTTAAACAAAACTAATTATCAACAGCTGATACTGTTTGAAGACCTAGTATCCAGAAGAGACATAATAAACACAGCTGCCTCAAAATCTATGAGACTAAAATGCGGACCTTTCAGAGCCGTTCCCGAAAGGAAAATAATCGTATTAATGTCAGGTGTTACCATTACCACAACTCTGCTCATAGCTTACTGAAACAAACCAGAGAAATTCTCTCAAAAGTTAAAAACTAAGGGAGATATTTACTAGGGAGAGGATATAATTACTATGATGTGAAAAAGAACTCCCCTTAACATGTGAATACTGAATGTAAACTATGTAATTAACTGTTTAATTAAACATCTATATATAATTAATATGAAAATAATAATCATAATAAAGGTAAAAGGCAGTAAGAGCAGCAAGAGCAGTAGCAGTAGTGGCTATTCAGTTTCTAATATGAACAGTGGAAAAAACAATAGTTTGTATCAGCAAAAGTTAAAGTAATACTACTCGCCGCCTCTAAAAGACTTTCGCTGACATGCCACCTTTTTGAGAATATCAGCCTGATACTCTTTGAATTGACAAGTAACACAACACAGATTGCATTGCTTCTGTAAAAGCAAGTACAGTACAGTGGAGTGCAGGGCTATGACTCACAAAAAAGGCATTAATCAGCGCATCGACAACACACAAGCCAGCCCCAGAAGTGAAAGACACACAGATGAAGGCTTTGTTTAAATGTACATACTACAATGTAATAAAACAATAAAAGTAAAGAACAGGCTCCAATTACTGGACTGTAGCATTAAGTGAGTGAATAGTGCCTTTGGGGAACATGGTAAAAAAACATAACTGAGCAGCACATGCTTCTGTGATACAGGTATGGACGCCCATTTAGCAGCCAATGAGCCACACAAACACCTCCGCAGGAGAGGAAGCACACTGAAAGCGTCTACGTCACTGTGACTCAGCTCCTGTGACCGCTCACAGATGAGTAACAAAAAAAAAAGAAAAGAAAAAACAGAATGAATGTCCGGAGTGACAATGGCAAAAGAGAGACAGGCAGAGAGAGAAAGAGCTCTCCACTGGATGTGTCACATAAGCCAAATGATGCTAGAACACAGAAGAGTACCTGAGTCACTTTGACATCTCCTGCAGGTGTTGGTTTCTGTAGGGTTCAAATTCAACATTTTACTCGGAGGGGCAAAGCAACGTCAACACAGCAATGACAGCATTAAGAAGAACTCACTAATGAGTGAAGCAGTGAGGCACGACTGGTCCTTAAATACAATCGAGAAGCCATAAACAGCTTTATGGGGAAGTAGTATTCTAAGTTGCTTGCACATTTGTCCGATATCTTAAGTACTTCTGACAGCTGTCAAATAATAAACTGAATTGTGTCTCCAACATTAGCATATCCATTTATGTAATACGCATGTAATATTTATGTCATTTGAATATGCATGGTTGGCTTTAAAGGAGCAATATGTAAGATTTATAATTGAAAATATTCCACAATTAACTAAAATTATCAACAGAATGTGAAGAAATAACAGTGTTAACAGTATGTCAAAGACATCTATGTATCGTGTTGGAGGGATAGCAAGCTAACCAGCTAGCACTGGACCATCCTGTCTCGTAATACCACTATGTACCTCAAGAGGCGAAAGTGAGTCAGTGTTGCGTTGAGTTAAATCAGTCCAACATGAGAGGATGAAGAAGCAGCACTGCCCCAACAGCGTATTCTAACCTCTTGTCAATCAAATTGAAGGTTCTGCTCTCAGTTAGGTTGTTAAAGAACAGGCAGCCAATAAGAGGAAAAGCAAAGGCAATGACGGATGCTCTTGGCAAGCAACCATTATAATGACCATCATATCCCGATATAAAACAAGAGCTAACTTGCCGTTGTTTTCCAACTCAGGAGACTCAGGAGACACTCTTGGACAGTAAAGCTCTTGCCATTTCTTCTAAACTGGTAAGAAGAAAAACAAGGAGGAAGGACTGTGCATTTGCTGATGAAATGTTGCCCCCTATTGTTTTGAGTATGAATTTGACAGGTTGCGTCATCTTACAAATTGCTCCTTTAAATGACACAACTTTCAAGCAACTTTGCACTCTTACAAATATGAAGCTCTACTGGAGGTCTGGTAACAGAACAACCGTTGTAGTTCTTCAAAGAATATGTTAAATATGCTAAAATTGCAAATGACTGTGAAAGTAAAAACCAGTAAAACCACAAAAAGTAAAACAAAAAAAAAAGCTAGAACCATATGTCCATGCTAGAGCCACATGTCCATGCTAGAACCACATGTCCATGCTAGGATTCATTTAGATTCATCTGTGCTTGATTCTTGTTTGATACTCCACCACAACAGTTCCAACTGTTTCAGATTTGTGAAGCTTCGTTAAAGCCAATCAGCCGATCAGAACGTACCATGTGACGACACCATCAATAGCATTTCAACCAACTGAATTCTGCTGGATGGTTGAAAAGGAGGTCCTCCTGATCGACAGGGTTTATTGTTTTCAATCACCATGACAACATTTGAGCATCAAGCACAATAACATGGCATGATGCTATATTTATTAGACACGCCTAATGACTTCATAAATAACAGACTCTATTGGTAGTCTTCTTTGTTTTTCATTTGCATTGCCTTTTTGCACTACTTTATTTCTTGAAAATAGCAACTTCCAAAACAGTCAAAGATGCAGAGTGATTCACCAGTGTATTACATAAATGTTTGATAAAATAGAGCACTTTATTTTAGATTCAAACAATCATGTCCCTCTGATCAAATATGATGCGGGTATTTCCTACACTTTCGTACAGTTTAACCACTCTGTCATCTGTCAAGAAAGAAGTTTCAGTTGCAAATGCTTTTAGCTGCAAAAGGGTTGCATTGCTATCTGACCTAAAACAATGTGTGTCATGTATGAAACATGAAGGTGCCTTTCTACAAAATGAGGCAGTTCAAACTGTATAGTTGAGTCAATTCCAAATCCATATGAAGGTCTAGATCTTCTTACGATTTCTGCAGTTCTCTCTGGTTCTAGTTTAGGGTGTTTTACCAGCAGCACTGAACTCCAACTCTGCTCCTGTTAAACACCAACAACACTGGAAAATCAAGCCTGCCTTGGTTCTGTTGATATCCCGTAAAGCTAAGTGGCCTTGATGTATGATATGTTTAAAAACCTAATGAGACACAGTCTACAAACACAAACTCTAAAAGAGCAGAGGCAGTGAGCTATTAACCACAGCTCACTGAGGAGGAAGTTTCACTTGTGAACAGCGGGGTCCTGATTACAGAAAACCACGATACATTTCACCGTTACGTCTGTTAATATTAACACTTGCGCTGCGAGTGTTAACAAGAGCTGGCACACTTTTACTGTGCCAAAGGCACCTTCAGTTCTAGACTAAGCAGGTTATGATCCTTGTTGTCCTGAATGCTAATTCTTTAACTGTTCCCATTTTGTAGACACAGTCATGGTTGTCCAGACATAATGGGCTTAATTAATATTTACTTGTATTATCATGGTACCTTTGATTTATTAAAACAGAACAGGTCTTTGTAGATATTGATCAAAGATATTTGCCAGAGACTGTCAAAACTATTGCACGGAATAGGCTGTGGCCTCAAAAGAAGCTGTGGTGGCCTGACAGATATCAGTTTGCTTACAGATGTTTATCTCATAGTTTACTACACTCACAGCTTATATATCCTACTCATATCATACTTTACTACAGACACATAAAGACGCATATTTGCTATACAGGTACAGGACTGACATGCACTTACTCAGTGATAGACAAAGTACACAGATCCAACATGCAAATGAAAGTATAGATTAATACAATATTATAAGCTAAAAACACAGACTAGTAAAAAAAGTACAGTAACACAGTAAATGTGCACTGTTTATGTTTTTATTACTTTTCACTGCACAGAACAGTTAACAAAGAATTAACTTGACACAAGTATTGTGAGATTTGGTTAAATTTTGTCTTGTAGTTTCAGGTTAGGAATATTAAAATTATAAAAAATGATCCCCACTCAAACACCTGGGGTTTTAAAATACTCAAGCACAACTTTACAACATTTTCCTTCTTTCTGAAAGCTGAATTGCATTTGAGTAAGGGATTTAGCGAAAGGTGCACTATGATTGGTATGATTGATTTGTGAAAGTGCATCATATTCTTTTATGTATTATGAAACACTTCACTTGTTGAAAGCAGTGGGGTAGAATTTAAGATATTTCACTATGAAATGTAATTAAGTAAAAGCAAAAGTTTTAATTAATTAAAAACACTTTATTAAAATGTACTAACATTTTTTACTAGTAATAGCATCATTGTGTATCATTATTACGAAAACTTACATAACAATTGCCACTACTTAAAACCACTTAAAAGTTACATGCTTGATTTCTAAGAGAGCACAAATAGTCCTAATTTTTACAACTTATCAGATATTAGAAAAAACATATAAAGACTTAATGAGATGAAACATCTAGTGAGTGTTTAATGAGATTTTTTTCTCTAATAATGACAACAGTCTATAATGTGTGATATATATTGTGACAGATCATGTATCTTGGAAACTTCAAAAAGTATTGTAATATTGCATGTTTTGCCACATTGTCCATCACTGCTTTTATTAGGGATGTAGTTCAGTGGCTTGATTTAGTTCATCTGTTTTATTGGATCTTGAAATCTTGTTTCATAGGACTTCCAACAATCCAGAATCCAGAATTATACCAGAATTATACCACTGGGCAGATTTTTAAATGTAAAAATGTTTTGCAAATAGCAAAAATTAAAAGTGATTATAACATTTAACATCAAATTGTCACCTTCCAATTAAGGCTGTATACTGCCAAGAAACTGGCGATACACATAATGATACCAGAGTTACAATTCAAACTATTGTGATATGTTGCAATGCTGTGAGCACGGTGGTCTTTAGTATTTTTTAAAGCTAATTTTAGGAAAACTATTATAGTAAAAAATACAGTGACTAGTCAGTAGGTTTGCTAATGCTAACATTAGTGGTTTGCCCTTACGCTACTGATTTATGTTGGAGTGAAGGAGACTAAGGATGAAGATAAATTATAATACTGCTGTCTAGCGGTCGAAGGTTAAACAAAGCGAACCGTATCTGCCATGGACATTCGCATGTCTAATATTTATTAAACATTAATAGTAAGAAAAAAAAACATGAATTAAAATCCAGTAAAATGCCAATACAACACAACATTGCGATATTCAAGTCTACTGATATTTGCTTACACTCCTACTTCCAATTAGCACATCATCAAACACAATTTACAACTGCAGCATTAACTTTTCAGTGCTTGAGCTTCAGTCAGTGCTTCAGGTGGGTCAGTGAGTGCGGGAGACGGCTGCGTTTATGTTTTTTGTCCGTCTGTTTCTCCTACTATCTCTCTCTAAAAGCAGATGAAGACCAAGGCTAGTAGAGGCTAGACCGGACCTGCTTCAAAGCTGGAGCTGTAAGATCCATCACATCACTCTGTTTCCTTCAGAATGAACACTTCCTCCCAAATAAAGAAGGCACTCACTCATTCTTACATTTTAAAAGAACCTGCACGTATAACGCTCACTCATGCTGGCGTGACCTTCCTGCCTGCACATAAATAAAGCACTCTGTCAGTGCTTCCTTAGCACTGATAGCACAACAAAGGAGACATTTGGCAGTCCGAACTAGAATAAGAGTGCTGCTGAAGCTCAGACAGGGAGGGGCGGAAAACTGGACCAAGGCCATCGTCATGGTAACGGCCGCTCTACCCCCCCCCTTACAAATCAAACTATTAGGACAGGAGTTGGACAGGTTACGCCTTCTCATGTTCAGTTACACTCAATAACAAAGGTTCCTGAACAGTTTTCGGTTTAGATGCGCCTTTCTAGGAAAACCCTGCAAGAGCCTTCAAGGGTTTTCAAACTTTTAAAGGGTTCTTCACACTTGCACAATGATCGTTTAGAAAAATGATACTTTAAAGAACCATCCATTGAAAGGTTCTTTAAGAAACCAAAAGTAGGAAGAGGCTAAGAACGCTTTCTGGTTGCTTTAATTTAAAGAGTGTGCTGCTACAGAGACGTTTTTATCATGCTTTTGCTTGCTGAAGTGGAGCTAAGCGGTAAGCAGATTTAAGTTTACCAACACAAAGCAACCAAATGATCAACTGGATCCCCTCTTTTAAATTGAACTAGTGACAAAACCTCTGTTATTTCAACTCTGACCTTTTAGGGTAGACTGTGACACACAGGAAACCTCTCATACTTGCTCTTGCGATAGATGAAAGGGCAAAAAAAGCCAATTTAAAGCCTTTTCAAAACTCAAAACAGTATGCAAACCACAAATAAGTCGTCCAAATAAGGGCAATGTCCCTTCAGTGGAAAAGTGCATGCAAAGCAGAAACAGCCTTTAGTTCTCCCAACACTAAAATCACAGCAGACGACTCGCTCCTATAGTGACATAGTGAAATGACCACATGTGCACTGGCCAGTGTAGCCGTGCGGTTGGGCTGTAAAGAGGCTTCAGGAGCTGCTCTGTGTGTAATTGGGCGAGCGGTTGGAGCCAGGCTGTCGCGCGGCTCATGTCAAGCTGCTAAAGGACTGGTGAGAGAGGGGAAAAAAATCGCCTCAAGTAGGTCAGCTCTTCTCCTAGTGATAATCAAGCCCATTCTGACCCTGTGTCTCTCTCTGTGTATCTCTCCCTCCCTCTCTCTCTCTCTCTCTCTCTCTATCTCTCTATGTGTGAGCAGGAAGTAGGTCAAATGTAGTCAGCTGTTACAGCTCTATCATGTGCAGCACTTGGGGGCTCCAGTCACGCTTTACAACTCCGCTTCCATTAGTTAAAGGCGCAGCAGGGAAGCCCTCCCCAGCCTTACAGAGCCTGATGAGAGGCTACAGACAACACATACATGCAGCAGAAACCATCCTGCAACACACCCACACAGGAGCAAGGCTTACACGCACTCACAGAGACAAGCACACCTCTCATCAGACATTAGTGACAGACACAAACTCAACTCCAAACAGACTTACCAATGGCTGAGCTTTGTCTCTGCACGTCATCCCAGTCTTCTCAGTGCACACAGAAATGGGGCTCAAGCGGCTGGAAAGCAGAGAAACTATCCAAGGCTTGCTAATCTCTCTCTCTCTCTCTCTCTCTCTCTCTCTCTCTCTTCTCCCCCTCTGTCTGTTTTCTCAGGGCACCATGACTCTGTTTTTTCTCTCTCTCCTCCTCTCTCGCCCGTCCGGCGACTGCACGATACACATCAATTATTCAGCGGCGGTCTCTGGATTTCCACGGCAAAAGCCAATCACAGATGGAGCTGTGTGCTAATGGGCTCCCGCTGTACCTGCCACCGGCTCCAGAGACGACGACGCTGGCCCACGGGGGAATCAGGTTAAGCTCTTCAAAACTTTGCACATACTCGCGCACACATGAATACTGTCAGCCGAGTGACCACACACCCGTCTGCAGTGCAAAAGCCACAAGAACAACAGGAAGCTCTGTCTCTCTCTGGTTTCAAAAGGGTTAAAAACACACGAGTTAGAGAGAGAGAGAGAGGGAGAGACAGGCTGGGATAGAGAGAGTGAGAGAGAGAGAGAGAGAGAGGCAGAGAGAGAATGAAGCGAATCCTATCTCACCTTGGGATGTATTGGTGCTGTAATTGATGTCCCCTCTCTCTCTTTCTAGTGATCCATCGCACCTTTGCCTAATGTCCCCATCACACAGAGATGGATGGACAGGCACACACATGAATGCAGACACACACACACACACACTCTCTCTCTCACACACACATGCACGGCGTGCCACAGCCACTTTGCCAGAAGGGAGGAAAGGGGAAATATGCAGGCGGCTCACATTTCAAACTTGCAGAGGGGGGTGGTGCCTAACGTGGCAGACAGGCTGGTTCTTGGCCCTTGGCCAAAGCATCAGGAGAAGAAGAAGAGGGGGAAAGGGGGTGGGGATGGAGGGGGGGATCCCAACCAACAAGAGCAAATCAATTCAGTCAAAGCCATGTTTGAAACGAGTGATTACTGCTATCAAAGCTGAGGGATTCCTGCCCATTGGTGAAGCTAATCGGTGGGTGCTTACATGGGCTTGCATGACACCGGTGACTAAATCCATCAAATCATGCTGACTAATTAAGTCCAGGGCTGTCGGTCTGCACCAGCTTCAGACAGTGTTGTCTGCATATTGGAGAGGGTGGCATTAATGGGAAAATTGTTAGCTTTTAACGCTAAGTGCCTATCATGACAACAAGCTGTCTAACACTGTTAATTACATATGTCTAAAATGCTCAAATTTTAGAAAACAGATCCAGCTCTTCCCCGGGCTGTCAATAGCATGCCTCCATTAATGAATTAATAAACAGCTACTTGGCGGGTGTTGAATTAGTGTCGCCTAGTTTGTTAATTAAAAGCACTGTATCGACAGTAGCTTTAACTTGGCACGGCTGAAACCTCCACATACTCATCCCCGCCACGACCATCGCTGCCATCAAATTAGGAATCATTTATTTGTTCAAACAAACCACAGAGACTTACAGTATATTTCAAAGCATCAAGGCCTGAGCGGCCTCCTTGTCTAGCGCTCCCCGGCAAGCGGTGTGACAGAGACCTTCAACACCATGCTCCTGGTGGGTGAAATAATTCAGAGAAACGAGAGGACATGTCAAGGCTGCAGGCTACATTAAAGAGGTGAAGAGCTGAAGCTGGCTCAAACAGGAACTTGAGCTTCCTCTCACTCTCTGGCTGCAAAGCAATGACTCATAGCAACTCTCCAATAATACAGTCCCCACTGCTCGCACTTCGGAGTGGTTGCAAATCAATTGGGTACTTCTTAATAGCTGGTATGAGTTAAAGGAACTTTTGGTTCACGCTGCTACTCCAGAGTATTTCAGGTGACGTCGTCACACGGTTCCACCGAAGCCATAAAATCCTTTATTTTGGCAAAGAACGTTTCAATAGTTACATATAGACTACAACACAGGGGCCGCACTCTGTTTTAACTGTTGCTGAGCGATTTCATCAGCAAGAGACGAGCACTGGAGAATATGTCGAAACAGTGGCCTGGTTAGAGGCGAATCCAGTCCTGTTCATTATTTCACACTGCTTCTCTTCCCACCACAGCACAATGACTGCAGGGGTTGATTACATTATTAACACAAGAGATTCTGCCTTACTAATTACATATCATTAGAGGTAAACCTCCATGCAGAGAAACAACCCAAGCAGCGGATTTCTCATCTCTGAACGGTGAAATGAGTAAAAGTAGGCGGGGGGCGGCATGGTTTGTGGCGAGTGTGTGTGTATGTTTGTGTGTGTCACCGGGAGGTCCCAGGGCTTGGGCTTCCTGTGTATTTGCAGTCGCGGCTGCTCTGTAAACCATGCGTGTACATGACATGTGAATTACGGCGAGGCCCGTGAAAGCAATCCCTCACTGCAGACACGGCGGATCGCTCGCTCTCCTGACGTCGCCTTCCAGCTGACCTGATTTACGGTGTGCTGACAGAATTCCTGCGCGGCCCAAGAACATGCTTTACATTTGCACTGGAGGAGCCGGTTACACCTCACACTGCTGTAGCCTTAGAGCACTTTCCTACACCCCTCACCCTTGTGCAAGGCTTGGCTAAAAAAAGCCCAACGCTGAACTTTTTCCCCCTCCTTAATGACCAGCTCTATCTATGGAGAGTCTTGCTCCTCATGACAAACATGACAGAAATTAGTTTGGTGGCAAACCAAATGAATGGTATTTCATTTGGATGGCACGCTTTACGTACTTTGTAGATATATAGCTTGGATTTAAGTTATAGCACTGCTTTGTGCATTTAGCTTGGAACAAAAAACATATATCATTAGAATATATATATATATATATATATATATATATATATATATATATATATAT
>CM067478.1:13824722-13854132 GCA_034552555.1 Semaprochilodus insignis
ATCTCCAAAATGCCAACTTTACAGGAGAGGCCAAAAACCTGATTCAACTGTAATGTGAGTCAATGGAACCAGACTTTTTTCCAAGCAATTTTGGGGCATTTCTGTTGGTCCATTCACCATGAAATTTTCTCACAGTGTAAACAGCAGCTGCTTTGTTCAAAGATGCGCAAAAGTAAAAACTGACAAAAATGGAGATACATGTTTTTCTTTGGACGGTGACGATATGCAAATAAACATCGACAGCAACAAAAAAAAGCAAAAGCAACAATAATTTCTTATTTTCCAAAAAGTGGTCAATATCTTGTGAGCTACTTTGAAAAACAAACCCTGGACGTTTCAGGGCTGCCCCCAGCCATCATACGGACTTGTTAGCAGAGGTTGACAAAGTACACAAACCATATACTCAAGTCAAAGTAAAGATATCAAAGGTAAAATATTACTCCAGTAAAAGTTCCTCCCTTCAGGCCTCCACTTCATTAAAAGTACTAAAGTATTTGCCTTCAAATGTACTTAAGTATAGAAAGTATTTGTAAAGACCTAGTGTCACTCTCTGTCCATCTATCTTTTAATAGGTCAGAAGGTAAGTAAGATATTTGACTTTGATATTTATTTGATATTTGACCCCGAAATGGTACAGTACAGATACACGGCACACTACTGAAGTGCAGTAACTTATCACACTTACTTAGTTACTGTCCACCACTGCAGATTCCATCACTATTATGTTAGATTATGCTAACATAATGAATCATCATAATTATACAAATGCCCCCGAGTATGTAATATACCTAATTAATGCATTAACTGTATTGGTGTAATTTTTGTTTATTTTAATATTAGTGGTCGTCTGTATAATCAAACCTCAATCCAAAACCCTAACCCTCATGCTCTGGAGAATAATTTTAGTTTCATCAGATAGTTTGTTAACAAAATAGACCATCTGTAGACAAACCATCGTTAATCATTGTTAGTCATCGTTTAAACAGCTTACGAGTAATTTTGCCTTGTGGTTTGATAGACTATTATCATCACATGGATAAAAACAGCAATGGCAGACATCTTGATGACTGAATTTTATCCATGTTTTTGTTTTTGTTCAGTTTCACAGACATAAGGAAAATGCTTGGCAGAAGTTTTTTGCTCTTGAAATGCAGCGCAGCTCAGTGAGATGTGGGAGGCATCACTCAAGGAGATGGCTGAGTGCACGAACATGGCAACTCGCACTTTGTAACTGAGGGCAGTGAAAACAAAGGGGAAGGCTGATGTTTTGCCCAGCTGCTGTGAGGAGTCAGGATCATATCAATCTCTGTCTCTCTCTGCAGTCTCTATAAGCACTCGACATGGCATTTAGAACGTGCAGCACTTGTCCTCCCTCAATAGAGTACTTAATGTACTGGCATCATAGACCTGAAAATGAGGCAACATGCTGGAACTCCCGCATACGACAAACAAATAGCTCTTTTGAGCAAATCGGGTCAGAATTCTTTCAAGTTACTCATATTACTCACGCACACTTCCCCTACGAGAAGCCAATAAAAGCTAAGTGTCTTCTTCATCTGTTAAAACCTGAGCTCGATCTGACGTACGTGGCTGAGGAGCCCAAGCCACAGAGAAGCCGTTGAGGGTTGTGTGAGTGGGTGAAGACGGCGCGACGCTTAAAGTACACTTTGAAAAAAGAAAACAAAAGCATTGCTACATTTCCAGTCGCTTCTGCCTAGTGTGCTTCATGCCAAAACTAGTCGAAAGGAGACTTAAAAGCCACTTGGCCGGGAGCACACCTTGCAATTAGCCTGTCGAAACATCTCACCAAGAACAATGGCGTGCTATCTGTGTTCTTGCATGCAGGCAAAAACAGGTCTTGTGGAGATGCTTTTTTTATGGAAATGTGTAAACAATGGCAGGCCGTCTGAATGGGGGTGTACGAACGAGAGACACATCCTGCCAGACAAACACATTAGCTGTCACTCTCCATACTAATGTGCTTTCTATTAAATGTCAGCGTGACATGCTCTAAGGGAAGAACAAGCTGTTGATCTAAGACAGCTGACTGCTACCACTGACAACACAATATTCGAATAAAAACAACGATGGTGGTGAAAACGGGACGTTTCTCGCCAATAGAAATGCAATCAGATGGAGAAATAATTACACAATCGCTTGGTCTGTATTTCAGAAGCGTTTGGATAAAAGACAGCGAAAGGAATCGGTGTTGTAAGTCTTCAGCGCTCATTAATGCTGCACTGAAAAAGAGACCAAAGAGTGGCTGCTGGATGTTAGACAAAACAATTATCTTATTGCCCTGCCGGTGGGGTGCCCAACAAAGCCTGGGTAAGAAGTCTGCCTGTGGCATGTAAGCTGTGGAGCTCAAGCTCCAGAGTACACACACAACACACACACACGCGTGCATGCACACAAACACACACTGCGGACAGATAGCTCCCGTAATCACAGATTAATACGGCAGGCTAATCCTACTGACAGAGAGGTCAGCATCACATCCAGCCTGTCCCTGACAGACTACTCTTCACCTCCACACACACACACACATGTACACACCCTTGAGGATCAGCTATTGGTAGGAAATGGCAGGCTTGTATATTTTGCACTGATAACATCTTTCGTTTGTGTGAACAGCTTATCAGCCTGACGTGAAAATGTGCGCTATACTTTTCAGGCACCTGCGACGAGCCGCACATGCCGCTGAGACAGTGTTAAAGCGACATCTGAGAATATGATGGAAAGAAAGTGATGACAGAATTTAAGACTTTTTACACTTTGACGTTTTACATTTTCAATTTCACAATGGCAAAGTGCTGATGTGCTCTAAAAGCCTTCAGATTTAGCTTCTCTATGTGTGTCCTTCTGCGTTCTTCTATGCAATTTAACCCCTGCAACTCAGATTACTCAGTCAGTGAGTAATCTTAAAGGGCAATTCAGCGCCTGAGACGCAAACTAAGTCATTCAGAATGTTCTGACGTGAAATGCTTCACTGTAGACAAACTTAGACACTCTCAATCTAAACCATCTTTACCGTCTAAAACCACCAATGAACCTACATGTATTTTCTGAGTTTATATATATATATATATATATATATATATATATATATATATATATATATAGATAGATAGATAGATAGATATAGACATAGATATATATATAATCATGGAAATATAGTGGGAAACCTGTGGAAAATTTAATTTTGAAGGGGACTATGATGACACTGCCCTACATGTACATCTCCACCATGAATGGACTTAAAAAATGCATATAGCGTATAGGCAGCGTATATCCAACCATTTCCTCTATATCTAACTTTCTGTAAGCGAGCTTTCAGAGGCACTAAGCTCCTCAGACGTCTGTTCCGATCAACACCACTGTGAACAATTCTGACTCAACAAGTTTCTCCAGAATGCAGCATTTCACATCAAACCACTGTGAATGGCCTGTTTTACATCTTAACCGTTTAGTTATGTAGAAGTGTTTAAAACCGGTGGAGTTCCCCTTTCAGGTTTATTATCTAGCATGTGGCGACGAACCAAGCATGATTTTTTTATGACAGATTCAGCTTTCTTTTTAGAAAGTTTTATGGCTTATGGATGTGTTTTGGGTTGGTTTTCATTAGCCTAGAGTTTACGCACAAACTGTAATGCACAGATAAAAGTGCTATAGCACATTTCCAGTATTTTATTAGCCACAGTTGCCATATAGATTACATGATCTGCTCTTTAACAGGCTAAACTAGCATTGCAAATAAATAATCAGTTCCCTATTTAAAAAATGTAAATTATACAAACCGGTACATCAATACTAAGTGGGTATTCACTATTTGGTCATGCACATTTACTCTTCAACATTTTGCTATTCAAATGCAGCACTAGTGCACTGACCTCCTTACTGCATTTACACATTTGCAACACAGACCAACCCTTTTCCAAACACAAAATCTGCCGGTTCCACGCAAATCCGATCTACATCCCTACCATTAAGTATTGTGACTTTTTCAGTAAATACTATGAAACTAACGCATCGGCTAAAAAGCGCTTTCTGCTTGTTCCAGCAGTATGATGTGCAGGGTGTGCTGAGGAGGAGTTGTGCAGTGCGCATGTGCACCCTAAGGCTGTTTGTCTGACTGGTCATTGATCGTGTAGTGCGGCTCTCAGCTCCAGTGTCTGGTGTCGGCCGACCCTCTGTCGCCATCCTGCCTGTCACTGCTTTTTCACTGGGACGGCACTTTCTTACCACAGCCTCAACACCGTGTATTAAAAGGATCAGGGTAGGCCCGCTAGCTGTTTGGTGACCCCTAGCTGTTACAAAATAATAATTTGGAAACATATGACCAAAATTAATAACAGAATAATCAATAATAGGCCTTAATCACTACTAACCAAACTAACTAAATCTAATTTGAGGAAAACAAAGTAAGTATCACAAGTAAGTAAATTAGTGTGTCAATATTTACGACAGCGGTACTTAAATGTTCAAGCCACCTTTTGGCCAAAAAATTTTTCAATACATGCTTTCAACAATACACTTACGCTTTACGCATTTACCAGACAATCTTACCCAGAACAACTTACATTGCGATCAAGATGGAGAAGCAGGTGAATGTAGCATTAGGAGTCTTGCCCAAGGAGCTCTTATTGATATCGCATGGTGGGCTTACCAGAGAGATAGTCAAATGCACATGTGGACAGTCACAACAATTTTAAATAATCATTATTTAGGAAAAAGCTAGTCTTTAAACCAAGTAAGAACATGATGCTCAGCATTAAAATATGCTATATGTAATATGGAGTCTCCATAATGGTTAATTTATAGCAGAATAAAAGTTCTGTACACTAATTCAAGTCATTTGGAGCATTTCTACTGGTCCAGTCATCATGAAATGTTCTCCACGGAACATCTCATCAAGACATACTCATCACAAAACACTTTTAGATGCTGACTGTTTCAAATGTTTTTAAGATTTTGACACTGTTGATTAGCATGTTATGATATTACAATACAGAGACACAGAGAGAGAGAGAGAGAGAGAGAGAGAGGGAGAGAAAAAGAGAGAGGGAGAGAGATGAGAAGGAAATGAGTGAAAAAAAAGAGAAGCAAGTGGAAAGAAGGAAGCTAAGGACCAGACAGAGCGTGTGTTTGAGTGTTTGCTCCGCTGCTGTCGTCTCCCAGTCTGGGGCGGCAGACGCCCTTGTGACAGAGCTGAGATGGATGCCTGTGGGATGGGCTTAGAGTGAAGAAGCTACAGCCATATCTGCTTCCAGTCATTTCTTTATCATCCACCCTTTCAAACACACTCACTGTGGAGGGCCTCGCTACACGGGGACACAAAGACATCACTGCTATTAAAGATTCCAAAGCCTGCCGTACAACTTCCCTGAGCGTAATCAGGTCCACCAGTACCATCCTCAGCAATGAATGTCAAATATTATCTCCTCCTGTGTTATGCACTGCTTAGCGTCTGCAGATGGACAAGAGAAACAATGGCTCTTTCTGGGAGCCTCCCAGTGTCCTGTAGTAACCACAGTAATCTGTGCTGCTCTAAAACATCCGTTTATCTTCATTCCCGACAGCTCGCCATGTCAGGCCTTTTCCAAATGAAGTACGCATGCACGCCTCAACCCCAAGAGCTCTCTGGCCATCTATCTCTGTTGTGCTGATGCCCGTTTGCGCTTCACTTTGACAAATGTACAAGAACGGGACACTTCAGGAGAGCTGGGCTGAGCAGGTCAGGGTTTCAGGCAGCGCTGTTTACAGAAGGACGCTGCTGCAGCCATTTATTTGCTGTGAACAGTGGTTGAAAATCAAACCTCTATAACTTTGTGAAGAATTAGGCATTTCTGATGTGATTGTTTAGCGTGCGTGGTCATGCTGAGAACCACATAGCTAAAAGTGGCAGCAGTGTGTAAAGCCTCAGAGAGTTACAACATCCTCCTCTGTAAACACGAGTGAGTGCTGAGGAGATCTTCATAAAAAGTGATACTGCATGCACAGACAAGCCTACTGTCTGCTCAAGTCCACATTTATAAGACTTTCCCTCCTGTTGCCTTGCATTTAACCTTTAGAAGCTGCAGGTATAACTGGTGTTAACAAAACCTCAATTTAATTTCTCACTCGTACAGTGCTGTACAAAAGCCAAAGGCCAGTTTAATTTCATGTCAACTCTGCCTTTAAGCTATTAGCTTTCAGCAGAAAACATTTAAAATTTCACAAAAGCCGCAACAACTAAATATTATCCTTTCTCAGTATTTAGTGTGCCCACTCTTTGCCTTTATTAGTTTCCATTTTTCACAGGAAGCTTGCGTTCAGATTTCCTTAAACAATCTGCAGGGATACTTTTCCATACCTCGTTCTTAGAAGTTGGTTGCATTTTCTGATTTTCACAATCCAAATGATCCAAACTGCAAATTTAGACTCATCAATTCAGAACTACGCTCAATGTTCACTTTCTAAAAGAAAATCTCTTTTTTGTCTGTTTCATTTCTCCGTGGGGGTTTCTACACATCTTTTCAGACCCACCACGTTGAGCAGTCCTCTCACAGTGGAAGGATGAGCAGAAACACTTGTAATTTTTTCAGATCTGAAGTAAAAGTGGAGCTCAATTTTATCCTCTCTCAGAGATCCAAATTTTGAGTGCTGCATATGTGGTGTTGACAGGTTTGGAGGTTTACAAAGGTCATTCTTACAAAACCACCTCAAACCACATCTATAAATATATGAGAATAAATATATAATTCAGTAGGTCAGCTGAAGCTCTATATTGTATTTTTTCTGTTTTCTATGCCATTTTTTACCATAGTTAACATGACGTGTCCACATATCTGTTCCTCATTACCAAAAATGAGTTTATTACTACCATTATTATTATTATTATTATTATTATTATTAAGCATATTACTTTCAATTGTTGAATTTAAATGGTGTCATTTTAAATTACAAAAACTTTTTGGAAAGAAAAATTGGAAAACAAAATGACAGAAATTTACAGATTACGAATTACATAATTTATAGATTTCTTTCTCATTCTTCAATAAAAATAATTTGGTTGCTTAAACGCTTGGAAACATTAACACAACTCTTTGACATCAATGGAATCATTCAAGATTATCTGTAAATATTCAGCCAGGCATTGTTGTTTGTATTCACAAAAAAGAAATTCAAGTTTCAGCTGTCTATTGAAAGTGTCATATCATGTCGATGACTTATTTGGGAACAGCTTTTATTTGGAGAACACAGCTGAAACTTATTGGGTTTAAGAGGGAAGAGTTAAAGCAGCAGTTACAGTGGCAAGTTGAAGAGTGGACAAATTAAATACTTGCAAATTTGATGTTATCATATTTAAATTAAGTGCAATTCATTCTGTAACCAACTATATAATTAGCTGTAATAGATTATTCTATTTAAATAGAATTAATAGCCTTCTAAGGGTTAAAGGAAGGATATATTGCAGTAGGAGTGCTGCTCCTGTTGCGCTGCGATGGACAGAGGGAGAGAGATATGGAGCAAGAGAGTAAGAGCAGAAAGGGACTCACCTGCTGACTTTGGAGTGAACTTGTCACGGTTGGCTGCACACACAGCCAGGAGCCGGTAGCCCAGGTCCAGGTCAAAACCCTGCTGTGCTGCAACACGACTCACCACCTGTAGGGACATAGGAGAGTGTTATCATTGTGTGTGAACGTCTCTCCCAGTGTTTTCAGGCACTCTGTACTGTATTTCAATTCTATGTACTTTTTTTGTCTTTTGTTCTATAATTATCATTTGAAATCATTTTGAAAGCATTTTGCTGCAATGTACCTCACATCACTGCATCACGTCTGGATACTTTCCATACAAATAAATACTACTTTAAGAAAAATGTCAGGCCTTATATGCACCGGCAGTCTTGCTTTGTGTGTCAGTTATTGGAAATTTTCAAATGACTGCTACTCTCCTTCTGTTAAGTACAGCCACTGTGGCCACTGAGAGCAAAGTTTAGACATATGCACAATCAAAACAAAAGCATCTGAGTAAAAGTCACTAGTGCATCAATGTTTTAAGAACGCAATTATCATTAGTTATCAGATTACTGAAAATGATGTGTCCAAACACAGTGTATTAATTTACTTCCTTTGCATGCATTACATACTGCAGTTCCTTTGTTGCATGCTATTGCCATATGGCAACAATTGGACTTCACTATCTTAAACAAAACCCACAGCATCTAAACTTGTTTCATTTATGAGAAATAGATTGTAACCGCCCACAGACTGCATTAGATTTTTTTCCTTAAACTTGTTGTGCATAAATACTGAATTATACAAAGACTTTGAGTGAAAAAAAAACTTTTTTATTGCAATAATGCAAAATAAATAAATGAATCAATGAAAAAGTAATTGTTGCCAGAAGGCAACACCATGCAGTAAGTGCACTACATCCTGTTGTATTTCCCAGTGTAAACACACTGCTTAAAGCGGCTAGTACCTTCAGAAAGAACTCAGTTTGAAGGAACTTGCACACAGCACACAGAGCGGAAGTGCAGGAGTCATTAGAGGCCGCTGTAGTTGTAATTCTGAAAATGGCACACGTTCCATCAAAGACTGCCAGCCAGTGGCAGCGCTATGATTTAATCATTTTATCACTGGGCCAAAATGACTGCTCAAGTACACTTTCAATAATCAAACCTTACAAAATGAAATAAATAAAGGCACTTACTAAATATTTGAAGTTCTGTTTTTGACATCAACCAGTTATAATACCACTTTAACCAATAATCATAACTGTGAGCTGTTTACTATGTGTCACTTGCTTCTGAGCCACCAACACATTCTCAAACACACAATATAAAATATAAATATAAATATAAATATAAATATATTTATCATGGGTTTAGAAGAGTTTTGGGAATTTATGAGTAAGAATATATCAAGTTCCGCATTTTGACCCTCAGGTCTATTTAAAGATGTATGGACATGTGTTGTTTTTAGCTTTAATGTAGCGCATAATACAGGATTAGAGAAATACAGTAACAGTAGTTGTCCAAATCTAAACACAGCACCATCAACAACCAGCTCAATAACTCCCAAGATAAAAAAATCCAGAAATTGAATATTAATGTTATTAGGCTTATATCTTCTTTGTGCAAAGCAAGGGTTACAGGGTTTTTTTATATTGTTAAATCCATATACATAGCTGTATATATTACATTATTTATGTGATATTCAGTCATGTGTGGTTGTAACTAGTAACGTCCATTCAGTGTGTAAGGTTAGTATGTATGTTAGAGCGATACTAACCTAAAGACACTACACCGTAAAGTATATATCTATACAGTCTACAAACAGACCGCCAAAAGTGAGGCACAGTTAAGGGTCATATTGCACATTTCACTTTCCTGTAGTTCTGTTGGATCATCCAGATATTGGCTAGCACACTATGGAAGGGCTGATTTGAGACACAGCTTCTGTGTCCACCCGGACATACATATGTGCAAGAAGAAAAACTTCTTCCTTTTCTGTAAGACAGAACTCTGCACTCAGCAGAGGAGCGAAGACATGCACACAGCTGAGCTGTGCGAGAGGACACTGTAGTGAACTTTTCTAAACTCGCCGCTTGGCACCGGCCCTTCTGAATTTTTCAGGGTCTACATAAGATATGTGCAATTAAGCTTCCTTGAAATTCTACTCCAGTCCCCCATGAGAGGAGCCCGAACCGGCAGTGTGCTAAGCACCACACCCTCCACGCTGCTCCTCTCTTCCTCATACACAAAATATCTCTCTACAAACTACTCATAGCGGAGCAATTTCCTTATTCTAATGCCATCATATGAAATATTTATCCACATGCATGAATAATGCATTCTAAAAGAAAACAGCCACCTCCACTGATGTGGTACAGTGTTAAGGCTGTGTTGGTATTTGCAGGGCAGGACTGATGGATTCTCCCAGGAGATCTGGGAGACTGTTGCACAGGCGGAGACTGTTTGTTCTCTGAATGTTCTGTTCTGCAGAGACCTGAGCCTAGACTTGGCCCACTGAACTCCATATTCAAACGTCTTTCAGAAGAGGCCTTGATCTACAGCAAAAAAAAACAAAACAAAAAAAAAAAAGCTTGGAAATAAGCCCAAAACTTAGAGTGCAATATGAAAGGCCTAGTGCGGAGAACACATCCGCCTCCACAACAGGGTTCAGTCAAAGAAGGTTCTCCTACAAGAATGTTAAAAAAACTCACATCTATCGTTGACTGCTCTGGTGCACGACTCTGGACTATGACGGTTACAGCTTCCTTTTTAAAACAAACATCACTGTTTGTTTGACATTACCACAGAAAGCAAGTCTTAGGGCTGGTGACTTTTACCTGCATTGATCATGCATAGAAACAAACCACTGTAAAGCCTCTATACGCAGAGCCTGTATGAAGAGAACCGTAAAACGGTTCAGACCGCAGATAACATAAAGAAGATCATAAACCACAGTGTATCTAACACAGTGACAATAAATCTTACACAATAAATCTTCGTATTATCTATATTTGTCTTTGATATTTGCCACATTCATTTATGTCAGTGTAGCAAAAGAAAACACTACCAGTGCTGGAGAAAAAAAAACACTGCAGTAAAAGTGACAATCTAACCTGCATAGACAGCTTTTAATTCATGGTTTAATAATCAAATAATTCACTGATGGCTTAACAGGATTCTGAGATCTGATGAAAAGCATCTCTTATTATGGAAAGCCAGAGACATTTTTTATCCTGCAGTTTTCAGGGTTTTGGACAAGGAGAAATGCAGAGCTCCTGCCAAACTTTAATTTCCCTTCTGCAACTGCATCTGCCAAGTGTATGAACCAGGCACAGTGCCACACAGGCTAGCATAGATTCAAACGGGCTTTAGAAATGTTCCCTCTCATAAGCCTTTTCCTCATAATCTCTTTTCTCAGAATGCTGGCCCGAAATATTATGTGTTTCAGCAGCAAAATTCCAGGTCACTGAACCAAGCAAATCCGAGTTTACAGTTTTGCCATGTAGCTAGATGGTGAGGGCATCGCGACAATAGCACAAACAGAAGAAAGACGGAGGAAGCAGAGGAAGACGGGCCACAAAGAAAACAGCAAATATATTCCCTTTAAGAGACCAAGAGTGAAAACATGACCAATCACTCGGCTCATAGCGCTGGAGATATGCGCGAGTTGACAGGAAAAGACTGTGAAACAGTGCACTCCCAGATAGCTGTCGTTGGTAAAGCTACTGACAGGCTGGATATGTCATTTATCATTTGGCAGAGTGCTGAGCGTGTGCAGTTGGGAGACAAGTAAGGTGCATCTGCGTGCTTTCGGTGGGGGGGCATGGGGGTGCGGCAGAGAGTTACCTGCTGCCCCAGGCGCCCACCGTGTAAGACATGTCCGCATCTGTCAGCCAGCATTCTTATCGGCTCCTCGCTTTCATCTCCCCATCACCCTGGCCAGTGCTGGAGGCCATGGGGGAGGGGCATGGGGGTGGTCACAAATGCTCCAATCCAGTATAGGGTCTGAACCCACATAAATACCCAACACATAATATGCTCCGCAAAGGACATCCTGATCAAGTCTGAAAGATCGGAATTACAGTTAATCCAGGATTATTTCACTAGATCTATATTGGCACTATCAAGCCCGATCAAATTCCTCTCCTTTGTTAAGGCTGTTTTGCTCAGTTTGGCCATTTATGCCACTGTTGAGGTGACATAAACGTTCATTATCCACTTGTAGCTGTAAAGCGAAGTTAACAAGCAGTTTATGTGTCTGCAGTGTGAGGCTGTTCTGAAGTGGAAAATTAAAACAGCTTTACGACCACTCCTAATATTAGCAGCATTAAGTGTTTTAGCTGCAAGTCCCACTTCATCAAAACAGTTACACTAGCCATGTGTTACTACACACTTAACAGTAAGAGCAGCAGAGTGTTTTAGAGCTGAGAAAGCTACACTTTGTGCATGTTAGACAAACCATATTCAGGATACTATAAAAAATAAACTAAGTATCTTTATTGTGACAGAGTAATGAGCTACGTATTGTGGCTGTATTATGTACAGTTAAAAAATACAAAAAAAAAAAAAGTCAAATGCTGTATCAGCAAATCGGGATTAGGAGCAAAGGAGACATGAAGAAACATTCGAGAATTCTGCATAATTACACCATTAAATGTAAATAAAGCCATGCCATGTGAAATGTTCCATTATAAAGAAATGTACTGGGTCAGAATTGTTAATAGAAACCAGACATTCAAAGCTACCTCACAGAAAGATGTTACACAACAGGGTTACAGATACCCTGCCTGATGCCAGAGACATTGCTTTACGGTAGTACTGAGATAACTTCATCCCAAAAAGCATTTTTGCAATCCATTTTTGCAATGTGGGAGGGACACAGAGGGTGCTGTAAAGTGCAATATTCCCCAAAGAACAGACGAACTGTAACCCGTGACAAGTAACACAGAAGGCTCCTGTGAGTTCACTGATTGTGTTGGATATTAAGTAAAATAGCTCAGTGTGAGAAATATCCCCTAGGTTTTAGGAGGGTCTCATGTTGGCTACAAACTCACATGCCACAGCAGCGCTGATGGCAGCAAAATGTGTGTGTGGCTTAATGATATAAAGTGGTTCTTCTTACGGAAATAAACCTTTTTAGTTCAGTAACACATTCCTACATTTGTCTTCGGTTGGGAAATTCAGTCTTTCCACCAAGCATTCTCAGATTTACAAATATCATACAGCACATTGTCAAGTGGATGGATTCGTTGGTCATCTCCACCAAGACAAAAGCAGGACTTTCCACTCAAGATGACCTGCTGGCATTCTGAATCGCTCCATGAAAGTCTGGCACGACACCACTGCAGCCTTTGGCAAAATTGATGTGGTTTTAAGGTTTGTTGTCGTAATGGTCTGCGTGCATGTTTGTCCTCCGTCGTGCAGCCGCCTGCCAATAGTGCTGGCCCTAACAGGATGATTCATGGAGGGCATCAGCGCTCGCTGAATGTCCACAATCATGGCTGTTGGGTCAGTCAGGTACATCGATAAGGCCCATCCTTGCTTACATTACATGCACAGCTGAGCGTGATCATTCACATGTCTCACAGTGTCAAACCTACCCTCCAAGTTTCATTGCTGTGGGTTGATTCTTTCTGGGTGCAATTACTCTTTTGACTATGAGTGTATACTGTACTTGAATTTAGCACACAAAACAATAATGTGCTTGAACTGTACTTGCTGATATTAAAGTGCATTTCTAGTACCTTAAAATATGCTTACTAATATTTATTTAGGATCTGCTGCCACGTCACCACTCAGAATTCCCCTTAAATTGGGACATATACTGTACATACACTATCTGTACATTAATTCTCAGTGGACCAATACTGTAAACAAAAGTTGCTGTATGCAGTTATACATACAGCCATACCTACACAGGATATGGCACACCAAGCGCTGATACAGCACTAGGTTAAATCTGACTGAATACTTGACCGCTGTGCTACGGGTGGTCTTGTCAGGAGATCAAAGTCGCGGTGATCTTCATCCTCTGCTTCAAGTTCATGCTTGTTTTGACACTCACTTACAATCTCTCTCGTCATCTTTACTGTGCGCTCCTTGGATGACACTTGATGGGCTCATTACAACCATGTACAAAAATCCTGCCTTTAAGTTGCTGTCTTTATACATTTCTGCTTGTAAGCAAATATCGAAACAGGCACTGGAATAGGGATCAGAGTTGGAATTTGCTCTGTACATGAACTCTTGATATCAGCATTTACAGTAATTAATTAAATGGCAAAAGGCTATAGGAGGGTTCAAAGAGTGGCTGAATTCTTGAGGGGTTTAATCAGGGCTTTAAGGGGTTTAAGGCCTTATTTAAAGTATAATGATTATTTTGTCGTTTACTCAATGCTCCTTCAGTTTGCCATTAAGTCCCATAATCTCTCGCCATAAGCTGAAGATTCATCTAGGGTATTTCCTCCAGCTGCTCTTACCGGAAAAAAAAGGAAAGAAAGAAGCATAGAAAAAAGACTGTTCAATCAGTGAACAGCTGTTGATAAGACATTAATTTTCCAATGTTTTTCAGTAAATCATTATGTGAATAATTGAGGTTGTTCACAGGCTCTGTGGTGAAAATCAATAGAGAGGATGGCCTTACAGCCACCCAAAGCGGCCACTCTGGAGACCAGTGTGAGGATGGAGGTGCTGGTCACTGGCCTCCTGCCATAATCGATGAGGAGCTGTAGCAGAGGCTGGGAGGGGTGACTGCTTCTGCCTGACCTGTGCTTAAGTACCAGTGTCTTATCAGAGCAAAGGGGAGAGGGACAGAGCAAGAGGAATACCCAGAGAAATTGAGTGTGTGTGTGTGTGTGTGTGTGTGTGTGTGTGTGTGAGAGAGAGAATATAAGAGGAAGAGGGGGCAGGTGAGACAGAGAGAGAGAGAGAGACACAGACACTGAGAAAGAGAGAAAGGTAAAAAGGGCACAGGAGAGAGAGAGAGAGAGTGGACGAGAGGAAGGAAGATGGGCAGAAGGCTATGTGAAGCGTGACTTTTGCTTTAACCTCCGTCGCTGGCCCTGATAGGGGGACAGAAGAGGAGCAGCTGCTGTCTTACCGTCAAACATCCCATCAGACTCTGCTCAAAGGGCCTCTGGAAGGCTCGCGGGTCACCACACCAGTCCAGCAGCTCCGTGGCCGCTGTCTGGAAGTTGGCCGGGTTCTGTAAGTGCTGTGGGAAGAAAAAAGCACATTTAGCTTAAATTTAACATAAAGCTAATGTGTGGTGTATACACTTGCATTACTTGTTAACAACATTAGCCTCATAGCAGTGATGCATGAATCCAGGCTTTCTTGGCATCTTCGACTCAGCTTAACTTTGTCCAAAACAGCACCCGAGCCCCTTGACAAAAGAACATGTCAGGGATAAAGCCATGTTAAACATAGTTTACCCAGTTTCTACAGGTCATAGTGACAGGTTGAAAAAACTTATTTTTGTTTTCCTACATCATTTGAACATGACAGTTGCTTTTTCTATTGTGTGAAAATTCCATAATGAATAACCCAATAGAAATGCTACATAGTGATTTGGAATGCTATCTGTTTGCATTAACTTGCAGCAACAGTTGAGATTTATTTTTGCCTTCTCCTGCAAGGTTACCATATTGGAGATACATGTTTTGATTTCAGGAAGGTAGGATTCCACCTAAACCCATATTTGCTTTAGATGGAATCTAGCCTACATCATTAAATATAATTATGCTGTCAGAGAAAAACCTCTCCATTTTTTTTTACTTTTTGACATCATTTAAAAATGCCTTCACATTGTGGGTATAGTTGAAACAGTTGAAAAGTCAAATCCAAGCATTTAGACTCTCAAAGTCATTGGCGAGAGTCGACCTGAGCTCCCAGACACGATGAATGGACTCTTCCTAATTTGAATTTCCATCACTACCTAATAGCTCCAGTGCAAAGTTAAACGAGCTTCAGACAACGTCTTGGTGTATTGACTACATTTGGGGTAAGGAGAACAGTTATTCAGTAATAACTGTATTTAAGTCTACATCTGAACATGGTAAAGTGGAGTTAAAGCAGTAATAATGTGAATGAGTCTGATGTTTTCAGAGCTATTCTGGCAGATTTATTGTCACAGCAGATCAATATTCAGCAAGGTAAACAGTTCCTGATTTATTTCACTGAATGCTGAAAAGCAAACTTTCTACAATGCAGTGTCAAACTGGGTCTTTGCACATCTGTTCAGGTTTGAAATGCCAATGAGATCCTGCTCTGAACCAATGCCAAATCATTGTATCAGAACACAAACAGCTTAGTGCATCTAGGCCCTTACCTCAAAAGAGATGCTAGGATTGTGGCAGAATGTAACCCCTCTCTATCGATTCATCCCTGCTGTTGATCATTGTGCATTTCCTGCTAAATTTGACCTTCGCAGAAAGATGAGATTTGTCTCCGATGAGACTCCCAGCATTCTGCGTGCGAAAGGTATTTTGAGTGAAAAAGTACTTTCGAGTTTTTTAAGCTTTTCTCTGCTGTCCTTTCTCTCTGCTTTGCTTCTTCTGCATCTGCACGACCCTGCGAAGACCCGGTCACAAAAACCCATGGCCTCCTGGCTGGAGCGCAGCTGTGCATTCTGGGACAGAATCCCTCTCCCCACCCCTTTAACAAAGAGCTCAGCGCTCTTCAAGGCCTCCTCACGCCACCCCAGCATGTCCTAATCCACCCTCCTCATCATCTTTTTTGTCCTCTAAGATGTAATAGATCCGCAACACTGAAAGCAATAGCCAAGCAGGCTGGCAAACAAGGCGCACGCAAGAGGCAAGGCTTTGTGGCGGAACTGAATGAGGAGAGGCTTATTCACTTTTTCTCCGATTTTTATTGAGCCCTGAAATTGTTTATCCTTTCCTCAGCACCCCCCAACCACCCTTCACCCCACCTCCCCACCCATTTCAGCCTGCAGCTCATAAGACATGATGAGAAATTTAAACAAATGAGCGATCCACGCAAACCTCTCCAGATTTCTTGTATAGAAATGTCTCGGCTGCTGTTTGGCCAATGCAGGGAGGAGGCCGCAGACGCTCTGAAAACTTCCATTCTGCTCAGTGACGGGCGCCTTCTCTTCTCTGCTTTTGCAGCGAGGAAGCGGCATTGTCTCCGGGGGGCGGCAGAGGTCGCCATTTGAATGAGCGGCTTTGGTGTCCATTGACAAAGAGCTCATGTGACAAAGAGCCAGTGTGCGCTGCCACACAGCCCTGCTGAGTAAATCCTGCACAGCATAAGAGCTACACAGGCCGTGAAAATTCTCTGCCTGCCACAAAGCTGGTGGAGAAGAAACTGGCGAGCAAGGCTTTGATTGAGTGGATGTGCATCGTAATGAGTGAGCTGATGGTGAGGCAGGGGACAGAGAGAGAGAGAGAGAGAGAAATAGAGACAGAGAGAGAGACAGAGAGAGAGCAACCATGCTAAAAGGAGATGGATTCTAATGCTAAATGCTAATGCTAGATGGCATACAAAGTGTTCACTTTCACAAAGATAAACGCGTGATAAATATTGATCTTTTACAAACAGGAAAGAGAGCAACTTAACATATTAAGAAGAGGGAGAGGACAGTTCGTATTTGCAACACTACAGGTTTGAATGGGAGAGAGAGGATATATACAGAGAGAGAGAGAGAGAGAGAGAGAGAGAGAGAGAGAGAGAGATGTCCATTAAAGTGGTGGCTGCTAATGCTACAAAAGATGGCTTACAAAATCTTTCCAGAAATTAAAGCAAAATCAAAATTGACCTTGAAAGTTCACATCTGATCATATGAAAGGGGAATTCCACTTTTTAATTTCTGCATCCTTGAGATGTAAGCCGAGTCATTCAGAGTCTGAGGTGAAATGGTGCATTATAGAGAAACTTTTCTGACTCAAATTTCATTTACAGTGCTGGTGACAGGAACAGGGGGTCACATGCTCTACTTTACTTAGCTTCCACAATGACCACCAAACCTACATGTGTCTGAGTTATTAATTAATTAAGTTTTGAAGGTCAATCCAGGCCTGTATTTAAAAATACATGTTTCGGGCCAAAACTTGATCACAAAACTATCCTGGAGCAATGCTTCAGGTATCAAGCAATTGATTCATAACTATTTTATGGAGTACCTTTCTGAAAGGCAGCTTTATGAAGCATTAAATACATGGGACATCTGGTTCCCATTACTGTGAGCAATTCTGGCTTGGAAAGTTTCTCTGTAAAGGGTGCATTTCAATCATCATCATCATCTTTCTGAATGGCCTTGTTTACATGTGAATATGGTTTATTTATGCAGAAATTATTAAAATCTGTTGAATTCCCTTTTAAGCATGATTCATCATACCACATCACTTAAAGGACACACTTTTTGTTTTGCTGTAACTCTTCAAAATGTAATGTTTTTTAGTGAAACATCTGATTTTTGATCATGTCACTGTGCACCACTTCCTGTTCTCAATACCCCAACCTATTCTCTGAGCTCTTCAGAGACCCTCCCTCTGCTAGCTCACAGACCCTCAAACTATGAACAAAACATTAATTATAATAATTCCCAATTCACATTCATTAAACAGAAATGTATTATCTATGAGTGTTTACTTACATGTAATAAGTTCTGAATAGTACTGAATAGTACCTCTCTAAACAGAGAGATGACGGCTGGTACTGGCAGCGTGAGTGCGGTGCCACAGGCTAGCTGATGTGATGGCGGTCACACTGTGCTGCGGGTCAGTGTGGTTGGCATGGCTACAGCACAGGTGTTCCGAAAGCTCTGGCCAAACTTCCACCTTTCCCCCGCCACGCTGACACTGTCCAAACACGACCTGTCCACCACAGGACACCTCTCCACTTTGCCATTTGTCACTCCTGATGTACAGCGCCTCATGCTGCTCTCCCAGGCCACTCTACATTGCAGCAAACAGACTTTTACACATGGACTGCAGGGAGGCGGGGCGGTTGGGGGGTTTCTTATTCTTTTTAACTTGTGTCTAAGACGTGTCACCAGCCGAACTCTATATTCAGTAAAGATCTACTGTATCCTTGTATGGATTTATTTTTCTACCCATTTTACTGCATGAAACCACAGATGCTTAACATGACTGAAAGCCTACTGGGCGTACCTATATCACATTAAGTTCTGCTTTGTTATGAAAGGTTTGACTTTAACCAATCGGGCCACACTGAAATGGTAACAAATGGGTTCATTGAAGCCACAGGAATGGAGCGCAGACCAGATGGTTTTGGATGGCAATGTAGACTATGTTGAGTGAATGCTATGAAACAAAAGAACAAACTGTCAGAAAATGATAACCAGGGGTAATGATGCCTGGCCCCATCTATCACAAATGTTCATCCTTTTTAACCATGGTGCAATTCAGCCCCGCAAGAAACATCTCCCACACTATTAAGACAAATCACAAAACGCAGTCTGGGTGTGGAATTCAGGTGTGCATCTAATCTAAAGAGAGATTTCTGTTGTCACCTGCCCCATCCAGGAACCTCCCACAGAAGCTGTTCACCTCATCAGTTCAGCATGTGAACCATGTACATCTGCCTCCTCCAGCAGTAGAGCTCAAAAGCTCAACACATTTGTATTCCTGTTGCATGCAAATAGCAATTCAGTCCTGCTCCAGAGCATAAAAAAGGCTTCTAATTAAAATTGAGTTGCTCTGCCATGTTTCCCTAATTATTTTCAATCGCTGAAATTCCTTCTCATGGTCTTGAAGGGGAACAAGCCAAATTAATTGTTCTGATCATCCAAGATACCAGTCTTCAAGTGCTCCGAGGGAAGTGCTGTGAACAATAAGAGTAGTATAAAGGCAACTGAACAGTTTTGCTCTACGCAATTCAGCGGTAGGGAGGTCACAGACCCTTGTAAACTTGAGTAAACACGCTGCATGAAAAGGTTTCACTGCTTTAGCTTTCTTGACCCTTGTTTAAGGTCTGAACATTATCTCTTGTTACTTCTGCTATAGTCTGAAGGCTTACCTTTTATTGTACAGCAACACATGGCTTATCTGCACTTTGTTGTGTTGTTGGGTTATCATTTTTTACCTTCTCATTACTGGCTTATTGGTTAGATATTATATTTTTGACATACTATTCATTAACTGCTATGGATTATTTGGTAACTGATTTGTACTGTGAAACCTACATGTGAGTTACACAGCTCTAAGAGTGAGGAATTGAAGTGTGTGACCACGCTCTTGAAGCTTAAAGGATTTTTGTGGTCTGAATATAATGCTTTACATTACAGAGCAGCAATTCTCGTTTTGTTTCCCATTGATTTCTATGGAAGCAGGCAGCCGCCGCATGCAGACGTCTGAGGGAGTGGGTAGCTAAACTTGCTCAAAGATTACATTTGTAGTGGATCATATCAAAAACTGATAAATCTCTCATACAATATGTCATGACTAGAAGTACAGTCTGTCTGCTAAATGAATATATGTAAATTTAAGTATGTTAACAAGATGTGAAGGATGTAGATCTGATTGTGATGTCAGTCAATAGAACAGAATATCTCATTTAGTGTGACTGACAGCTTTCGTTTGCTCTCTGCTGGGCGTGTGGCTTTTCCCGCAGACTAGGAGGCCTGTGCTGAGGAAGTGCAGGAATGCAGATGGAAGGCCTGTTTAAATGGAAGTCAGATGACAACAACGGCATGTACGCGTAGAAAGAGATCCAGTTCAAAATGAAGAAAAGAGAATATTATCCCTTCACACTACATTATACTGACAGATGCATGCTAACAGAGCATGCTAAGCTGCATCTGATTAGTTTACTAAAGCCATAACAAGGAATTTGTAGAGCCATTTTGTTTATATCAAATTTAAAGCATATTTCCACTGATTCTCCAGAAAATACCCCTGAGAGACTTCATTTTGTAAATGCAGCTGTTCTATCTAATCCAATGCCAAAGTAGAGGTTTTAACTCTATTGTTTTTAAACAACGCACATAATGGCAAATCATTTACTGGCTGCTTTATCCCACTGACTTCATTCATTCATTGCATTCAGAGCTCTGTGTATTATGTTTATGTGTGTCTACGGAAAATGAGTTTTGGTGTTGACACGCTTGCTCGTCCTTTAATACATGTTACTAAATGCTTGTGTGTGCCTCTCTGGAACTGCGATTCCACCAGTTTGCTATTTTATAAGGCTCAATGCCACTGAGCTGACTTTGAACAAAAAGACAGGGAGAAGATCGCGACAGCAAGTCACAAGCAAAAGAGAGAGAAAAGAAACCCAGCAGAAAGTCCCCATCAGATTCACAGAGTATCAGCCTCCCAGGAAGCCAGGCTTCAAAGACAGCCCTGGAGTGATAAGGTGCCCTTGTTTACCAGCAGACAGGATCAGGCAGTACCTGCTCCAGAGGAAAAAAAAAAAAAAACAGCACAGAGCCTGGCCCCCAGCCAGCACCCCCAAATCAAAACAGCGCACCGCACCAGGGCGCATGCAAATGCACACACACTGACAATCACTAACCTGTACTGACTGGGACAACTGTCACACGCAATATACTGCACCCTCACCACACCCCAAATGTGCCGTTTCAATTTGATTAATGAGCTTCAATCGATTGCGTTTTGTCTTTAGGGTTAATCAGCCACAATCTGGCATGCATAATAAAGCCGGTAACGTCATTTGTTATGAATTAAGCACGGAAAATGTTTCAATTGGGATCTGTGAATGCTGTACACATGTCTAACTGAAGCGGGTACAGCAAAAGCGGTGGGAAAAGCACATGGAAATTAAATACCTTAAATAGATTGTATATACAGTCATGTACTACTTCCATAAAGCTGTCAAGAGATATAAGAAGTCACACCCACTCTCATAACAAACAGCCGTCAAGCAATTAGTGACATCTAGAATCACAAAAACGTAGCCCTGGGTCATGACTGCCTGTTTGCTTACAGTATGTGACTACAGTGTGCATTTATATCTGTATGTGTTCACTGATCTCATGACATCATGACATCATGCTGCAGTCTGCAATACCGATATTAGAAACTAGGGATGTAGTTAGGGAAGTAGATTTAGTCCCAGCTTCTGCATTTTATAAATGTTAATGCATCAGCATCTTCATCAGCAGATAAGTACATGTAAAACACTGGAAATCAGTATCAGCCCACAAATCTTGCATTAGTGCAGCACAATTAAAACTGTTTTCTCTCTGCAAAATATGAATGGCTTTTCATTAAAAATCATTGTCCATGTTTTGCCATTAAGCAACACTATTTAGGATTTTGGGCCCTCTCTGGTGGAAATATGTAATTGCATGTAACATGCAGAAGAACATTTGGTAAGGTCAGCTGTGCTACAGAGTAGTCAAAACTTGAGAAAGGACATGTCTTCTGAAGATCTGTCTATTACCATCATATCTCCGTCAGCATAATGCTAGTTTTGAGATCATTTGAGACGAAATAATATACAGAAAACTCCTGCCAAATTCATCTCAGTGCCTCCAACATTTAAATGATTATTTCAGGCTTTATAGGGCAACTTGCGGCAGCACACACCCACCACATTTTAGTGTGTTCTCTACCCTCCATTCTCAGTAATGCTACTTCTTTCAATGTTAACAAAAATATTACATAGTGCTGCTTTAAGGAGCTGGAATACTGGTGTAGAAAACTATTGCTATATACAAGCTAACACTGCTGTGCATTAAAACCACATCACAAGACTGCCATTCCCTCCAAAACATCCATGCAAGCCAGTAAGCTCTGTCAAATGCGCATTTGCTTTGGCAGTGCAGAAGTTTAATAATAGACCACAAAAATATTGGGTATGAAACGTTTTTGTTACTCTGAAGACACAACAGAGGTGATATTCAAAACTGTCAGTTTTTCTCATAATACTGCCTTGACACTGACCACAGAAAGACGCTTAACTTCAGAGGTATATGGAAAAAAGCAGCGACAAAAAAACTGTCAAGCAACTCAAAACAATAATACATTTTAGATTCTTCAAAGTTTACCTCATTACCTAGACAATCTCAGCATTCTCTCAAACAGCTGCATGAGAAGCCACTTGAGAAGCTTTTTCTGACAGTTGAAGAAGTTCCCACATGAGGAACACAGGCTGGTTGCTGAAAACTTGTTGCAGGTGGCATTTATATGTTATATACTGTATGTCATAAACAGGCATCAATTTCACTATTTATATACATCTTAGAAGTACTCTAAAATTTATACGGAAGATACCTAGTTATGAAACTGATGAACTGGAGTATGAGCCCACATGCTGACCTTAAGTTACAGTTGCCAATAGTGATAACAACAGCATGATGTAATTCCATATTAATTATTTCTCTCTCATAGCTCATTAAAACAAGGAAAATAATTCTAAACCGTCAACTGGTATTACTAATCTGTACATTAGCAGAACAGAGGGTATTGAAAATGAAAAGTTGAGAGTAATGAAAAGTTATTTGTGTGCATAAGGTTTTGCTCTCTCTCTCTCTCTCTCTATATATATATATATATATACAGACAGATAGAGAGAGAAAGATAGAGAGAGAGAGAGACATTAATTACATTTACTTCCAATTTACATTCAGTATATATTGCGTAATCAACACTGAAGTCATTAAAAGTTTACTCATAAGCTTTTGGATCTAAATGCATTTAGGATAAAGAAAAACATATTTTTAATCAGGTGTGTCCAAACTTCTGATTGGTCTGAGATGAGTGTTTGTGAGTCGTGCATTAGCCTGCAGGAATAGTGTGCACAGGGCCATGGTGGAGAAGAGGAGTGCAGCACTCAGGATCTGAGCCCTGGCCTCATTCTGCAACCTGATCCAGGCCCAGCCAATGGGAAGGCTAACAGCACCATTTAAGGCAGCCCACAGAACAGAGTGGAGGCCAAGCAGCCGTGAAAGCTCAGCTACCAACTGCACACATGTGTCACTGCTCAGGCTATATTTGTATAAGGGCTTTATGTAAGGTTGCAACAGCAGTATAGGCAAGCGCTGCATTTTGTTGTTTTGACAGGATAACGTAATACACATCAAGGTCTCATTGCATGAGTGTTGATTTGGCTTGCATTTCATAGCTGGTGATCTCATGGCTTGTATAAATAGCATGTAAGCGAACCCTATGAAGAATGTGCTGCAATATATATTGCTGATGTATTCCATTAATCGCAGTATGCTACCAGTATCCTACATTTTCATGGAGTTGGTGTCCTGTCGGTGCTCACCTGTTTGATGCACAGCAGTCTGTCATTGGTCTGCTGTATGTGCCTGTCCATTGAAGGAATCGAGTTCATCTTGATTGCTGTCTCCTTCTCTCTACCTGGAAGCCATTAAAGTTCTTCTCCCTGAGAAATGGACAGACAAAAAGAGGAGTGTGTCAGCCAGCAGAAGAGAGACAGAGAGGCAGAAAGCACTTCTGAGTAGATCGCTGAACTCCTCACTGTCTCAACAAGGCCCTGAAAGACACTGAGTGTTCAGGTGACTTTTTTCCCTTCAGTTTTCGAAGAGAAGACTTGGACATGTTCCATCCATCTCTCACCGGGCCAGAGCATGTCTGTGGAGTAGTGACGATGGGGGGGAACTGCAGGAACCTCAATTGTATATGACAGCACGCTTACTCACAGAAACAGGCGCGCTACCAGCTACAACTGGGACGAGTTGTACAGCACCGATACACTCAACATCTATACAGAGTAGATTAAAGTATTAGGACTGAAATGATGCATTTAGATGTTTTACTGACTATTTTAAATTCAAGTTACACAGGAATCGTTAAAATAAGCTGCAATGTTCTGTATAAATAAGTTTCATGTATTTATTTATATATATGACATTTAATCATCACTCCTCACTGGTGATGCTACACAGCTTTCATTGGCATTTATTTTTTCTTATTAATAGCTTCCTAGATTCCAATTCACTGCTTAAAAGATAAAAAGTAAGGACTAGCTCATTACAGTCTCATTACATATTCACCTAGAACCAAAGTGGTTTTCTATTATTAAAATCTTTCTATACTAATTCCCAACCTTTAAAAGTTTAAATGACATCTATCCAAATGACAAAGACAGCCTGTTTATAGATGTTACCCACACATGCACAAGCGCCCTATCAGCTCTGATTGAGACGAGCTGTATCTGCACTGGCACGGCCCAGCCCGCTTAAAAGGCAGGGGAGTCACCTTACTGTTTGCATAGCTCAGGAGTTAGGTCGTCCTCGGTTACCCGTCCGCAGGCCGCTCTGTCATGGATACGCTAGCTTCACCTCCTTAAACCCAAACCCACAGCAATGTTTGAGCATAGACCCAGTCGGTGGCATCAGAACAAACAATCAAGCAAACAAACCGCTCACTGCTGGATTTTAAGACACACAAGCAGGCAGTTTCTACCTGTCCAGCTGCAGCTTCCTACTCACCCACATACTGCTCATTAAACCACAGACTGTTGCAATGTTGATGCACAATCACCACTGCAATGCGCAATAACTATGCCTAATGATCACTAGAATGTACAGATCATTACCTGTATCGCTGTGAGACACAACACTACTACTTGCCTGACCTCACAATCGTCTAAATTATGTTTCTTTAGAAAATGATTGATGTATTGACGTATTATTATGTATCATGAAAGTTACACAACGGTTATGTTCAATAATATTATTTTGCTATTATTCTGAAATTACATTGAAGCACCAACGTGGCCGGAACAACTGTTTACACGGCAGCGGAAAACAGAAAATAAAAACTATACCAGGTTAGAGGAAAAAACTCATACAGAATATTTTCACAGAGCATGATATGTATCATTCTGACACATTTACAAACTGCTATAAAAACATACTATGCTGCACTACATTTAACAAAACTGCACTAATTATACTCTCTTTGTCATGAAGCATGCAGTTGGTAAGTGTTCTTTAAGTACTAATGATATCCACAATATGCACAAAAATAAAACAACATGATCACAATAACAATAAATGACGTAGTGCCCAACCTACACCATTGATTTAGGTGAAAAATGGTTCATACTTACTAAACATTTTGATTCTATTCACACTTTGATTTAAAATCGATGCAGCCACCTTCTACACTACCAGTCAAAAGTTTAGAAATCATCTAAATGGATGTTTTTTGTTATCTTAAAGACTCTACCGGCTTACGCTCAACAGTTTCAACTGATGAGATGTCTAAATAATACAAATCCTGATATACCACACATACTCCTGATGTATAACAGTATTATATTTTTGCCATATCTCCACCTCTAATATATTGTATATTTTGTTGCTTAAAATGTTGCATTCTGCACTTTTTATTATCATGACTTCGTGCTCCATCCACGGTGCACCACTTTATTATGCTGTTCTGTCGTAAGTTGAAAGTGTATGTGTGAGGTTGAAGACTTGGGATGAATGCGGTTTAGAGTAGGATGGGGCGTGGGGTGTTTGCAACCAATTACATTCAGAAAAGCATCCTGTCTCACAAGCAGAGGCTGCATCCCATCAGTGTGTCTATTACACGGTGTTAAAGGTATCATGCCTTACATTCAAGGTTATCAATTTCGCCTTGCCGGCTGATTTACAGCTACATTCAGAGAGGAATAAATCCAGGGTCCCTGGGTCCCGTCGTAACTCATGCACTGGGGGGGCAGTCACGTGGCCCGATTAATAGGCGCCGAGTGACGGAGGCAGGACTCCATCCCTCATCTGCCCAATTTATCGCCATCACTCTTACAAATTCCTCCGTCCAAACAGGCAGAGAATCCCCCAGCATGCAGCGCCCACACGCCTGCCTGCTGCCACAGCCTGATAAAGCTCACTTCACACACCTTAACTGGGCAAGTCACAGTGAGGAGTGGCCACCAAGTACAAGATTTGGGTGCTGGAACGCATTGCATTTGGGGTTTCTTAAGGAGAAACAGCCTTGACACGCTCATTAATGAAGGCTTGGGGTACACGGTAACAGGGGATGACAGGCATGCACTTGCTGGCTCTTTAATAGTCTAGTAGGTAACACAAAAGAAAAATAAACTGTCGGTTTATTCTAAGACTCACAGGGTTCAGACTGTAAAGGTAAATTTAGCTGACTTAACCTAAAAGCAGCAGGAGCCAAGCAGACTATTTAACCCCCTGGCCTGCAAGCTTATTATTAAGTTTATTTGATTTTCAAGGTAATCTCTATCTGCTGCAGCACACAATAATTCCTACACTTACAAAAGAGCAGAAAACATTTTGATTCAAAACAGTAGGAAATGGAAGACAATTGCCAGCACTAGCATACTGACTTCTATTATAAATGGGATTCAAATTCTATAAATATATGTATGATATAGAATTTGACATTGAAGTTTAGCTATAAAGCTTATGTACCTAAAAAGTATGCCAAGTCTATTTTGGCCAAAATGCTTGGAGTTTTGGAAGCTTTATAGCTCTTTATTTACTATTCAGTCACTATTATGACAGTAACATGTGAAGGAACTGAAATGTAATAACTAATATGTATGAGAATGCATTGGCCCTTGCAGTTCACAGTTTTAAATGCTATCTGGTCAGCTCCTCTGTGGCAAAACATGGACCAGCAAGGCTGCGGTGATGGCTGGTGGCCAGCAGGTGTCTCCTTGTCACACTGCAGTCCAGCTATCAGTGCAGAACTACCGCATGTTCCTTTAAGCCTTTACAAGCGCTACAAATCCTCCGCTCCAGCTCACTGACAGGACACTCTCAAACCTGCGGCTTGCCCAGCCGACCTTGTGGCTATTGATTAACTATTTCCCACCGAACCCTGCTGTCTCTCACGGCTGAAGCTAGCAGCCAAAACAGAGAGAAACAGAGAGAGGGAGTTAGTTAGAGACGGCAGGAGAGAAAGGAAGTGGTGAGGAGTAGCTACCCCCACCTCCCCTCTCTCTCTCTTCCCCCATAGTCCTGGGTTTTGTTTGCTGTACAAAAAAGCATGGCTGCACGCGTCAGGAGGAAGGCGATGACACGAAAACATCACTGCAGCGGCTGCCCAGCATCCTGTCCAGTGACGCAGGCCGGTTGTGGAGCGGAGCCCAGAGTCCAAGTCTGCTCCTCCCTTGCTCCTCTCTTCCTCCCTCTCTCTCTCTCCTCCTCTCTCCTCCTCTGCCCCTCAAGCAGGGAGGGTTGGAAAAACACCAGTTATATAACACACTAAGTACCTCAATGAAAACAAACCCTTGTCCTCGTTATTCCGAGTGCACCAGAAGCTAGCCGTGAAGTCATTCCAAACACAAAGTGGTACAGTCAGACATCCAGCCAGTACCAGATTTCGTAGTACACGTAGGTATGACCCAAAATTCTTCCTGGGCTTGCTTCGAAAGCCAGCGTGGGTGCTATAAATATTTGCCAGCATTTGCCCTTCAGTAAGCTGCCGCAATTCCCTGCCCTTACATGCTGACATGCTGCTCAGTATATGGCCATATGAATCGCATCAGTCTGTACACAATTAGAAGAGGTGATACTCAGGGATTACACAACAAACCCATCTGGGCATGAAACGACCCTCCGAAGCGGAAGGAAGATTAATCATATCAGAGGAGCGGGCCGACTAATAACGCATACCGGCAGAGCACAAAAACAAAAGGCAGGAAGCAGGGGGGAAAAAAAATTACTGAATGGAAACCCACTCTGCCTTAAACTGAGAAAAGAGAGGAGTGAACCAGAGGACCAGGGGGAGTGGAGGAGAGAGAGCGAGCGGAGAGAGAGAGACAGAGAGAGAGAAATTATCTCTTCATAATCAGACACATGCCGCATGAGTGACTTCTGTATTTCTGCTCACAAATGACTACCTTTTCAAGCTCTCAGAATAGCATCAGCTGTTCTCCCAGGTTAAGGACGCACACTGAGAGAGACTGATACCAGTATGTAATTCCATTCAGAGGAGAGAAGGGCCAGGCTTAAAAGACTGATCATAATTACAGCTCACACAGAGATCTGCCACAACAGATATGAGCAGCTCCACACTCACCAAACGCCATTATTTCTTATGCTGAGAACCTGCCTGACTCTGAAGGAAGTGGTTGAGTAAAGCCTGTAGTAGCCCTGCTGTGTGTATTCTGGCGTTTTCCTGCTCTAGCACAGCTGACCCAACATATCAGCTAATTAAAAAGCCCTTCCGGAGTTGACATGGATGTGTTAGAATGGAGGAAATACTAACATTAGAAAAGGTAGGGTAGTCCTCCATTACTAGGACTGGTGACCACCTCTTCCAGCTCTTCGTATGGGAAATGCAAGGGTGTCTGTTCTGTTAGCTCCAGCTGATGCTCTATGTTTCTACACCTGTTGGTCAGAGAGGCATGGGTTTGCGTTTGCCGCTGCGCTCTGCTGCCTGCTCTGATCGATTGGTCGCAGGATAAACGGCCACGCTTTCACAGGCAATTTGGAGAGACACAAGCCACGGCCAAGCACCCCCGCACACAGGCCTGTGCCTGGGGACGGTTAACCCAGTTAACTTCTTTTAGCACCAGCTTTAAAACCTGTTACTCATTTGTCCATTTATTCAGTGCAAAACACAGGAAGAGACTAGTATTCCAACACGTGAACATTGCTAAACTGTTTAAACATGCTGGCTGTTCCACATTAATGCTACGTTTATTACACCTAGCACAGATGACATGGCTCTGTAAACTCATCTTCTGAGCTGCACTGGCTGAACAAAGCCTAAGTTGCAGGGCACATTTTTGGACGTTCCCAGAGCACACCGCCAGGCTTTAGATCATCAGACAAAACAGATTCTGGTCTCGGGAAACACATGAGGTCTCAGTACTTGTATACTGGTACAGCTGTAAGCAGCCTCAGCAGAAAGGGCTATTGTTTGTTTGGAGTTCCCAATTTCATTCTTTCTTACTAAATTAATTTCATGGTCAAATTCAGAATGAAAATATGCAGCAACA